>JARGXW010000055.1:0-449102 GCA_029204085.1 Mycena sp. CBHHK59/15
CCGCGATGGGAATGAGTATGTAAGAGTCAATGTAAGTCAATGCTGTGTCGGCGGACGTCGGAAGGCCGAGGACACCGACGAAGAAAGTCATAGTGATCATAGGAGTCTTGAGCATATGGTGAATGAAGTAGCCAATAAGAATGGGGACGTTACGATTTGGTGATTCTCGGAGGCCAAGGGAGTCCGATGTCACGGTATGTGACAGCTGGTCATTTCGGTCAGAACCGCACTCTTCAGCTCGTTCGACGCGAATATACTTGGCCAGAGGTCCGAACCTTTGTCCAAACATACTGCCAATCTTGTGTCTTGTGCAAGCGCAACAAGCGGCCTCGACACAAACCTTATGGGTTACTCCAGCCCTTACCTGTTCCACTTCGCCCCTGGCATTCTATCTCCATGGACTTCATCGAGGAACTTCCGAATTCCAACGGTTACAACAGCATTCTAGTCATCATAGATCGTGCTTCAAAACAAGGAATTTTTACTCCTTGCGACACAAAAATAACCTCTTCGGACCTCGCTCGGCTTTTCCTTATTCATGTCTTTTCTAAGCATGGAGTCCCTTCGCACGTCACTTCGGATCGGGGATCCGAATTTGTTTCTGCGTTCTTTCGGTCCTTGGGTCAACTCTTGAGTATGGAATTGCATTTCACTTCGGGGTATCACCCGGAGGCCGATGGACAAACCGAACGTGCCAACCAGACTTTGGAACAATATATTCGCATGTACACTTCCGATCAACAAGACGACTGGGATCGTCTTCTTCCTCTGGCCGAGTTCGCTTACAACAATGCTCCGAATGCTTCTACCGGAGTTACACCATTTTTTGCGAACAAGGGATATCATCCTTCCTTAACTATTCATCCAGAACATGATGTGGCCAACACTTACGCTAAGGATTTCGCTGTCGACCTTCACAGACTTCACGAGTTTCTCCGAGAGCAAATTACAGATGCTCAGAAGAGATACAAGGCCACTGCTGATACTCGTCGAAACCCTTCACCAGAATTCAAAATCAGTGATCAAGTCTTTGTTTCTGCAAAGCACATTCGGACAACCCGACCAACTCCGAAGTTTTCTGAGCAGACTCTAGGTCCCTACGAAATTATAGCCCAGTTCCAATTCTTACACACTTCGGCTTCCGAAGCAACTCCGAGGCATTCATCCGGTCTTTCATGTCTCTCAACTTGAACCGCACACTCCGAACCCTTTTCCCAGTCGCATCGAGGAACCTCCAGGTGCAGTTGAAGTGGTGGACGGAGATGAGCACTTCGAGATCAAAGAAATTGTTGACTCGAAGTTGGATCGGAGATACCGAGTGAAACTCCGATACTTGGTCGAATGGCTTGGTTATGAAGAAACCGATGAACAGTTCTCCTGGATGGGAGCTGATGACGTTCATGCGGATGAACTAGTCGAAAGCTTTCACAAACGCTATCCCGGAAAGCCAGGTCCTGATTATTAATTCGGACTTCCTTCGGAGATTCCGAATTTTCAGCTCACCACAAAAAACATTCAAAAAATTACAAACTGTTCTATACTACAATTATGAACATTTCGACTTCGCCGATTTTTTCTTCGGCTACTCCGAATCCTCTTCTTCCGACACCTCAAAGTCCATACTCGGGTCGAAGGCGGCTATCCACCCCATAAGCAACTCATTTTGCTTTTCCAACTTCTTTACCCGCCTTTTCAACTTCTTGTTTTCTCCTGCCACCACCCTTCAGAATCTCCGTGCCTTCTTGATGTCCTTGTTCGCAGTTTCTACAAACTTGTCAAACAGCCCGTAGAGCTGTTCAACGTCTTGGTTGATTTCCTCGACCTTGTTGTTGTCCGTCGGTTCGGACATCATCGGGACCTCCACGGCCACCCAAATTCGTTCTCCAAGGTCACATCGGACCTTTTGCATCGCACACTGGACGCAGGAGACTCCGCGAGGCCCTTCTGGCCTATTGCACGGGAGATTGTGCTTGGTGCATTTTTTGCAGCCTATGGGTGGTCAGCTCGGAGAATCTTGGATATGCCGAAGGACTTACGGATGACGTGGTTGCTGCCGCTAGCTTGGGACATCGGATATGGTGGTTCCGAAGGTGTGAAAATTGAAAATTTTCACCGCTCGGAGTTTCCTATATACATATTCTGGAACGAGCACGTGACATCTCGTGATGTTCTGGAAAGTTCCAAGCCTCTTGAGGGCAATCAGCCTTGAGAGGGGGATACTGTTATATCCGTGCAACTCGGAGTTCCTCGGAGCTCTGATCGGACTTCCTTCGGAATTTCCGAGGGGGACTTCTATTCATCGCAAGGGACATTACGCGATGAGGGATTACCAAGCAGATTCCTTTTACTCATATTCCCTTACTTCACTCTCGGAGTTTATCCGACATCCACTTATTGTCCATGGACTTATACTTACGAATCCTTCACAGGATTGTCTTGACGACTTATTGTCCACGGACTTATACTTACTAATCTTTCACACCTTATTGTACTTCACTAAACAATTAGCTTACTAGTATTTAAGCTAAGTAGTTTAGCCTCTGTTCTTCAGTTTGATAATTATATATGTTATTGTGTTCTCCCTTCCCAACGCAACCTGAGTCGGACTTTCCGACCTATCGGATATTCCGTGCCTCCTCCAGCCCTCCTGCATCCTTACTCGCCCTCCCGTTCTTATCTCTGGACTTGACTCTCCTTGGTCGCAAGCCGGGTAGTCACACACTCTTGTTTGTAGTGCTTGCGAGAACGACCTTCTGACCCTTCGGAACTCCGTGACGAACTCCGACATTTTCCTTCGGACTTTCTCGGCAATTCCGATCCCCTCGGCTCAGCACTTAACAACGGGCGAAAAGTCAAAGACTGCTCCAGACATTTGGGTGCATGCGGTCCGCCGGTGTAGAAGAAGGGTTGGTCCGGGGGGTAGACCTAAGTGTGAAGGTCGTGTATATACCCTAGGCTGCAGACTTGAAACAATAGACGAGATTTATGACACCGGGAAGGGACTCAGCTTTGGAATGATAACTATGTGACTCTCTGGACCGTCTCTAGACCACTCGTGTTTGATAAGATAGACAAGGTAAGCTCAGATTCGAACAGAGATGATGGGGGAAGGGAAGAGGGAGATCCCCCCTGTTTCAATTGGCAAGGCTTTATATACTACGATCGGGGTGGCTGAAACGCGTTCTCCTGCCTCACCAGAGCCCATGGCGATGAAATACAAACGGTCTGCTATGTAAGAGTCCATGGAAAAATAAAATCACCATACCAGAAGCTAATCACCTCAGAGAGCCCAAGCCAACCGGGTAATGCACAAAGACGGTATAGGGAGACAATGTTCGCCGCTAAACGTCTGCTGTTGGTTGACCAAGCCTCCAGCGTGTCGATCCCAAGTGCACTCTGAGTTGACCGGGTCATCCAAGATGGTGTCGCAACCGGAAGGTTGTACAACATGAGCAGTAAGTAAAAGAGGAAACTGATGGATGAAGAAATAAGTATCAATCAAGAAAAAGTGTGTATGTGATCGGGGGAGATGTGATAAAAGAGACAACGCACCGTCCGATCCTTCAGCTTTGTATAATCGCGTGGATGAGCGTCCGAGTAAGTTTGTCGTCACGGACACATGATCGTCGTGAGCGCGTGAGCTTTGTGCGCGTCGCGTGGTATTTGGCCGAGGAGCAGATAATCTGTAAGAAAAGAAAGAGAGAGAGGAAAGGTGAGACATTCAAAATGTAGAGATGAGTTAGGAAATGGATGGCTGTTAATGCCTGAGGAGGAACTCATTCGCATCTCCTTGTGATGTATATGCGACGAGTGTGCCAATAGGCACTTCCACACCGGACCGCTGGACCGTCGGAGATTGAAAAAATAATGGATCTGCACTTCATTTTCGACTCTGATGTTTGTCTGGCTCGGAAAGATCTGAAAATCCTATTATTAGTGTCCCTCTAGAACATCTGGTGGATAATTCTATTCACTGTCAGCAACCCCTTTTACGTAGCAAAAGTCTATTTAGCAACCCCCACGTGACCGATAAGATAACGAATCAAATAATCGCTGAGACCGTTCTGGCGCATTTCCTCGCCCTAGAGCTTGCTTTTTGTATGGCGCTCACATTAGATTTGACTCTAAGGTTATGGAGCGGACTCCGAGATTTTTCTCAGCTTTTTTTGGACATTTTTCGACGATTTTTGGTGGACTTGGTATGAAAATTCAGTATAAGTGAGCCTTATAGGGCAATTTAGCTTTTAAAAAAATGCAGAAAAAACAAGAGCACCGGTGGTATAGGGAGTTTCGCGGAATTCCAGCACGGAATTCCATGGCAGAATTCCCAGGATGTATTTCTGTGCACAGAATTGTGTCCAGCTATTTCAGTCCATGTGTTTTGCTCCAGCTTATGTCCTCTTGGTACTTAGCTTCAGGAATATGTACCAAACTTTTCTCCAGCAATTTCTGTCTTTGGCTTCCTATCCAGCCATTTCTTTGAACACAATTCTCCTGCTTTTTCCTGAAAGGGTTCATCTGCAGTGATTCTTCCGTCATTCTTCTGGAGTGATTCCACTACAGTGAATCCTCTCCTGTTTTCCTGGAGGGATTTCTCTCTATGAATTCTTCTGCCATTCTTCTGAAGTGAAATCTCTGCAGTAATTCCTCCATAGTTTTCCTGGGCCAATTCATCTGCAGCAGTTCTCTCGTTGTTTTCCTGGACCAATTCCTCTGCAGCAATTTCTCCGGCATTCTTCTGGAGTGATTCCTCTGTCATTTCTCTGCACCAATTCCACTCCAGCAGTTCTCTTGGTTGTTTTCTGGACCGATTCTTCTACAGTGGTTTTTCTATCATTTTTCTGCAGCAATACTCCTCTAGATGTTTTCCTGGCATTTTCCTGCACCCAATTTCCTTCATGCATTTTTATCACAGGTGTTTGTATTCTTTTGACAACTTCCTCTGAACATAACTGAGCCTATTTCCTTTCCGTGTGTTTTATTTGACACTCTTCTCAAACTCCTTCCGGGATATTGCCAACTTGGGCGAATTCACCATCTGTTCTTCCCTCCAGGCATTTCTTGGTCCTATACAGTTCATCACATTGTGTGACAGGCCGGAGAACAGCCATTTCCTGCCCTGTTCCGACCATTCGATAGTTGCGCTCCTGGAGGGCTTGGTCCAATCAGTGGTTCTGGGATCCACCATGAGGAACAGAGAGAATTTGATTTTGCACACATTTGTCTCTTAGAACTGCGTGGTAGAAAAAAGAGTTAAGCACCAACTCGCTGTCTAATTCATGGCTGAGGTGTGATGCATTTGGAATTTCAGAAGAACCAAGAGCAAGGTTATAGACCTTTGCAATACCCTCAGCTGAGGCACTGGAAACATGAATCAGCATGGTCGAAAGATATGTTCAAATACCCTCACTGTGACATGGCCATCTGCATCTCAAAGTAAACACAGAGTTTGCTCTCAACAAATGATGACTCGGTGACATGTATAAAGTCTGGCACCGCTGTGGTATAGTACTCCTGGCGACTTGTTGTATTCTGGGCCTCTTGGACAGAATAGTTTGGATAATATCGCGTAAAACATGCTAAGGAATAATTTAATCAATGTTGAATGCAAAGATAAATCAGACTTACAACGGCAATATGAGGACTGTGAGAAGACCGGAAGGACCCCTCGATACAAGGTATACAGTCTTGCCTCCACAACCTGGAGATCTCCCAGAGTGGCATTATTGCATCCTTTACGTGGACATACATGCACTGGTGGCATCATAGGCTCTGCCCCTGAAGGCAGTCACCCTGTGAGAATCATAGTTAAATAAAAAACCTCTAAAGGCTCACCAACTCGGTGATCATTGGAATGTAATCGAAAACCATCATCTAGTGAAGAGTCTGACAGATCTTGTGGAAGTTCAAAGCAAAATCGCCAAAGGCAAGCCAGGAAAGTTCAACAATGGAATGTTCAAGCTCAAGGACAGAAGATAAGAAAGCAGAGATATGGGGTGGAAGGACGACAGGTGGGATGCCATTTTTGCCTACAATCTCTGGCCAGACTCAGCAAGTAAATTCCAGGAATTGCTGGATCTGTGTAAACTTGAGGGTCTGTCCCAAAGGAGGATGGGTAATAAGTCGCTCAAGAATGTTGACCGCTAGGATAGCCATTGTACTGATCTTGGTAAGGATGCTAGTACAGCTGTGACTTGTGACTTAACTTTGTGCAGATTTCAAAAAACACCTGGACAGTGAACATCACTTTTTTTTTATAAGAGGGAAATCACTGAAGATAAATTCTACAAAAGAACTGAAGGAAAACAGATGAAAGGAAAATATGAAGAATCATGTGGACCTGTTTTGCTGGAGTGGTATATCATAAATTTTGGTGGAGAGGGAAGTTGGAAAAGTCCTTGTAGAGAATGGCCTTAATGGATTTGCCTGGTGAGATTATTGATTATTTTCTGGAGTAAAATGACTTCAGAGAAGTTATTGGAAAGTCACTGGAGCCAAATGAATGAACATGTTTTACTGAAGACAAACTCGGATTTTTTGTTCAGTGAACTGGCTTCACAGAAACTTTGTGCATATTGATGGAGGGGATTTCCTGGAGCAAAATGAGTCCATTCATTCCGCTGGAGAGGGATACATGTTTTTGTTCAGTGGACTGGCTGGACAGAGATTAACGAAAGTTCATGCAGTGGATTGTCTGAAGTACTATTTGTGAGCTTTGTCTGCAGTGAATTGTCTGGAGCTAAAATACCGGATACTTTTTTGGACTCAGGTGTAAACCATCAGGCCCAAAAACAACGGGAGAAGTGGTAGGAGCATGGGTACATGATTGAATAGCGGGGAATTGTAGTTTTAATAAAAATCCTGGAGGTTTCCGCCATCAATTCCGCGGCGGAATCCGGCATCCGGCAAACACCCTATACCACCGACGTCTTGGAAAAAACAGCAATCACAAGGGTTAAGATTTGGAAATTTCCCCCAAATTTTATTTGAGGAAAACTATTTATTTGCAGGACTTGTGGTCTCCCGAACAATTTTGCTGAATGGCTGCAACCCCCCGTGCTTTCGACACGGGGGTTGCTGAATAGAATTATCCACGTCTACTAAACAAAGCTGGGACTTGTTGGCAACCGTACACATCTCCAGCCCCAGAGATCCCCAGTGCTCTCCAACGACTAACATTGTATGGGAAGAGCTGCTGTTATCATGGTTTGCTATTCTTTTTCGATCTACTTCGTGTGGGATACTATGAGAAAGCCGCGAAGCGGTTAGGCAACCACTTCGGAAAGCTTGCCAATCTTGGTTCGATTTGAGTGGACAGCGGAAACAAGTGTTAGGTTAAGAATCTGGCAAAGTACATTGACTTTCAGACATAGCGAACATCGATATCACGTCGTGGAACATCCGTATTCGACACATAGTACGCATACGTATTATTGGAAAGTCCAAAACAATTATTTTACATTTCAGGCAAGAGTCAAGGTTACAGAGTCCAGGGCGCAGGACGCACCGTACGCACCATTGGCTGAAGAGGAATCGCACGCGCGGCGCATCGATACACTGACAGGCAATACCAGACAAGCACAAGGGAGAATAAAATAAAAAGGAGTAGAGGTACACAGAGTTCGAGTGAGTGAGTGCGTGCGGGAAGGATGAAGAAGGATGAGGAGGCGGAAGAAATAACAAGTTAACAAGAGATGACACAAAACTCCCTCTCTTCCCTGCACACTACATCCCTGCGCCGAACCCCCGTTGCTGCTGTTGCCCTTGTGGCCCCTGCCCGGCGACGCCACCCGCTTGTTGCCCGACCGGCACAAGCCCTGGCCCCGTCACGAACGCCGGGACGTTCTTCTCCTCCAACTCCGCGTACAGCACGCTCATCTCCTGTGGCGCGGGCGTCAGTATATGACATGTGTGCGCATGCATGCAAACGTACCTTGTGCTCCTTCCCCCAGTTGTCCGCGTCCCAGATCGTATAGAGCCCCTGCTCACCGCCGGGCACCTTTGCGCTCGGTGCGGTCCCTGACTCTTTCGTGATCCACAGACGCAGGTCTTTGTGATACCTCCAGTTCCGATTCCATCTTTTAGAGAGTTAGAAACATGCGAGGAAGAGAAGACGCAAGGAAGGAAACCCAACTCACAGTTCCTGCGCCGCGACCTCCTGCAGTGCATCCCTTGCGTTCGCGTAGAACATGAAGAACAGCGTCTCATCGCTGAACGCGCTGGCCTACAAAAATCAAGTCAGCCAGCGAACATCCAGCAATCACCCACACCGACCTTACTCGGCCCCGGCGGTGGGGCATGCACGCTCGCATAGCACGCCGGCAGATGAAAGTCTGGCTCGACAGCATGCGCCGCGCTCTGGTCCGCCCACGGCGTGATAAATGTCGAGTAGAGATTCCCACTAAACCCCATATCCAGCCCCATCGTCCCCAGGTCCGTCCCAACGCCACTCAGCCGCACCCCCCGCGGGTCCGCACCAGCGCCACCCATCCGCCGCGCGCCGCCAAAGCCACCTGCCTCAAACGCACCTGCCGCGTCCGCGTCGCCCGCCTCGCGGATCATCGCGAGCAGCCCGAGGAGCCCCAACGGTCTGCGGCACTCATCAGAATCTGCTGAGCGGGCGTCTGCGGGTGCAGGTGTGCGTGCGGGTGCAGCAGTGCGGTCGAGTGCGGTAGCGCGCCAGAGCTCGGGTGCGAGTTGTTGCTTGCGTTGTTCCCGTTGCCGTTCTCGCCAAACGACTGTGGAGCGCCGTTCGGATTGGGGCTTGGAAGCGCAGCCGACGCGGCTGTGGCCCATGCGGCGGCCGCGCTCGTGGGTGCGTTGGCGTTTGGTGGATTTTGGTTTTGTGGTGGTGGTGGGTTTTGACTTGGATTCGAATTTGGGTTTGGTGGTGCGCCTGATTTCGTCTGTGCAAAGGCGGGCGACGTGTTGTTTGGCGGTGCGGGATTTGGTGGGTTCGTATGCTAATCGCGGAAAGGGTTAGGAGATAATCAATCAACAGCCAGTAGACAGAGGGCAACGCGCGGAAATATAGCGGGAGAACGACAGAGTGACGTGGATGGCATGCAAGAGAGTAGAAATAAAGCAGACAGAAATGAGAACGCAGCATAGCAGAAAAACAGACACGCACCCGCTTGTCATCGAACGGCCCTGGATGCCTGCCCACGCTCATGCCCATGCCGCTCAGATTCAGCATGCCCGGGATACCGCCCGCCCCGCCGCTGCCAAACAGCCCTGGCGGCCCTCCCGCGCCACTATTTCCGTTGCTCCCGCTATTATTGTTGCTCGGATTGCTCGGTGGCGCATTGTCGCCCAACGCGGGAAAGTCGTCCTGCGTGAGGTCCCTGGCCGGCGGCGGGTGTGCATGCGTGTGTGCGACGGCGGGGGGTGGTGCGGAGCCGGCAGAGGCGTAGCTGGACGTGCTTTGTGGTGTGCCAGTGGCATTGCTCGGATTTGGGTTGTTCGAGGAACCTGGTGGATTGGAGGGTGCGCCCAGTGCTGGAAAGTCATTGGGATCCAGTGCTGCCTCGGCCGTGTTGTTTAGTGCGTGCTGCTGCTGTGCCTGCTGTTGCTGTTGCTGCTGCTGCAAGTGCGGCGGCAGCCCTGCGTGTGCGAGGCCAAAAGGAAAGTTTCCGCCTGCGCCGCCGCCGTTGGATGCGCCGTTCGTTGCGCGCGGCTGGATGAAGGGCGAGGCGAGTGGCACGCGCTGGGGCAGATAGCCCGCGCCAGGGAGGACGTTCCGCGGGGGCATGGCGTAGGGGGGTAGGCGGGGCTTGGGTTCAGGTTTGGGTTTGGGGGATTCCGGAAGTGGTTCTGCTGTTGCGACGGCGGACGCTGCTGGGGCTGCCCTCCTCGATTCATCGTTTTTGCAAGGGAGTATGGGTCTTTGTGTGATGACTAAGCAGTGACCCGCCTTGACATGAAAATTATGTGATTACTAGACAATACATATCCATAGCAGCCATAGCAAGGGTATCTCATCCTCAGAACCGCCGCGCTCCCCCCGTCAGTCCCTCTATCGAGTGGTGCTCCAGGTCGTTCCGCGCCTTCAGGATCGATGCATGCATCTCCTTCATCGCGTTCCCCAGCTTCACCCCGAACCGACTCAGAATGTCCCGCTGCCACGCATCGTACTTGGCGTTCACCTTGGCCTGCACCTGCTCGTAGTCAATGATACACACCCCAAACGTCTTTTGCGTGTCCGACGTGTCGAACGTCGACCGCGTCTTCTTGATCTCCGTCAGCAGCTGCTGCCAGTGTGCCAACGAGTCCCCCAGTCGGCTGAACACGTATTCCGCCTCCAGATCCCACAGCGACTGGAACTGCAGCCACTTGCCTACATACTCTTTCAGCTGCTGCACCTTGAGCTCGATCAGCGAAAACGGCCCTTCCAGCACAGTGTCCGGAAGGTGTGTTAGCTTGAGAGCGTTAGTCAGTAAAACCTTAATCAAAGAACCAACACCCACCAATGAAGTATAAGTCGTCTCCGTCGCACTCGTCCCCTGCATCTGCAGCCCAATCTCGTACCGCGAACTCTGTATCCGCCGCAGCCGACAAACGACACCTGCAAACGCACTTGAGTCACATCCACCAGCACACCAGCCCACCACGCACCCAACCAATCATGCAGCTGTCGTATCCAGTTCGCGCGCGCATACTCTATCGGCGGGTCCAAGAAAATCACCTGGTTCTGTATCCGAATCTCGTGCACAACCGGCTTCAGCGTCATGTTCCCCTCCAAGAACTGCCGCAAGCATCAGCGCCGCCCAACACAGAAACGCGTCACCCACCTTCTCCTCCTTGACGCGCTTGTCCCCCCGCCGCTTGTTCGTAATGTCCCGCAGCGGCAGCGTGTCTCCGCGACGCGTCCCCGTGTCTCCGTCGTCCGCGCGGTCAAACTCGGCGCACCACACCTGGATGATCTGCACCAGCCGCTGCAACAAGATGCCCTCGATCCGCTTGTCCAGCTCCGCGACCCACTGTTCCAGGTTCGCGTACCCTTCCAGATTCAGCCGGTCGATCTGCACCCACGACGTCAGCAACGACACACGTGCGAGATGTCTCAACTTACCGCAGCCTGCACTTTGCCCAGCAGCTCGGAAAACGCGTCCGTCGTATACGAGCACGTCGCGAGATCCTCCACCGCGCGTAGGATATCCTTGTACAGATCAATGACGTTGTTGGTCTTGTCCTAGGTATATTTTGATCATCAGTTCCATGCCACCAACCCGAATCACCGACACGCACCTGCAGCACAGAAATGACGCTCGCAAACTCGCGCACGAACTGGATGTGCCGGTTATCCCGCCCATCCGCGCTCGTGACATATCGCGTCGCATCGTACTGGTTCACGAAATAGTCCCACTTGATGTTCATCCCTGCCCAACGGTAAGCAGGTATTTATGAATAAACATGCCGACACTAACCCTTGGCGATCATCCGCTGTGAGTCGTTCCGGTACTCCGCTACGAGCCATTCGATGCCCTTGTTCTCTTCGACAAGATCCAGCGTCTGCCCGTACGTGCGCACCGTCTCCATCAAGCTCACTGCATGTGGATACACCCTCTTCGCGTCCTTGGCCATATTCGTGATCGCATGCGGCACCTGGAAGCCCAACCACAGTAGATTCCGCACTTCCTTGAACAGCGTGATGATCTGCGGGTCAAAGTTCACCGCGAGCTGGAACCCACTCCCACCGCCACTCGCGCCGCCGCCGCGTGGCTTGATGATCTCGAACAGCCGCCCGTCGACGCCCATGTTGCGTCGGTTGATGTCGTGCAACCACGCGTCGTACACCGGCCGCGTGTCCAGCTTCTTTCGGAACGCGCTGCTCTCCGACTGTAGCTTCTGCCCCTCCGCGTACAGCTCCCAGCCCTTGCCCAACACGTCTTCCACCCGCTTCATGTACGTCAGCAGCTGCCGCTCGATCTGCCGCGCCCAGATGATCGCGCTCGCGATCGCCGGCAAGTCGCGCATCTGCGACATGTGCGACGCCTCCGAGTCGCGGAATCGTGTTTTGAACTAGGGCGATTCAGTGCTTGGATTTTTGCGTAGTAGTTTATGACACACCTTGTCATGGAGGTGCTTAATATCCTCCTTGACCGAGTCGATCAGTTGAGTTTGGTACTCTTGAATAGCACCCCGAATCTAGACATGGTTAGCACCCATCGCCACAGGCAAAGAAACTGCCACACACCTTTGGCCGAACAAATAATGCATTGAACTTGGAAAAAACCCTAAACATCTCGTTCGCATTCCGCGCCGTGCCCAGGCGGTCACGCAGTCGCGCAATAATCTGGTTCTCTACGCGCGCGACGCGCTCGTTGTACGCGTTCTCCGCCGCGACCCAGATCTCCGTGCCCTCGACCGACACGTCGAGCACGTCGATGCGCTTCACGACCTCGTACGCCTCCTTCACCTCCTCCTCCATGTCCATCCCGCCGATACCCATGTCGAGCACGCTCCCGCCGAGCCCGCGCGTCGGGCCCGTCATCACCGCGAGCTGTTCGTGCTGCTTGCGCCAGTCCCGCAGGTAGCGCGTACGCTCCTGCAGCTTCGCGTGCGCGTTCACGACCTTGATCGGGATGAATTTCTCCGACCGCTTGCGCGTCACCTCGCGCGCGACGTTCGTGAACTCTTTGATCAGGTCGTCCCACGTGCGGAAGATCGCCGTCACCTGTGCGAGCAGCCGGTCGAACGTCTCGTATGGTGTGTACGGCAGCCGGTGCGACGTCAGTATGCGCAACAGCTGGTCGTTAAAGTCGCGCGAGATTGCCTCGACGAGTGGCAGGGCGCGCCGGATCGGGTACGGCGACAGCTTGAGCTTGCGGTTGATGTGCCCAAAGATGAGCGTGATTGACTCCTGGATCTTGGTCAGGTCCGTCGCGGAGAGGAGCTCGTTGAGCGGAAAGTCCTTCATGAGCTGGTTGTACTTGTGCACGAGGTCCGTCGCGTCCTTGAGCCCCGTATCTGCGATGAAGCTGACGGTCGCGCGGAACCGCTTGGCATTGCGCAGACAGTCCATGACCATGTTGACCTCTTCGCTGCGCAGTTGGGTTTCGATGCCCTCGAGCTCGCGCTCGAGACTGAGCCAGAAGTTGATCTCCTGGGACGCGGTACCAGAGGTCACGTCGCGGGTGAGTTTGGTGACGGCCTGGATGGATTTGATCCATGAGTTGACATTGGCGTGAAGTGAGTTGAGGAATGTGCTGTCGTTGAGCAATTTCGGCGGCAGGTCGTTGATGTTCGGACGCGTCCCGGCGGCTTGGGCCTGGTAAAGCGCGTCAATAAGAGAAGACGGACCCGAGTATGTACACACACCTGCTCGACGGCACGCTGGATATTGGGGTGGATGACGAGGTTGGTTTCGGGAATCTCGACGTTCTGCTGGAGGTGCAGCAACGACAGCTCGAGCTCCGCAAACTTTTTCTTGGTCATGGGGATACCCATTTTGCTGTCGCCGGCATCTCTACCAGCGCCCCGTGCGCCAACAAAGGCGTCAAACCATGGCTTGACGCCGTACGAAACGACGGCGTGGAGACTCTCGTAGGGCGTCTCGTCGCCTCCGAAAAGATTGAGAAAGTGCAGCTGCGTTGCGAGGGGCGCAGAGGCGTCGAGGATCGGGCTGCGCTTGATGAGGGCGAGGGTTGTGACGTGCGAGGGGTGATATGTGAGCTGGGAGGTCAGCGAGTACTCGTACGACGGCAGGTCGTCTATGGAAAATATTTCCAGCACGGAATCGAATGAACATTAAATATGCACCCACCTTCAGCAGCGTCGTCTCCGACATACTTGGACTTTACGACATATAGCACTGCACCGGGCTCGGAAGCAAACCTTGCGACGCGGTCGTCAAAGCTGTCGTCAAAGAGCCCTTCGAGGTCCTCGGGTGCTGCAGCAACAACGGGGGGCAGCAAGGCTTGGAGATATACGCGGAAAACGTCCACGTCAAAGTGGGCGCCAGGCTGCTGCTGCTGCTGCTGGTCGAGGCCGCTGCCGTTCGTGAGGGGCGTCGGGGGCGGGTCCATGGGGCGGCGGGACCTGCGTCTGCGGGGTTTCCTGGCGCGCGAAAAGTCAGACCACATGGGGAGACGGAGAAAGACATGCTGCACCTGCAAGGACAACGAGACGCAGTCAAGACGCAGTATTACAAGCCGGCAAGTAGAGGCTCAAGACGTCGCTTTGCAATCCAAACATACATACACAGCGCGTCTCTTAGGCTCAGAGTCTTATGGGCAGCGACCTCGACGAGTACGCGTCCTCTCTTCCCGCTGCCTGCGTCTCATCCCACCAGGCAGATCGAGCAGCTCAAGCGCTGCGAGCCCATCTCTGAGGAGCAGGTTAAGCGCCTCTGCCTCAAAGCCCGCGAGATCCTCATCGAGGAGGCCAATGTCCAGGTCGTCGACTCGCCAGTCACGGTCCGTCCATGATTCTATGCAGCGGATACCCTACAACACACGTCCAGATCTGCGGCGACATCCACGGCCAGTTTTTCGATCTAATGGAGCTCTTCTCCGTCGGCGGCTTCTGCCCCACGACCAACTACCTCTTCATGGGTCTGTGTCCCGCCTCCCGCTCTCACCTCGTGCTCACACCGCACAGGCGACTTTGTCGACCGTGGCTTCTACAGCGTCGAAACATTTTTGCTCCTCCTCGCGCTCAAGGTGCGCTACCCCGAGCGTATGACGCTCATCCGCGGCAACCACGAGTCGCGCCAGATCACGCAGGTGTACGGCTTCTACGACGAGTGCCAGCGTAAGTACGGCGGGAGCAACGTCTGGCGCTGGTGCTGCGAGGTGTTCGACTACCTCGCTCTCGGCGCGATCGTCGACGGCCGCGTCTTTGGCGTCCATGGTGGCCTCAGCCCCAACCTCCACAGCATCGACCAGGTACCGCCCGTATCCTAATTTGCGGGTTCCTACTCACTGCTCGTAGATCCGCGCGATCGACAGGAAGCAGGAGGTCCCGCACGACGGGCCAATGTGCGACCTACTCTGGTCCGACCCCGACGGTGCGCCAATCTCGCATGCGCATCTGGTTTACTCATCCTTCGCACAGACATCCAGGGTTGGGGCCTCTCCCCACGCGGCGCAGGCTACCTGTTCGGTGCGGACATCACGAAGCAGTTCGCGCATACCAACGGGTTGGATCTGATCGCGCGGGCGCACCAGCTGGCGATGGAGGGCTACAAGCTCATGTTCGACCGCACGATTGTGACGGTGTGGAGCGCGCCGAACTACTGCTACCGCTGCGGGAACGTCGCGTCGATACTGGAGCTAGACGAGCACTTGGGGCAGGAGTACAAGGTGTTTTCGCACGCGCCGCTCGACGTGCGGTCTGTGCCAGCAAAACGGCCGCCAGCAGATTATTTCTTGTAGCGATTATAATTGTTGTATGTCTTGTATGATATAGAGACTGAGGGGTACTTTGAGGGGAGTTCAACTGTGGTTGCGCACAGACCCGTTGTCACGTGTACACAGCCTGCCACTGCCTTTCTCTGGTGACCACGCCATTGGATCGGATATTCGATTGATTCACGCTCTAGACAACCACCACCATGTCTGAAATCAGAAGAAAGCTTGTCATCGTCGGCGACGGCGCCTGCGGCAAGGTACTTGTCCTTATCGCTCCTAGCGCCCTTATCCTGACCGTCCTAGACCTGTCTCTTGATCGTCTTTTCCAAAGGCACTTTCCCCGAGGTACCCTTCTTCTCCATCTTGTCGCCCGTCACTCACACCCTGTCTGCAGGTCTACGTCCCGACCGTCTTTGAAAACTACGTTGCGGACGTTGAGGTTGACAACAAGCACGTCGAGCTCGCCCTGTGGGATACCGCCGGCCAGGAGGACTACGACCGCCTGCGCCCGCTCTCGTATCCCGACTCGCATGTCATCCTCATCTGCTTTGCGGTCGACAGCCCTGACTCGCTCGACAACGTGCAGGAAAAGGTACGTGACTGCGCCCTGACGACGGCGACGGCGATTGACGCCGCTGCAGTGGATCTCGGAGGTGATGCACTTTTGCGCGGGGCTGCCTATCATCCTCGTCGGGTGCAAGAAGGACCTGCGCCGGGACCCGCGTGTGATTGAGGAGCTGCGGAAGACGAGCCAGAGGCCGGTGACGCCAGAAGAGGTAAGTCCTATATTTTGGCTGTGTTCCCCTCTCACCCTCGTCCCAGGGCATGGCCGTCGCACAGAAGATTGGTGCGCGCAGTTATTTGGAGTGTTCTGCCAAGTCGGGCGAGGGCGTCAAGGAGGTGTTCCAGTATGCGACGCGGGCTGCGCTGTTGTCCCCCAAGGGTGGGCGCAAGCCGCACAGCAAATGCCTCGTCTTGTAGACGCTGCGTCGTCTCTACGACGCCTGTCTGCATACCCGTATGATATCCGTACCCAAGTCTGCTTTACAACCCGTTTATTTACTAGTTGAATGTTTTTTCCGAATGTTTTTCCTTACAATTCTCTTTTTTCCGCTTGTGACTGCTCTTGACTCACACCGCCATGTCTCTCGCCCGGTCCTCGACGCGCCTCAGGCCTATTGCCCGCGTCCCCGCTGCCCCTGCTCGTCGCATCTCCCGCTCGACGGCCCTCGGCGCCGCCCCCGCGCCCCCCGTGCGCCCCGTCGCTGCCCCCGGCTTCCAGCAGGTCCCCCCGGCGTCCTCCATCCCCACGCCCCAGGTTTTTGGCCCCCCACCACACGAGCCGCTCGACCACAGCTTCGTCGGCCTCAGCGGCGGCGAGATCTTCCACGAGATGATGCTTCGGCACGACGTCAAGCACATCTTCGGCTACCCCGGCGGCGCCATCCTCCCCGTCTTCGACGCCATCTACAACTCCCCGCACTTCGACTTTGTTCTCCCCCGCCACGAGCAGGGCGCGGGCCACATGGCGGAGGGCTACGCCCGTGTCTCTGGCAAGCCCGGCGTCGTTCTGGTCACATCTGGCCCCGGCGCAACGAACGTCATCACCCCCATGCAGGACGCCCTCTCCGACGGCATTCCCCTCGTCGTCTTCTCCGGCCAGGTCGCCACCTCCGCCATAGGCTCCGACGCATTCCAGGAAGCCGACATCGTCGGCATTTCCCGCAGCTGCACCAAGTGGAATGTAATGGTAAAGGACATTGCAGAGCTCCCCCGGAGAATAAATGAGGCCTTCAAAATCGCCACCTCAGGACGTCCAGGCCCGGTCCTCGTCGATCTCCCTAAGGACGTCACCGCCGGCATCCTGCGCGCCGCCCTGCCGTTCAAGCAGACGACTCCCGGCCACGCTGCCCTAGGGCTTCCCTCCAACCCCCTCGCCCTCCCCGAGCCCCCGACCGACCCCGCGCTCATCCTCCAGGCCGCTGCCCTCATCAACCAGGCCCAGCGCCCCATCGTCTACGCCGGCGCCGGCGTCCTCTCTGACCCCCGCGGCCCCACCCTCCTCGCGCAGCTCGCTGACCTCGGCAACATCCCCGTCTGCACCACCCTCCAGGGTCTCGGTGCTTTCGACGAGACGCACCCCAAGAGCCTCCACATGCTCGGCATGCACGGCAGCGCGTACGCCAACCTCGCCATGCAACAGGCCGACGTCATCATTGCCCTCGGCAGCCGCTTCGACGACCGCGTCACCGGCAAGGTCGACACCTTTGCGCCGGGCGCGCGCGCTGCCGCCGCCCAGGGCCACGGCGGCATCATCCACTTTGAGATCCTCCCCAAGAACATCAACAAAGTCGTCGAGGCGACTATCCCCGTCCTCGGCGACGTAGTGCAGAACATGGCCGCGCTCGTCCCGCACATCCTCGCCGCGCCTCGCGACACGTGGTTCCGTGACATCGCTGCGTGGAAGACCGCGTACCCGTTCACGTTCACGCCGAGCGAGCCCGGCGCGCGCATGAAGCCCCAGGAGGTCGTCGAGGCGCTCGAGGCCGAGTGCGCGCCGCGCAAGGACGATGTCATCATCACGACCGGCGTCGGGCAGCACCAGATGTGGGCCGCACAGCACTACCGCTGGACGCAGCCACGCTCCATGGTCACCTCCGGCGGACTCGGCGTGCGTTCCGTCGCCTTTTCTGTTCCGCTCCTCTGCTAACGCGCTTGCGCATGCAGACGATGGGCTTCGGGCTCCCTGCCGCGATCGGCGCCAAGGTCGCCGCGCCGCACAAGACCGTCGTTGATATCGACGGCGACGCGTCCTTCAGCATGACCGCGATGGAGCTCGCCACCGCCGCACAGTACGGCATCGGCGTCAAGGTGCTCGTGCTCAACAACGAGTTCCAGGGTATGGTGCTGCAGTGGCAGGGTACGCGTCGTTCTCTTCATCTGTTATCGCAAGTTGTTCACTGGCGCGCCCCCAGACCTCTTCTACTCGGCGCGCTACTCACACACACGCATGACGAACCCAGACTTCGTGCTGCTCGCACGCGCGATGGGCGTGCATGCGCTGCGGTGCGAGACCGCGGCGGAGCTGCCCGCCAAGATGGCCGAGTTCCTCGCCTACGACAACAACAAGCCTGTGCTCATGGAGTGTCTCGTCGAGCGCAACGAGCACGTCTTCCCCATGGTGCGTCTTCCCCTTTCCCCCTCTCATTCATTAACTCACCCACCCCCTACAGGTCGCCGCGGGCAAGGCGCTGCACGAGCACATCCTGCACCCGTCCCTGCGCAAGGCATGAGTAGTCCCAAAATAAAAGCACGATAATGCGCAAACACACACCCTGGCATTACGCGATGTGCACCCACTGCTGTATCTGTACAATCTCAACACTCATTTAGGATCCTGATACGCGCACATTCCTCCTTACACCTGTATATTATGACTACCTACGCGCTCCCTCTGGGACAATGAAAAATTGGACGACATGTCCTGGCTTGCTTGGTTAATAAATATGTGCGGGAAATGTCATGGATGATGGGTTGAAAGTAAAGCAAGTATATCGACAGCAAAGAGTAGAGCGAAACGGGAACCCGGAGAAGAAACATAATAAAACCGAAAATTGACCATTGGATAGTAGCATAAATTCACAGCGAGAGCAGCAATCAGGCAGAAGAAACGTCGTCCGTCGCGGTAACGGCATTCAGCGCGCTTCCGCCGTCACTCGCCGCGCCCACAGACGCCTGGGCGCCGTCGAGGAGGAGGCCATCGCTCGGCCCCCAGCACCCACCAAGCGAAAAGCCCTCATGATCATCCGCGTCTTCCTCGCCGTCTGCATCGATGTCTTCCCTCGCCAGCGACCCGCGGAGCGCGCGCAGCCGCTCCACCGCAGCCTGCGCATTCCCGACCACCTCGCCGATCGCCAGGTTCAGCTCGAAAGTCATGCGCTCCCGCGTCGCGTTGCTGAGTGTCGGTCGTGGCTCGGCTATGTAAAATGGTTTCTAATGAAGTGAATCCGCACAGCTGATGGAATGCCTACGCGTTGTTTGAGCCTGGAGCCGCACCTCCAGCGCGTCGAGGCGTGCCTCCGTCGCCGCTAGGCGCGCGGACAATTCTGCGCGCGAAGGAACGGCGAGGCGCGTCGCGCGGTTTTGCTTCTGGGCAAGCGCGCCGCGTTGCTTTTCGCGCCCGGACGCCCGCTTCTTCTCCCGCGAAGTAGGCTTCCGCTCTGGCTCGGACCGCGCCTCCGTCTCTTCTTCCGACTCGGCCTCGGCCGCAGGCTCAGGCTCAGGCTCGGCGTCCTCAAACTTTGGCTCGGCCTCGGACTCTGGTTCAGCCTTGACCTTGCGCCGCTTGCGGTCCACGCGTGACGGGCCGGCGGGCGCACGCCGCTTGCCAGGACGGCTGCGCACGCGTGGGCTTGGCGTATCGTCGGGCGCTACGAGCACGGCAGGCGCTTTTCTGACGCGTGGAACTGCCGGGCATTAGGCACAAAGTCGAGGCACGACACGGGGGATCCTACCAGGCGTCCTGGAGGAAATCCGCACAGCGCCAGTGACCGGTGTTTTAGGCGAGAAAGCGGGGGGCCTCGCCCTTGCCTTCGCCTTCGTTTTTGTATCCGCACCCTCTGCGCCCTGCTTTCCCAGACGAACCAGGGCCCACCCGTCCTCCAGGATCTCGGCCGCTCTTTCCCAGGAAACGCGGAATTTGTGGCGGATGATCCACCGGTTGAACACCTCAGTGCGTGAGCATATAGTTCGCTTTGAAGAGCACCGCTGGCACCGCAAACGCGCGCCATGATCGATCTTGCAGTCTATATTCTGGGCCGTGCAAGTCGTACAGCCCTGGGAGAATCGTATGAGCAACGAATTTCGCGAATACAATATAAGCTCACGAGGGTGGGATTCGCGTTGTTGAATGGGATGACGCGCGCTCTAAGTTCAGCGCCTGGGAAGCGCAGACTGTGCATGAGCGCAAGGACCTCTTCGCGTAGCACCTCCTGTGAGTCGTCCTCTTCGACATCAGAGTCGTCCAGCGCCTCCTTATGTTCAATCTCCACCGAAGTGGCTATGGTCTTGCTGGTGGTCTCCTTGCTTGCCCCCTCAGAAGCTGGGGTTTGAGGGCCGTGCTGTGCATAGTAGGATATAAGATCCATGGAGGATCCAGGCTCCAGCGCTAATCGCGCGATGGAACCAAAAAGCGGCGTACACAAGGGCAAACAAGGCGTCGGTCAAAGCGAAAGGTACGCAGCAGGTAAAATCTGCCCAGTTTCGAAATTCAAGCAGCCACGTGGATCTACAAGAAACACAAGACGTTATAACAACTAATCCATACCTTGCAAGTCCTTCCACTTCGGTAGTCCAAAGAAACTAGGCAATATGTCCCAGGCCCTCCGACGCGCCGCCGCGTATTGAAGAACTGCAACAGTCTCGCAGACTTCGCAAAGACGACCGTTCCAATCCCCGTTTCTGACATCATCCCAAAAGTGGATCAGGTAGGTTGGATCGACTTTGTGTTACGCAAAGCACTCGCCAGGCTAAATGCATTTAGGCAATCGAAAGCCAGTGCTGGTATGCTGGTAGGTGGCACTATACAGACCAAATTCATGATCATAACTTAAGTTGAGGGGATCCTTAGTAGCACCCGGATACCATATAATGTCGTGCTTGGGTCCCGGCCAACGTCGATCCCAAGCATCCAGTTTTGTGGGAAAGTTGCATGAATCCGCGTCACGGCATCATCCCAGAACGTTGAGAAGTGGTACTTCCGTCCCAAACGCAGCATATAGGCGACGACGCCGAAAGGCTGACTGAGCTTGTTATGGTATCTGAGGATCACATTTCTAAGTGAGACAGCCAACGGGACGTAGAGCGTACGGATCGTGTAACGCCTCGAGAAGCAATTCCAGTGGCACATCCGATAGGTGCACGATTGGACAGCCTTTGATAGTGGTCTCCTTCGGAGGTTGGGGCAGTGATAACATATCTTGGAACACAGACGAGTGCCTTGCCAAGACGTTGCAATTGACGCGAAATTGAGTTGGAGGATTATGTCGCCGTAGTATACTAGTAAGGCATCCAGATTTGGAGCGCTTACAGACTTGATCCGTATCTTCACCCGACCGAGAGGGATCTGAGTTTGTTCTTTTCGGTTTTGCAGGTTGGTACATGAGAACTTAAAAGACAAAGAATGCTATTAGTCACAGTCACTGACACACCCGAAGTTAAATAGGGGTTCATCCCTTTGAAGTTACCAGCTGTGACGCGTGACGTACAGACATAGTGTCGAGCGGAAAGATTCCTCGACGGTGCGATAGAGAGCATCAGTCGGACGGACTTCAAATTGGTGAGCGCGTGCGCGTAGTCGGATCGTTTACGTTCTCTCGTATTTCGCCCTCGCTGCATAACAACGTGTTCGGCTGATATCATAGGCGAGACTGATCGACGCTACCCTCCGTACCAATAACTATATCACATATTTTTCTTGTTCGATGTATACATGACATAGATAGAACGGTTTGACAACAAAGTATAGAAATTTCGGACACACATCGTGCGAATTCGTTGTCGCACTCAGTACAAGACGTTAAAGGCTCACAACAGGAAAGGAAAGGATGCTGAGACTGACACGACACTAAATCTGAAGAAAGGCTCGAGAAAGGCTTGGTGTGGCCGAATATGATGCAGGGGGCTGCGGCGAGAGGCGCAGCGATATACCGACGGGGTGATTCAAAGCGCGTGTCTTCCGGTTTGCGAGCCTTCGATACGGATCCCCAGAGCTCATGGGGATACTCGTGTTAGTGAGAGCGGGGATGCATTGTGTAATGGACAGGATGTGCAACTACTCGAGACCAGGCCATGGTGATAATTAGTGCCGACGCGGGGTAATAGAACGACGAACGGCTTTTATCTACTTCCTCCTCCCTCACTCTTGGATCTTTGCAAGGATTTCAGAGTCTTTGAATAAGAAGTACTCCTGTGCGTGCGTGGCCGTTGAATGTTCATATTGGTGGAGGTCATGGAAGCAGCGTACCTCCTCCCCAACCTTGATCGAGTTCCCACCCCAGCCCGGTAGTAGCACCCGGTCCCCAGCTTTCACCGCCGTAGGCACGATCGTGCCCTCCTTATTCGGTGCACCCGGACCCACAGCGATGACGGTCGCTTCAGGGAGTGGGTTTGATGTAGCGGAGGTCGGGAGGAAGATGCCGCTTGCGGTTTTCTACCAGTTGGCAGTGAACTATGAGATTGGGCGACGTGTGGATGGGGAGGTGCAGCCTACAGTCTCCGGTTTGAACCTCTGCACCAGAACGCGGTCCAGAAGTGGGACAAGGGATTTGATGGATTTGAATGTAGCTTGAGCAGCCTGCTGCACTGTCAGCTAATATATACCCCGGCAGCTGTCAAAGACACGGACCATTGAGAACGACAAGGAAGAGAGAGAAGAGGCAGCAACAAGGTGTAGGAAAGGTAAGCCGAAGGAAAACCGTAGAATGTTCGCAAAAAAAAAGTCACGTGCTCAACATAGCGGTGCGTCGCGATCGGCGCCGCTGAAGTTCAATAGGAGAAATAGAGTAGGAGAAGACTTCTATACATGTTAAATCTACTTGAATGCATTCCACGCCTCATTCAGCGCGCCAAAGACCCCATTGGCCACCATCCTTTGCTCCAGAGTCGAATTATTCACGTTCAACTGCGCAGGATGGTCAATCATAAATTTACTCGTAGAGGACTTGAGCCGTACCTTGTCAGGATGAAGTTTTGCAATCGCCCTCACATACTTCACTTTCACCTGCCCAGGCGTGACGAGATCCTTCATTCCGGTCGGAGGCAGCTGCAACTCTGGCCAAAGTACAGTATCAAGACTGGCAAGCAACGCCCGAATGTTCGTTTCCTTGCCGCTTTTCCATACCATCAGCTTGCTATCGACCGTGTCTTTGAGCTGGTGCTTCGCGAGGTCCTCCGCCTCGAGAGCGTTTGTCACCTGCCGCAGATTCATCAACGCGTCGGACGGCGGCTGTGTAGCAGCACGCAGTGGCGGCGCCTTCGGCTTTGGCTTGGGGGCCGCTGATTTGGGCAGAGGCGGCGCAGCCATCTTGCGGCAGCGCCCAGCGCCCCGCACCCCCTCGTCCCGATCCGCCTTCTTCGCCCATGCCGCACCCGCCACGCGCTCCCAGTCCCGGCCCGCCTCGTCCCACTTCTCGCGCCCCTCGAGCGCCTCCGCACGCCGCTTCCACGCATCCACAACCGCCTCGCCCATGTCCACCTGCACGCCCTCTGCAACCAGCTTCTCCGTCCCGAAAGAGCGCGCGCCGACGGTGCAGATGCCCTCGATGCCCCCACGTCCTCCTCGACGCCACGGAAGTCGCCCTCCTTGAGCCGCGCGAGTGCACGCATGTTGAGGAGGGGCACGAGTAAGACGTGTCCGGCGGGGAGCGCGTCGACGGCGAGCGTGTACGCTGACAGCGCCGCACCATATTGCCCAAGCGTGACCTTTTCCTGCGCGGTGGCCGCGTGCTTCTGAGAAGTCCGGAGAGCTGTGGGGGAAACAGGAATATGGGGACGTGGCAGATGTGCAGGCGGCGTGGGCACGGGACGCGCTGCCGGAGGCGCCGGTGAAGCCACAGGCGGCATTGGCTTTCCACGACGGAATGGCGAGACATACGGCTTCGCAGGAGCATCGTCAGAGAAGAGGTTGCCGGTTTTCGGAGTCGGTTGTGGTGCGGGGGCCATCTTAGGTGCTTCCGTCTTGGGCTCTTCGTCTTTCCATCGACCAACACCGCCACCATCGTCTTGATCGCCCCAGCCATCGTCCTTCCTTGGGGCGTTATCCCCCACAGCTGTTCTGAGTCATCCCGCCGTCGACCCGCACTGGGGCTCGCATCACCAGCCTCTTCACGGTCTTGCATCCACTTGGGCCGAGCCGACTGCGACTTGCCACCGGGGCGGTCCGCCTTCGTTTCCTCCACACCTGCGATTTGCTCCTCGTACACCTTCTGCACCTTCACTTTGCCCTCCCGCCACACGCGCTCCGCATTCTTGAACAAACTGAACCCTAGCTCCGACGTCCGCGTCAGGATGTCGCTCTGCATGATCGGCGTCGTTGTGCGTTCCTGTGTCGGCGGCTGCGGCGACGCACCGCGCGCGTCACGCTCAGCGGTGCGTCTTCGAGATGGTGGAGATACGACATCAGATTGGGGTGTGGATGTGCGAGAGCTCCCTTCTGCACCGCCGGTAGATGCGAGCAGGCTGTCGATTGCAGCTTGGACATCCCATGTGCCGTCCTTATAAACCTCTGCTAGTGCAGCACGGGATTGAGGAATGGAGAAACCCATCTCAATAAGTTGCCCGAGGATGTGGGGAGGGGGTGATGACGTTCGTTGGTGCGGTTTCCGTCGCGGGGGTTGTTGTGGGGACGGTGTTTCCCGAGCTGGCGGATGAGGTGTGGACTGTAGGATACGATGAGCTATGCAGACACACGGGGAAAAACACATACACGTCGAGAGGAAATGGCCGACACCGGTTTCCCCAAGTCACCCAAGATGTCAAAGTCGTCACCTCCGCCCTGAACAAGATCTTCACGATTGCCAAAGTCAAAGTCGGCTGTCGGGGAGGCGTAGCTAACAGGTGGCGATGGTTTCGAAGATGAGCTCGGTGACACGAAATCACCGAGGTCCCACAGCGTCTGACCATTTGACGGTTCAGTGCGGGACTGTGGTGGCGCAGCAGGCGCGGAGAGCCCCAAGCCCCAGTCATCTTCCTCATCTATCACGACGGCTGGCTTTGGGGTCGTGATAGGCGCAAAAGGCTTGGTAGCAGGCAAAGGAGCGGATCCAAGGCCCCAATTGTCATCGTCTAGAAAAGCTGTCTTGGTCGTATTGGATATCGAAGGCGATGGCCGGGCCCCAAGGGTGTCAAGGCCGTCCCACGTCGAGGACGAGGACGAGGCGGGCGCAGGCAACTTTGCTTTACGCATCCGCTCGATTTCTACCTGCTTGGCACGTTCAGCGATAGTCATGTTCGCCATGCCGTTTCCGTTGGCACTCAGCGGCGTGCCTCCTAAAAGACTACTGAACGCATCTCCGCCAGCTGCACTGGACAACACCGTTTTCTGCGGAGGGGCCGCCGGTCGTGTGTTGGGGGTAATGGGACGCGAACTTGGGGCCGAGGTCGAAGCCAGCATCGAAAACAAGTCGTTCTGCGGGCGACGTGCAACATTACCGCCGAACTGCGGCGACGCCGAGCCTAGTTGCTGGGGGGCGGCTTCTGTGGGACGGTCGTGTTCCATAGGTCGGCGAAAGAGTCTGGCATTGCCCAGGAATATGTACATCCAACAGTTGTCGAACGGAAGCCTGAGAGCGAGACAGGTCCGAAAATCCCTATCAGCGATCAACAAGTCATCACACTTGCCTCTCTCCAATTGCCACCAGTACTCAACCAGTACGCCCTTGACCGTAGCATACATTGGCACTGATGTATGTAGGTACGGTACCTGCTTGTTCCTTATAGGGACCACTGCAGTAATACATCCTCCTCCTCCTCGTCCTCCCTATGAACCCCAGTAGTTCTTCGTGACTTGAAGCAAGTCTTTGAATACTACCATCGTCTGGACGTATCGACCGACGAGCGCAAGCGCGAGGCGCAATCACAAGTTCTAGTACGACCCCATTCGCCATCTGTCTCGTGTCGCAGAGCGCTAAGTTACTACTTGCCGACCGAGTGTGAAAGTTACTTGGGTCGTGTGGAAGGGTGGCAGTGCTTGACCCTACGAGAATCACTCGTTTCGTTCTCGAGTCTATCCGGGGGGGAAATAGAAAATGGGGCAGGCTCCAGTACACTCAGACTCTCTGGATCTCCCAATCCTCTGACTTTTCTGCCCCCCTCAAATGTTGGAACCGTGAAGATGCAGCTTAACTTTCCCACGAGGGAGTTGATCTGGCCGAGAACGCCGGTAGTCGTTCGCTTCGGATTTTTTTGTAGCATGTTTTATTTTATGTAAAGAGTCTACATATGAAAGCCGGAAGGAATCGGTGAAGAGGGAGCAGAGGAATCCCATATTTTAAAGTTGATTGACTGGGCTGATGACCACCTTCGTGGTATCTCTCTCAGTTCTGGACGGAACTCCTTGATTTTTTGTGAGATTCCTATGAGGAATATATGTCGGTTGAGTTTCCGCGAGATCCGGAGGGAATCGGTTAAGAAATGAGCTCAAGCGACGGGTGTTTCAAACTCTATGTCCGTTTCAAGCCCAATGTAACCTTGTACCCAACTAACCCGCTTTGCTCCTGTGATCGTGGGAGCCTGGCGGGACTGCCCGAATTTCTACATCCGAACTACTGACCATAGGTTCAGGTGACGGGTGACGGAGGGTCGTGAACTGAACCTATTTGGTACCAGTGACGGTGACAGTCGAGTTTTCAGGCCCAAATAGGCTCAAAAACACCAAAATCTTATCTCCGGCATTCGCCGGACTGCCTTTTATGGGAATTTTGATGTGATTGCCGAGGAATGAACTTACGGGTGACATGGCGTGAACCTATGGTCGAAATAGTACAGTACTCCGAACCCGCATGTATGTGTGCGTTCAAACCTTGTGGTTTGACTCCACCTTATAAGCAAACTGCTGTCGGGTGCCTGACTTTGTCGAGCTTAAAAGCAGGATAATTCTATTTGGCACCCGTGCCAAAAACACGGGGGGTGGCAACCCTATGATTATGTAAACTACGATAAGATTCCCGATCTTCGATAAGATTCATGTGTTACAGTCACATCATGTGATCATATTGTTTGCAGACATACAAGGCACAACAAAGGTTGTTGTAATGCGTGAGCCTGCCACACATGGAACACTATCCTAGTAAGTCAAAAGCTTCTTTTTTGACCTGTAAATGGATCCCTCATTTTAGTTTTCGTCCCTTTGATAGCCTAACAAAGCTCTAGGCTGAACTTGATCAGACTTGCAGACATACAAGGCCCAACAACATGTGACGCGTGACTTGTTGACAATTCGTCTGAACCCGGATCATGATTCATCCGTGGCAGCAGCCAAATACTCTTGGCACGGGGGTTGCCAAATAGAATAATCCTTAAAAGCTTACCCTGAGGGTCTCTTACTATTTGGGTTTTCGTCACCAATCGTCCAACTGCCAAGGAAACGGTGGCGCCGCGACTCGCGTCCGCGAGGGTCTGCCAAGGTCAGCAGAAGGTCAGGCGTTGCAGTGACCGCGCAAGCTGCCTGCGGGCGGACCATAATGATAAGTACGGGAGAAGGTCCTCGAGACGCTGGGAAGCCAGTTATCGAGCTACTTGAAGGGCATAGTACTTTGCCGCGTCGGGTCTATCCTCCCGTTCATATTTCCGACCAGAAAGGCGCGTCGACATTTCTAACTTTTGCGATGTCGGTTTCAGTCCTATGCCAACAGCACAGCTACAGCCAATTAAACATCGTTATTTAATATTAAACCCCAGGCTCGCGTATCTGTGGATAAACCTCTCTTGAATCTCACAACTCAAATTCGACTTGTCGTTATTTTCAGCTTCTCAACAGCTTTTCGATGCTTTCACCGACTTGAAATTTCCGAAGCACTACGTAGCACATGAAGAGCCAAAAACAATTGCCTCCGACTGACCTGGCATCAACATAACCGAATACTCCACTTCTAGGCGCCCCTGCATATATAGTCCACAACCTCGACTATAAATAAATTCCCCGCATTTTCTACCCCACGTTCTCTCTCATCCTCTCTCTCTCAACCCCCGTCGTGGCCCTCCATGTCCCAATCGGTGCCGAGCGTTATTGACGATGTTTCTGACACGTTAGTTACCCCTCTGTCGCATCGCTGCAATGAGCTCACGATCAAATTCGACAGAGTACGAACGAACGTAAGCGGCTTTAGCAGTCCCCTCGCTCCAGCTCAGAGAAACTGAGATGTGTAGTACGTGGGCTTTGCCAGCTTCACAATCCTCGTCTGGGACCACGTCCTCACATTCTCGGACGAGGTGGGTAGCCATGACAATATTAATAATTTTTGACCGCTCCCGTGACCACACACTTCTCACAGGTGGAGTACGTCTGGAAAGGGAAAAAAGGACCAAGTACGCCTTCAAGTTGACTGTGGCAGTATAGCGATTCTCAAATATCTCTCAGTAATTTACCTGTTCCTCTTTGTGCGTTTTCCAACTGCCTAATCCAGTGACTGCTGATCAAATTCTTCGTAGAATCGATATTTCACACCTTTGGGCTTCATAATAAACCTTTTCGGTGAGAACAGCTGCTCCACTGCATGCACGCCTTCACGAACCTCCAAGCATATCTTTCACCAACCTGGACAGTGGAGGTACGACCAAATCTCCGTTTTATCGGCTTGACAGTCACGTAAATTTTCTCTCCTCCAATCACAGAGGTTCGTGTTACGCGTCTCACGGTTGAAGTAATAACACGCCGAGACGGCGCTCTTAGGTGTACGCATTTTATCCGATACGAGGGATGCACGGTGGCGATTGCCGTTGAGGTCGTCGGGCTCATGATGCTCCTCCGGTAGGCCGCGGTGACCCACATGCCCCGCCTCTCACTGAAAATAACCATTTTCTGCAGAATACACGCCCTGTATCCAACGCGGAAATGGATCAGCGGGCTGCTGGGCGTCCTTCTCATTGTGGAGACGGCGGTAAACATTTACCTGATCAGCCGTGGCGAGCGTACGTGCTTTCGTCTCCTTTTGCTACTACTACATACCCGCTCACGGCCGTCCAGCCGTCCTGCATAACAGGGCTTCCGGCGTGCACGGTAGTTTCCCTTACCTTCCTCCCCCTCTGCATAACCACTGATGTCCAATAGCCTGCTCCATGGTCTTCGACCCGGTAATGTACGTGCCGAGTAACTTTACTCGTTAGGGGCTCACTGACGCGACTTGTTGGAACGCAGAAGCGAAGCAGCAAGCGCATCCGCGTGGTATCCCCTATTATACGACAGTATCGTGTTTGGCCTCACAGTAAATCGCACGCTGCCAGCTATCCGAACGAAAGAAGCGGGAGCTATCTTGAGGAAGCTTTTCGAAGACGGCCTACTCTACTACAGGTACGTTTCGCATGCGCACTTTCGCCATCTATCTTGTATCCCGAGACGCACCCCTACAGCGTTATCTTCTCGATAACATTTGTTTTGACGTTCATGATAGTAGGTTAGTATTCAAAATAGCACTTAGTCCTTCCTTCAGCTGAGACCTCTACGCAGGCGCACCTCCAGGAACTAAAAATATATGTGCCCAGTAAGCTGTGTTCGACGTGCGCAATGATCTCAATCTGACAATTGCTTCAGGATGGAACAGCTGTAAGCCCATCTGCCGTCTGCATCCATAACATCCTTCTCACGTATATGGGCGCCAATCCGCAGACTCACCGTAAGTAGCCTACACTCTATCCCACCGCACACAGCCGACCCGCCACAGGTCGCCATGATGTCGCGCATCACGCTTAGCCTGAAGAAGGTGGGGCGCCGCGGGAAGATAATTCCCGCGAGTGTCCTGTTCGACGGACGCAGCCCCGACTTCTTCATAGACACGTTCATGCAGTCCGCCATCGACTTGGACGCCCCCGACGCCCCGCTGGATGTGCGCGCACAGACGCTCAAGCCGTCCGACCGCCTGGTCGTGCATGCGCACGGGCCCATCCAGTTTGCGGTCCCGCCGTCGCCACAGCCCTCGCGGATGTCCGACCCGTTCAACGAGTCGTTGGCGGGGAATTCGAAGCGTCCGTCCTCCGGGCTTCGTACCGTTCATCATGTCGCATGAATGTAAAAATACTTGAAACGTAAATGTGTACAATAGGAGTCGAATAATCAGTGAAGTACGCCTCTGAGGGCATTAAGATGTGAGAGCAAAATCAATTCATTGGAAGGCATACCGTCGAATCCCTGGACGTGTATTTAATTCCTTCAAGCCACACAGCACGTTGTGACCTTGTGAAAGGTCATGGCATCCGCCTGTCAATCCAACATTCCAGAGGGCACTGCACCTAATAATTAACAAGTAGATGGGGAGAATACAAGTGGAATGATAATTACAAGAGTCAAATCACACTAAATTAAACAATCCAGCTCATCAAATCACAGCTTTCCAAATGAATAGATCTCGAGCAATGTAACGGAGGGCCTTAGGGGAGACAAGAGGGAGGTAAAACATATACGAATGCTGAGGAACAGAAATACCGTTTGGAACGCACCCAGCTTCGTCCGGGGTGGCCGCTTTCACATGAAAAAACTAGAATAGAATGCAACTATTCAGCCAGATGAAAATTGCCCACGCCACGATTCAGGTAACTCATGATGCGCTACAGGGCGAGGCCTGGGTGGATGGATTTGTCGAACCCCGCTTGCACGCGGAATAGGTGTCGCTCATGGAAGGCATCGGGGTAGATTAAGAAGACGTCGCCTGTCCCGTTGCGCAAAGCGGGTATCCTGCTCGGAGTGTCTGTCTTTCCCACTCCACCGAACTGCGGCTTCGTCGTGATAGATGCAAGATAGATGCGCTCTATATTGGACATACTTTATAGAATGGGTGAGCCGATCGCTCCTACGGTCAGGGAAGTGGTAGAGCGAGCTGTAAAATTCTGCGTCTGCGCGTTGTGCGCCAACCAAAGGGGATGTATAACGTTATCGACGAAGCGGAAAAACGGCACCATATCAATTTACAGTTAGTCGCGTTGTTCGGTGAATCGAAGAGAAATTCATGAGCATGATGTTCCTCGATGTGGTCGGTGTGGTAGCCTCTCAGTGCTCGCAAGCAAACGCGAAGGTGGCGACCAAGAATGGCTCGGTAACGGTATTTGTGGGTGCTTTATAATAATTAATAAATAACTAAAAAAGGAAAGAGAAAGAGGGAAGGAAAGGGAAATATATGACTCTCAGAGGGCTCCAGATATACAATGAAAGCTGTACTACCAAGCATCTCAGCTCAAGGCAGCCTGAGCCGACTCAGGCAGATATATTTACATCCCATGAGCGCGCCAAACAGTTTAAACAGTGACAAACACATTAATCAGATAACGACTTCGATGACGACATGGATCCCCAATCCCCCGATTACTTCAGGATCCGCACTGCCAACAGAGATACAATTTTTTACAAGGTATGTTGACAGCACCAACTTGTCAAGAAAGGTATTGACAAATGGTAGTTAGCTTCATGAACATTTACGTTTTTATCACACCAAGTAACTCCACACTGCGAACAAGAAGAGTTCTCAAATTTCAGCCAGAGCCAGAGCTCTGGAACAAAAAAAGCAGGAAGCTACAGCTGATGCCTTTGTCACAGGTGAAATGCCAAAACACTGCAAAAAAAAAAGTGCCGAAAGTGTAGAAAGGAAGGTTGTATGGTAGAACTTCGTGACAAGTTTGAGTCCCAATTTGGAAATCATTACTAGTGACTCAAAAGTTTCCTAATTTTCGATTGAAGTGTGTAAAAAGCACCGGAGGAAGGTCCTCTACAGATCCCCCGGAGCAGAACCTCGAAATTCCAAAATTATTGTTTCCCGGCAGTGATTTCGCGCTTTTGATGGCGGGCCGGGTGATCGCCGATGATAGCCGATGCTAGCCGGTGGCTGTGCCATTCCCTTTCGGCGCTCGGTATGCACAAAATCACTTGGGATCCATCCTCTGGGCTCCAATCTCTCAATGGGTTATTTTCTCTACTCAATATAGTCAAAATTGCTGGCTCTGTCCCTGAATTCGACCAGCGAGGTATACTAACTTTTGGAATTTTTGGCTGAGATTTCGCGCTTTTTTTTCCCACGGTCGAACCACCTCGGTTTTTTCTGAAATGAAAATTTTACCTATACAACGGCCCATTCTGGTTCTAAATCTCAAATCTTGGAAGAATCTGATGAAAATTCCGGCTTGTCATGAAGTTCTGTCTGCTACCATAAAGGTGGCAGCAAAAGGGATCTTTGTAAAAATCCTTGTGGTGACTGTGGCCAGATGGCATGTGAAGGATGTGGATATCTAGACACAACATGTAACCAGACTTTGGTAAATACATAGTAAATGAATTTTCCCTTCAAGTAACTGCATGTGATGTTGTATTCATCATAATTAGGATGTATAACCAAGTTTGATAGATGCAGCCCACTCAGAGTGTGACACAGTAATATATCGAAATATTTAACAATTTAAATCTGCTGAAAGGATGGTGTATTGGGTGAAAACGACGTAAAACAAATAAAGGCAGATGTGCGGAGCAGTACCCGGATGTTGCCGTGCCACGTGATTTATTACTCATTTTGGTTGAGCCCAACTGCGAGCTAAGGTGGCGAGGCACGAGCCGCCTTAGTGTAAGATAAGTTAGACGCGGGCGCTAGCGCCCTGAGATTAGATCATATGAATAGACGTGACTTCCTCATCGGCTCTTCCTCGCTTCGTCGCGCATCCTCCTCGAGCCTCCATACATCCCTCCGGTGCTCTGCGCACCTCATTTTTTTCGTGTAATATATCGAAATATTTAGCAATTTAAATCTGCTGAAAGGATGGTGTATTGGGTGAAAACGACGTAAAACAAATAAAGGCAGATGTGCGGAGCAGTACCCGGATGTTGCCGTGCCACGCGATTTATTACTCATTTTGGTTGAGCCCTATAAGGGAATTTGATGCCCACGAACACCATTACCGAGCCCCAAGAATGGACCGATGTCGCGCCCAATCGGGCTGCGTCTACGTGCGTCAAGCGGACGCTGGTGCCAATCATGGCCAAACACCCTATCACATCGGAATTGTCGTAGCTGATAATGATTTTTACATACTATGCGAATTTGTTTGTTCACTGTGCGAGCTTACGCAGGTTACGCCGCAGGATACGTGTCAAAGTGCCTGAAGCCTCGTTAGTCCTTGTATGGGATAATCCTCATACATATCCGGACTGTCAAATCCCACAATTTTCAGACGGCCGCACGCGCCTATGTGTACTGAAAGAACATGCCAGGGCAGGAGTATAGTTTGCGGGTCCACGGTTGGCAAAAAAAATTCCCCCATCAAAGTCTTGCACACAACATTGCGCTCGCAACACCACAAAAGATTGAGTTGCCTTACCGAACGAACGTTCTATCGGGGACTTGAACATACAGCTTGCTGACAAGTCGCCGCGCAATACAGTGCGAACACTGGCAAAGTGGTCTATCCACCTCAGCTTGTTTCTTGCCGCAGTGATCGCAGATGTCGGGACAGCCAGACCAGAGGTAAGATTAATGAATAGAGACGATGGAGACAAAGAGTGGCGGCCATTTATGGTGGCAGGGACGAATCAATATGAAACCTGTGTGATTGCCCAGTGCTTGCTATGTTCAAATTTCAGCAAAGGTCGATTTCCAAATGCATTGAATCTGTTTCGGGCGTCAGAGTCACGGCATTCAAGCCAGGCTTTGAGTTCCAAAAGCACGGTGTCAGAAATGTGAAGCTTCGGACGTTGCACATATATCTCATTCTGGTCTGGTTAACTCCGGAGCAGCTCCTAAACATATCATATATGTACCACAAAAGCACGAAGAGTAGGCATCCGACGTCCTGAATATGGGCACTGGAAGTGAAAGAAGGGTCGGTTCAAATATGGGCTCGTGGTACGATTCGGATCGTTCAGATTCCCAGGAGCGAACGCCGATGGTTGGGACTTGAACGTTGAACTGCCAATTTGTCGCCTGAAGTAGAAATCTTCCGGAAGTTATACAGGACGATTGCTTGAAGCTCCTGAGAGCCCCGAGTGCAAGGGAGAGCAGTGGGAAAGCTCAGTTAGAGAGTCTAGAGTCGCGATCTTGGACTCTTGGAGGGAAATCATCGATCATCCCAATCCGGCACCATTCCCACACCCATCAAACCTCCCTCGCCCCCTCCGCCCCCACTCGACGCCGGCACCCAAGGTGAGCTCCCTCCACACTCCACTGCTGGTCGAACGACACACGGGCCCGCCACGGTGGGCTGGGCGGTGAAACGGACGGAAAAAGAGGCTGCACGGGCTGGATGCAACGCCGGCCGTCTGGATGGACTTTTTTTCGCAAAATCCGTGCTTCGGCGAATGACCGCGCCAGTCCTCCCGAGCTCGTTCACCAGCAGTAAAACTCTGCTTCCCGGACGCTGACGCTTTCGTGTGCCCTGTAGACCCGGATAAATGGCCGCAACAAAAACCGCCAAAGGCAAGGCTGCCGCCTCCAAATGTGCGTTACTCTCCCCACCCCCGTCTGTCCGTAGTGCTCACCCGCCATCGAAATGCAGCAAAACCCAGTGCCAAGGACGCAAAAGCCAAGTCGGCTAAAAAGGCGGCGCTGCAGGGTGCACACTCGCATGCGTCCCGCAAGACGCGGTTCAGCGTGTCGTTCCACCGGCCCAAGACGCTGCGGCTCCCGCGCGAGCCCAAGTACCCGCGCAAGTCCGTCCCGCACGCACCGCGCATGGACCAGTTTCGGACAATCGTCTCGTGCGTCTATCCGCTATATTCCTTTTTGTTGTGCATCTGCTTATTGCTGAGCACACAGCCCGCTTAACACCGAGTCAGCAATGAAGAAGATCGAGGAGCACAACACGCTGGTGTTCATCGTCGACATCAAGTCGAACAAGCGCCAGATCAAGGACGCGGTGAAGAAGCTCTACGACGTGCAGGCGGCCAAGGTCAACACGCTGATTCGGTAAGTGGGCGCGCCGCTCTCGGAACGTTGGCGCTGATGTGCCGCGGTAGTCCCGACGGCAAGAAGAAGGCGTATGTGCGGCTGACGGCAGACCATGATGCTCTTGACGTGGCCAACAAGGTACGACTGCGTTTTGGTGATGAGCATGTACTAAATGCGTGCACAGATCGGGTTTATCTAAGGCGCGCATTGACGGCGTAGATAGATATGTTTGCAGTTGTAGCCATGTTTTATGCGAAAGCTATGCACGATGAAACACCTGATATGTTTTTGAGAATGTCCATAGTGGTGACCGTGACTGATGTGATTGCTCTTCCTGCTCTTGCTGTTGTTCTCCGTTCATCGTGGCTCTCAGCACTAATATTGCCAGCATCGCTTACGGCTGAAAGACCCTTCGCCTGCTGCCCCTGCAGCTAGCATCCCACGCTCTTTGTCTCCGCCTCTTCTCCGCCGTCGTCCCTGGTTTCACGACATACTAAAATCACCATGATTCTCCATCCCCTCGTCTCGCTCTTTTTCGCCGTCTTTCTCGTCGCCGTCGCCGCCGACCATGCCTCACAGAACCTCTCTCATGCCCGTCGCTCCCTGACCATGCGTCAGGCCGCCGCCGCCCGCGTCCGCCAGCGAGGTGAGTAGCCGTCGCTCGTCCAGTCCATCGGCTGATACGCTGCGCGTCTAGATTCGGCAAGCGACCTCACCAGCTTTGTCTCGTCTGTCCTCAACGATGTAGAGGGTGGATCCGCCAGCGACTCTGCCTCGGCGTCGGCGTCGGCCACAGACTCGTCCACTGATAGCTCGGCATCCACCTCGACGAGCGCGGCCGCCTCCGCCTCGACGGATGCGTCTGCGTCTGCTTCGACGGATGCGTCTGCGTCTGCTTCGACGGATGCGTCTGCGTCTGCTTCGACGGATGCGTCTGCGTCCGCGTCGACGGATGCGTCTGCGTCTGCTTCGACGGATGCGTCTGCGTCTGCTTCGACGGATGCGTCTGCGTCCGCGTCGACGGATGCGTCTGCGTCTGCCTCGACGGATGCGTCTGCGTCTGCCTCGACGGATGCGTCTGCGTCTGCCTCGACGGATGCGTCTGTGTCCGCCTCGACAGATGCCTCTCCGTCCAGCTCCTTATCGATTCCGACAATCAGCCTGCCTGGCGCCACCTCGACCTCACTGTCTACGACGGATAGCGCCACGGACAGTGCGGCCGCGAGCGCCTCGACGTCGGCGACCCCGACCGACTCGGCGTCTGCGTCTGCAACCGATTCGTCCACGAGCGACTCTGCCACGATTAGTTCGACCGACATCGCGGTGTCGTCTGCGCCCACCTCAGACACACCCACGTCGACCTCGGCATCGGCATCGACCACCGACATCATTAGCACTCTGTCGAACATCTTTTCTTCCATTTTCGACACGCTCACAGACTCTGCGACACTGTCGGCCAGTGCGAGCGCGAACGCCCCCACATCGGACACGCAGTCGGCCAGTGCGACCGCGAGCGCCCCCACCTCGGACACGCAGTCGGCCAGTGCGACCGCGAGCGCCCCCACCTCGGACACGCAGTCGGCCAGTGCGACCGCGAGCGCCCCCACCTCGGACACGCAGTCGGCCAGTGCGAGCGCGAACGCCCCCACCTCGGACACGCAGTCGGCCAGTGCGACCGCGAGCGCCCCCACCTCGGACACGCAGTCGACCAGTGCGACCGCGAGCGCCCCCACCTCGGACACGCAGTCGGCCAGTGCGACCGCGAGCGGCCCCACCTCGGACACGCAGTCGGCCAGTGCGACCGCGAGCGCCCCCACCTCGGACACGCAGTCGCTCAGTGACACGATCACATTCTCCGCGAGCCAGTCGTTCAGCATCACCACCCCGCCGACCTCTGATTCTGCCTCGGCATCGAGCGTCCCGGTGTTCCCCAGCGCGCCCGCGAGCTCCGGGGACTCGGTCAGCGTTTCGATAACGACGAGCGTCAGCGTGTCGACGACGACGACGACCGTCGCGTCCGTGCCTTCCGACCTCACGTTCATTCTGACCGTGTCATCCCTCGCGCTCGCGTCCGTTTCGACGACGAGCCTGTCGCTGTCCGACCCGGACCAACCGACGACGACCTTCTCGTTGACGGCCTCCGCGGCAACCGCGCTCACTACGGCGGCCCTACCCACGGGTCTCCCGTCGCGCATCTACCCCGCCACCGGCCCGATCCAGAACCCCAGCGGCAACTACTCGTTCATTAGTCTGCTGTTTGATGGGTACCTAGACTGGGACTTTGTGTGCACGAGCCCAGTGTCGAGCACGCAGATCTTCGCAATGATGCCGGTGATCCTCGCGACTGCCCTCGGCATTACCAGTGCGTAACAGACTCTGTGTCTTCCGTCTTCTTAGCTTACCAACCGCTCGTCTCGCAGCCGACGAAGTCAAGACCTATGCGCTCCAAGTGCGCATCCCCGACTCGTACCAGAGCACGTCGGACATCAACGAGCTGCAGACCATGTTCCTAGCGTACCTCCCCGCGACAACGCTGGACGAGCTGCAGCTACAGCTTAAGTCCAAGAACTCGCTGTTCTACACGGGCGTGGACGTCCCGGTCGCATCCCAGCTCGCGTCGCACATCGTTTCGGCGTTCGCGCTCAACTCCGTCGCGGACCCGCGCAAGAGCTCATCGTCGGGCTCGGGCTCAGCGAACGACCAGGCGCAGGGGGCGACGTCGTCGGAGAACAAGACGCGGCAGGACGCAATCATCGGCGTAGTTACTTCGCTCGGCGTGATCGCGGTGCTCGTGCTTGTGTTCCTCGCGTACCGCGCGTTCAAGCGCCGTGCGGAGCTCGCGCACCACCGGCTCTCGGACGGGCCGGACATGCTCGCGCAGGGCGCGCGCCCCGACGGGCGCGAGTTCGACCAAGACAGCATCGGCGGGCAGCGGCGCCGCAGCTTCTACTTTGCGGAGGACTCGTTGCGCGGCTTCCAGGGCGAGCGCCCCGAGGAGACGCAGTACGACAGCCGCACGAGCCCGAATATGATGCAGCGGCGGAACGTCATGCCTGCCGCGATCTCTGCACCGATACTGCAGCAGAGCAGCATGAACTGGTAGGCCGCACAAACTGACGCACATCCCTCTCTCGATCGCCACACACACCCTCTCTCGGTCAAAACACTCCACATATACCGTTCTCTTTTCTTTCCGGATGCGTTTTTGATGGCTGTGATATACTTGGCTATTCTCTTCTACTCGTTTCTTGCTTGTTGTCGTTGGTTTTCTTTGGGGGTGGGCCGGCGCTGCTGGATCGGCCCACCTTGATTTGTCGTCGGTGCTGTGACGCTTTCCCGAGTCGTGCATTAATATATTTTATTTCATTCAGCGCCCTGCATACTTATCATACGCAGTCAATTATTGTTTGTCGCAAACTCTCGAAGCTTTCTTCGCAGGCTTTTTTGATGATACTGGATGATCCCGTCGACAACTAGTTGTTAGTGCAATCATGCTGTGTATGTATGAGTGCGACGAGCCTCCTCGAGTGAGCTCAAACGTCATCATTCAAAGTCAAGTGAGATCAAGTCTGGCCAGTCAGGGAGGCCGAATATAGACGGGAGTTTCGCAAAGCACGTTTTCCTGCCAGAGTTGAAGCGGGACCGCGAGGCCTCGAGACAGTCGCTGCACAGGTGCGTGTTCCAGTCCTTGTCCCACCGGCGGACGACGTAGATTGATGGACGGGAAGGCTTGAAAATGAGGCTCATGATGGCCTTGACGCCCGCGTTGCACCGCTCGAACGAGCGACAGTCGCTGCTGGGCGTGCTGTCCGTGTCAAGCCACGCCATCGTCGTCGTTGATTGCAGGTCCAGGATGCGGAAGTAGCCTTGTAGACACGCGAGGCGGTCGGTGGGGTTCATGTCGAACGTGTTATCAAGCAGCTGCGGCAAAGTGCATCAGCGTCGACAGCTGCACAGAGGCGCAGGGCGGGCTCAGTACCTTGGACAGATTGCGGCCGCTGTTGCCAGCGAGTATGATGTAGTACATGAGCGGGAGGATCGAGTGCAGGTCGAGCTCGCGCGCGAACGCAAGGATTCTAAACTCCATGCCGTCTTCGTGTTCGACGAGCGACCAGTTGTCCTCGAGCTCGTCCCACTCGTCGAGTGTCGTCGGCAGCTCGACCTTCAGGCGCCGCAGCGCGTCCTTGCGGAACGACGGGAGATCGTACTTCTTGCCGAGACGCAGGACCGCCGCGAGGATGTGCACAGGCGGCGTATTGTGCAGCGTCCTGTGCGCCGCCGATGGGCGCGTTAGCGGTGTCCCGGGTCCGGAGAGGCCGTGCGCGCTGCTCACTTGGGGTACATCGCACCGAGGAGGTGGACCCAGTCCTGCGCGGTGTCACCCGCGAGGACGACGACCGCGCAGCCGTCGACGGCCGCCTCGTCCGCGGGCTGCGGCATCTTGAACATGTCGAGGAACACGGGCGAGTGCATGGAGAGAATGCCTTTGTGCACGCGGAACTGCGTCGACTCGACCTGGAGGACGATATTCCCGTCGCTGAACCAGAAATCTGTGGACCGTGTTAGTGGAGGTTCTTGCGGTTCTGTGTCAGTGGCCGGTGGGATTTCTGTGATCTGGCTGCCGCCTGCCTCGGGCTCTGGGACTGGTTGTACATCGTTCGACATGGACGAGTCACTGTTTGATTGTGTTGAAGTTAGAGTCTGTTTAAACTCCGCAGGGAATCACCGAGTACTTCTAATCATATGATGGGGACATGGTTCCTTACATGGTGCCACGACAGCTCTGAGTTGGACGCGTATTTAAAAGGGTCAAATTCTTAGACTGCACATTTAATGTCTCTGGCCCCGCCACCCAGGCTTAAAGGGCATTTTTTGTTGGATTTTTTTTCACGCGACGTCTCGAATAGGCCTCGCACGATCGGGAATCAGGCTAACAGTTCAACGCTCAACGTTCAACTTGGATCAAAAAAAAGGGGTTGCTGGAGCGTGCAGCGCTCCAGTAATCGCTTGTTTGTATTGAAAAAATGTGTAGTAAGTAGGAAAAATTCGCGACTTGGAGGACATCTATCGCGAGCGAGTTGTTCTTGTATGTACCCAATAAGAAGTTCATAATATTAGGAGCAGTAAAAAGCCCGATGATTATCACAGAGCTAAACTAGGCTGGTGCCAGTAGTTGTAAAAGTACAGCGCGGCCTCAATGAGGGAGTGCAGACCTTGTGAAGAGCTTCGTATCACTCATGTTATAATAGAAATTAAGATAAGGGACTTACAGAACTACGATACAATATGTTCCAGACTTTGCAGTTCGCCATCCACAATGAAGTGTCGGACTTTGACACCTATACAGAGAAAAGTGTTTATGCCAAATCGAAGGATTTTAAGAGCTCCGGCCACGCAGGAAGACCGAAAACGGATTTCATTTTACCGATATCGAATGAACAGCGCGCCGCTTCAAGGCATTCGCTACACAAGTGCTCGTCCCAGCCACTGTCCCACCAACCGAGGGATGTGACATTTGGACGGATCGAGACGTCGAGTAGGTCTCTGATTTTCTTCACGCCCTCGTTGCATTTATCGAAATTAAGACAACAATCGAAATCGGCGGGCACGTCTCCGAGGTCCACCCATCCCAGCGTCGCATTTGCTTGTATATCCAAGAGCTTGAAATAGCCCAGAAGACAGGCCAGTCGATCGGCAGGAGCCAGTTTGATCTCGACATTACGATATACCTATGCCAGGTGAGTAAGAAACCAAAAGTCAGGATGAGGTGGGGTACATTTGCACCACCCAGTTCTGTGAGCACTCTATAATATAATATTGGAAGAACCGAGAGCAGGCCGAATTCGCGGGCCAAGGCCACCATATCGAACAACATGCCATTTTCGTATTTGATGTGTAGTCCAGGCTTGCCTCCGTCTTCGTTCCATTTCACAAGCGTCGTGGGCAACTCTGTTTTCAGTCGACAGAGGGCATGTTCCTGGAACAGAGCGAAGTCGTATTTTTGCCAAGGCGAATAAGAGCCGCGAGCATGGCTACAGTCGGTGGCTCTTCAGACAGGAAGCTATATGCGTCTGTTCGGTGAGGATTCTCAGAGGAGGATACATTCGACGCTCACTTGGGATACATGGCTCCCAGGAGATGGGTCCAGTCTTGGGTAGTGTCCCCTGAGAGAACGACTACGGGACACCCCTCAATTTTTTTCCTCATCTTCTGGTTGGGGCACCGTGAACATGTCGCGGAAGACGGACGAGTGCAAGGAGAGGATGCTTTTGTGGATGCGGCACTGGGTCGATTCAACTTGGAGAATAATGGTGCCATCGTCGAGCCAGTACTCTTTGGATCTGTTGAGTAGGGTTTCTGCGGTTTCTGCGTCGTCTGTGCGGCGGCGTTTGGCTGGCGACGCGTTGGACATGGACATGATGGACGCGACTCGTAAACGCGTGCAGTCACACCAATGACTGTTTAGCTGTGTTACTTCTGCACGGCTTCGCTGTGTGCTCCTCCTCGATGAGTCGCGGCGGATATGAACGACTCCCCATGTACGCATTTCCCGACTCTTCTTCTCGCCAACGCCACTCACCGCGCACTTCTCCCACCTCCGTCTCTTTCACCTCCGCCTCCAACTACCACCTCAATTTTTTATCCAACGACACCATAACTCTTCCCCAACCTTTGAGCAGGTCCCGGACGCACTCCCAGCAGTCCCACTTCCACCTAAAATACCGCTCGGTGCTCACCCTCCTCAAATTTATTCTCCCCTCGTCGCTCCTCCTTCTGCTCCTTGGCTTCTATCTCTACGAGCCGCACATCGAACTAGCGTTCTATTCCCGCACCTGGACGCAGAAACAGATCTTCCCCGTCGCACCTCTTTCAGGCTGTTTTGACGAGACCCGCGTCAGCCCAAAGTACAATCTCACAGACGGCCTCCATGGTCCACGGCGGACCGAGGTGCAGGCTGGCATGTCCCTGCGCATGGGCGCAGACTGCTACGATTTCGCAGGGACAATACAGCCCTTCCTTCCCAAATCGACGGCCTACGTCCCTCCAGACTCCCGGACGCAATTCCATACCTACTGGCGCACCGACCTTGCCGAGTTCGGTCCTCGCCAGGAATGGATGCTCAAGTCGTTCTTCGCAACGCAGCATCTCCCCACCTCGCGCCTCGTTCTATGGTCCAACGGAGACCTCGGCTCAAACCACATCCTCGCAAACTACCTCCACCGCTTTCCCGACTCTTTTGCGCTGCGCGTCGTGGACATCCCCACTCTGGCGCGCGACACGGACCTCGAAGGCAGCGGGCTACTGACACAGAAGGACACGAAGGCATGGGTAGACGGGGACCTCATCCGTCTACTGCTGCTGTGGAACTTCGGGGGTGTCTGGGTTGACATGGACTCGCTGCTCACGCGCGACCTCGACCCGCTCCTCGAGCACGAGTTCGTGACGCAGTGGGACTGTTACGGTGTGTCACTTTCTCTCCTTTACTTTGCGCCGCATCCCTAACTTTCCCAGACAAAATCTACCAGCCGCTCAACGGCGCGCTGATGCACTTCAAGCAACACTCGCCCTACCTCTGCGAGGCGTTCCACATCATCGCTACCTCGGACGCACCGCGCCCGGGGAGCACTGACTGGGGCGCGCTGCTGTACCTCAAGCTGTGGCGCACACTCGTCGCAGGGAGCGTCCCGCCGTTCAAAGTGCTGCCGTTCTGCTTCAGCGACGCGCGCTCGTGCCGCCTCGACAACCGCCTCCCCGATCCGTTCACCGCGGATGACGTGCGCGGGAACCGCATGGGCATGTGGAACGGCGGGATGGGCGAGGGCGGCAAGCTGGATAGCGCACTGCAGAAGGTCTTTGGGGTACATCTGCACAACCAGTGGGAGAAGGCTTTTCCTGACGGAGGGTGGGTCGAGCGGCTGCTGCTGAAGGGTTACGAGAGTCGTCTCAGTGTCCGAGACACGTAGATCATTTTTATTTGGAACATTCAACATCTAATATTATTGCTTAAACGGAGTTATGAATTAGGGCTATATAGGCCACGCCTCATACAGCAATATCGAACCTCAGAAAGACAATCGACTTCATCAGATTCAGTCAATAGAAAAAGCACTTTGGACGCGCGAACGCTTGGCTTGGGTTACCTTCGACCTCTCTTAAGTCTTTATCGCAGCACAACACGATACTACTGATGGTTATTACGACAAAAATCGCCATAAAAGGATGTAAAAGTTGAGGTGGACACGGATGTCTACAGGCCTCTTCACAATCCTGCTCTGATGATTAAGACGGACCTCGCGGCTCAATGGGATCGTGGTGCAGGATTGTTGAAATCGCTGTTGAGATACAAGGCCAGAATTCGACCGTATGTAGTACATCCACCCCTCCAAATTCATAGCAGACTATGCATCTTACGCTGCAAGCGCCGCAGCCAAGATCTTGGCAAAGTTGGGCGTCCCGAGACCAGTAACTGCCCTCGCCGTCAGCAACCGCGCAACGTGAGGCTGCGCACGCGTACCTGGGTCCCAACCGGTCTTCGCGGGGAAGCCGTTCGTGTTGCATCCTGTGTTGTGGCCGCTGTGCAGGTGATGATGAGCACGAGAAGGAATTTGAGGGAGAAGGAGGGCCTACAGGGTGACGTCGTTGAACATGCCGGGGTTAGCGTACAGGCTGTATTACGCCGTGTCGATTCACATGAATTAGATAGAGGGTAAAATCGACGCACAAGGGGTTCAGGAATCCGAGAGGAGGCTTGCCCGCAGCGATCAGTCTGTCGTTGACGAGACCGATGACACTGGCGAAAATGGGGCTGGTGGATACGATATCTTAGCTTCAGAACTCCATTTGAACCCACGACGAATCGATACGCACGAACTGCAGGAAGTTCCAGAAACGCCCTCAAGGACACCTGCGAAGTTGTTTGAACAAGAAATAGCGGGGCTGCATCGCACGACTTACCACCGGAGACGATGTCAACATTGACTGGATTGAATAGACAGAGCCACCGTCAAACTAAGACAACTTTCGAATGATAGTACGGCACGTACCTCCTTGGGCGCTGACATCAGGGAACGCACGGCCAGTGGGGGTGAATTTGCCGGCGTTGGTGGATCCCAAAGCTGTCGATCGTTGAGCCAAGACACGACAACATTAATTCATCTGCATTACCTGCCAGGTAGGTGCTGACAGCGGACGCCTGGTACGACGGCTGGGTGAAGACGCGGCTGAATCCGCCGGACGAAAAGGACGCAGCAGTTTCAGTGATACCAGAGACGGCGCCGACGGAGGTCATGAAGGGGCATCCTAAGTATCACGGTGCCGCGAATTAGATTTTTGGATCAGCGATGCAAACGCCGTGTGAATTACCGGAGGGAAACGCAACAATGAAGTTGGTGCAGGACTTGAATACGCGTGAGCTTAAGAGTGTTGCATGCAGTCTGTCGGAATGCATACCTGAGACTGACCGCCGGCCACACCACCGTCGCCAGATGCGAAGAGGATGGCTCCGCCACGGGTTCCGTAGGCGGCATATGCGTTGCAGAGTTTGCTGGTATATCTCATTAGCACCGTTGTGCGTCGCGCTAGTCGTCCGAAACTCACGTGAAGGTAGCGGCAGTCTGGTCCGGCTCGTCCTCACCGTACGAGGTGGTCAGCACTGGACATCGCTGGTTAATGACGGCGAAATAGATAGGTGGCGCGTTAATCACCTTGGGGGACAGTGGCCAGCCCGCTCAGGTTGTTGATGATGTCCAGGAAACCCTGTAGCGAATTTAGCTTCGAAGTAATTGAAATGTCATGTTCCTCTACCTCAAGAGCACCGTCCGAGAACTGCTCTCCGCCGCTGACGAACGTAACAGGGACACCGCTCGCGATACCAACAGTGTACTGGATATCTGATAACCTTACTCAGCGTGTTTATCCCTCGAACGCGGGGCGCGACTCACCCAAGTTAGCCTCTGATTGCGGCATTTCGTCAATATTACACATTCTCCCGCCAAATTATACGTTACTCACCGATCCCAGCCTCGTTGGTGGCCTGGGGGTTCGAGCCGCCGTCGAAGGTGCGGAGAGCAAACGTCGTTGTCGACGGAAGGTCAGTGCGGAATCTAAGAATACTACTCAGAACTGCGCTCAGCAAGGATATTGGTTCTGATATTGACCTTGTCAAGAACGAGGACAGGTCCTTCGTTTGTGCGAACTTTTTTTTTGCGCCGTAGTCAGCCTAAGATGCTTGTGATTATTCGAGCCGACTTGCCTGCTCAATGAACCCCGCGACAGAAATGGAGTTGGTCTTCTGTGTGGCCAATGTAGTGGGAATTCCGTAGAGGGCTTGGAGACAAGCAGGGGTGACCTGGAAGAACGAATGTGTACCGAGGGCGACCAATCTCAAGGCATTCTGCTTACGGTCGTTGCGCAAGAGGCAGGGACAGCGTCGGGGCCGATCACTGTGGAGTTGACTGCGGGACGAGGGACGCTGCTGCTGGCAGTAATGATGGGACCGCTGCCAGTCATCGGACGACCGAAACTATGTATACATGATCAGGCCAGCCTGCTGTCGGATAGGCTGAAAATAATTACGCAGTGGTTGGGTGCATGGCCTCAATGTGGGCGTGCAGTTCTGCAGGCAGCGAGTACGACAGCGTCCGGACAATCTGCTTTCCAGTCCCGATATGCGTGAAGGTCTCGAAGTTGGCATCGAGCATCTCGTTGGCCTTCGAGACAGGAACGGTGACGGTGAGCCATTCGCCGTAGGGGGAGGCAACTGTGGCGGTAAGGCCATTGGAGGCGAGCCATTCGGTGACAGCGGTCACGGACTCGGCTGTAGGCTCCATGAACGCCTTGGCCTCCTCAAGGGTAAGATGCTGCCCATAGAGTGCTGATCCGGGCGTCGAAACGGCATACAAGGTCTCCTCAAGTCCTGTACGCACATTGTTAGCTTTCGCCGCCAGATTTTTTTAAAAAAAACATTATAAATACCAGGGAAGTTGTTGCTGAACAACCCAATGCGCAGGTTGATGGTCGCAGAGCCGGGTGCGGGTCCAACCTTGGTGAAGCTGGAAGGCACGGACTCCCTCTTGTCATGGACCAAGAAATTGGGGCGCGTAGCGGGTGACGCAGCCGCGAAAGCCAACAATGAAATGAAGGAGAGACCGGTTGCAACCATCGTGCTCTAGGATCAACGATAGGGTACCATTGCCCGTCTTTCCAGTTAGCCTTTATACACGAGCGCAGCTGGAACGGTCTCCAGGAAGGATTGATAAGGTGTGAACTTTAGGCAAAGTTGCGGGCGACCGGCAGACCTCGGGCGGTTCGGCAGACACGAGAGTTGGGTCGAAGAAGGGCTGCAGATCGTTAAAGCAACCACATGTTGCCGATGAGCTACCAGAGAGATAGACCAGCTGCTTTCAGATATAAGCAGCCGCGCGGAACACGATGCTAACGGCAGAGTATACGTTGAATGATTGCCTATGACCCGCAATACAGAGATGACATATAAGTATCAGGGAAGACACGGTGGACGCATGGATGAACATACAAGCAACGAGCTGCATCGTCGAGAAGTCTCCTAAACTCGGCCATAAAATCTCGGGCCGGAGGTTTTAAAACTGGGGGATCAGCTTGACACATGTATTTTTGGATCTTGGAGTTCCGGTGGATGACTTTTGCATGCGGTGAACAATGCTTGATAATTTCTCGTAGATTTGCATAGCCTGTTGTATCCAGGAGTGACCAGTTTTGTTGACGGGGAGACGGGTCGTAACGATTTCGCAGTGGCCCTGAAGATTTGAATGACCAATCCGAAGCTCGACCTCGAGCCAGCTACAATCAAGGCAGTAACAAGGCAATTCATCGCAACGAGAAGCACCGGAGCTCGAGCCAAAGGAGAAGCCAGCTTGTGGTCCACTGGTATAATCGTGTGGCGCAACGTTGGATTGTGGTATAAGCGTGCAGCGGTCTCATTTAAAAGTAATGGTAGATCAACTAATTATATCGGTCGTGTCAGTAGCCACCGTTTGGTGGATCAATTAGGATTCGAGGCTGAGTCAAGATGCAAAAGACGTGGGTGGATCAGCGAGGCAAAAGTGCAGGCGAATCAATAACTGTGAAAAGGCAGATCAACAACTCGGATTTTGCTGACTCAATAACCGCATGTAGGTGAGATCAATAAGCATGAGGACAAAAGTGCAAGCAAGTCAGTAACCAAATGGCGGGTGGATCAACAACGGAAATGTCCGGCAACATAAGTAACCGGCTGGGGGTCAAAACATATTCGATGGCATGCGCTGTCACCGGCGTTCTCGGCCGAGGTATCTGTACATAGAACACTGCTTATCACACTACACGCGCACCAAATCACATTTTCCTCACAATCGCACACGCGGTGCTCGACAAAAGCATCATGCAAGCCTCCCGCACCATAAACAACACTCAAACGACGACCTGAAGGAACTCGCGATCAGTTTCTTGCATGCAAGCAAGCACATAATAATAGGCGGAACGCACCGGCCAGCCGCTGGAGAAGTCCAACTTGTTGATGCCCAACTGTGTCAAGAAATCAGGAGAGCCGATCAAGGCAGGGTAGGGCGGTGACTCACGAAGCTCCCCGCGGAGGTGTAGTAGTCTGGGCAGAGCAGGCTCGTCAGCACATAAAAATGAAGTAAGAGAGATGGACGCACGGTACACGAGGATCACGCCGTCGGTGTCAGTCATGACGTCCTGCCCACCGGGGCCGATAATCTACACCTCGGACAGTGAGCTGGGCACATCGGGAACACGCGGAGCACCTACGCTGTCATGCGAGCCAAGCACGAGCGTCCCGCCGCCCGAGAGCAGCGACACACCCGCCGCGTCGACGTACCCGCCTGTCGGCCTACACATCACAAAATCATCTCAGCACCAAAGCAACCGAACTTATATTACATAAGGGAACACTTACGACGACGAGCGCCCGACGCGGATGTTGTACGTGCTCGACGTGCCCTGGCAGCAATTGTCCCAGGACGTGAAGAGGTAGTAGAACGAGCCGAACTTGTATATGACGCTCGCCTCGATCGCGCCGTTGTTCGCGGTGCGCGTGGCGAGCGACGTGACGGCGCTGCTCGTGGGCTTGCCTGTCGATGCGCCGAGCCTGCGTTCAAAATCATATTTTAGAGTGTATTTATTGGTGTGTGAGGGACGCACGTCTCGAGCTTGATGCCGGTCCAGAAGCTGCCGAGGGAGAGGTACCAGTTGCTGCCGTCTGGAGCGCGGTGAATATCCGTCATGACTCACGGAGGACGGGCTCACCGATGAGGAGGCTGCACACAAGTCAGTTGTCAATTTCATACTATACGCAATGACGTTATATACTTAGGGTCGATGGCCTGTACGAGTTATTCATGATCAGCGCCCAGATATAAGGAGATGTAGACCGACGTTGTAAGTGTTGCCAGGGACGGTAGACGTGACCAGCCCTTCGTTGGTCCAGCTGCCGGGCAGCCCGGTGGTCGACTTGGCGAAGAAGATTGCGGACTACACTGCTGTTAGCGGCGAGACTTTCAACACCTAAATAAACCATACTTTTTGAGAGCCAAAGCTCGACGCGGCGTAGTACAACTATGATTCCACCTATCAGCATTCACTCGAAAAACAGGGGGGATTGGGTCCGTACGTAGAAAGTGTTGCCGATGACCGTGCAGTCCGGCGCCCACAACACTCTGTCAAAGTTCACTTCGTCAACAAAATAAACTAAACAATTTTAATAGACACATAAATCAAGACGCGCACCCATTCGACGTGCCGGTGTACGCGTCTGTCCAGCTCGCGCCGTTCGGCCACACGAGCCCCTGGAACGTCCACGCGGTGCGGTCGGGCGACGTGCGGATCTCGATCCCCGTGCCCGTCGCTGTGTACAAAACAATGTTTCAACGAACGGGATTACTTAGGCGGCGGAACGGCACGTACAGAAGACAAAGTATTCTCCACTGCTGGACTTGCACATCGTCGGGTCGTGCACGGCGGTGTTGCCTGTCACCTTGCCGGGGCCGACAACGGCGCGCGCGAGCGGCGCGAGTGCGAGCGAGAGGATATAGCGCATTAGCATGGTGCTAATTCAAGCTTCAAGTTCGTTCAAGTTGACAAACGGTGCAATGCAAAATCATGGGAATGGTTTACTTATACATACAGAAAAAGACGGGCGTGCGCATAGCGAGCCAGTGGGATAAAACCTGGATAAAAGGCTGCCTCCGCTGGGGTGCGCGGCCCGCGGACGCCCCCCACGTGCCGCTGCTCTACGCTGTCTCGTGGGGGACTGGCCAAGCGTAATCATCACGGGTGGGAGCTTGAGGTTGGCCATCTGAAATTCTGAATACATACGCGCCAGCTGCAGTGTGGTTGAATCAGTCTGGAGTCTGGTGAGTCCTGAGACTGATCATCCACTTGGGAACCCGACCACCCGCCGATTTGTCCAGACACGGTCCGCTGAGATCCCAGCATTTAGTAATCTGGTCCAGCAGTAATGTGTACAAGAGCTTGGATGATTTTCTTGTTACAAGCCTTTGTCTGTTCTTCTAGATCTGAGTCTTGACAACTTTCGCGATCGTGGTTGAGAAACGCAGCCGTTCACATTGCTTGGTAGCAATAGGCCTATGGTTCCCCGCGGTCACAGTCCTCGAGCTGATGGATAAACCGAGGCTATACGGGCCGCCTGGTGCGGTCGGGATCAAGTCGCGTTTGGGCGCAAGTTGAACGATGTGGTTGCAATTGGCCAGCGCTGATTGGTCCGGGGCGAACCGGGGTGTCACGTGCCCACATCTCCGCTTCAAAAAAAAAAGCTGTTGTCAGTGTCACCGCTTGCTCCCCAAAACACTCCACTCTCTCTCTCTTCCCCTTCTCCTTCTCCCTTCTTCAAAAATAATGCCTTACGCACCTGGTATGTTGGGCACTAGTGATGGGAATTAGGCGGGCGAGCTGACAGTGCGGAAGGTGATGCCGCAAAGGGCGCGAGCCTGTTCAAGACCCGCTGTGCACAGTGCCACACCGTGAGTAGCGCCCTTTCTCCCGCCGCGCCGCTGACTGATGCGCGAAACCCAGCTTGGCGCCGGCGAGCCGAACAAGGTCGGACCTAACCTGCACGGGTGCGTGTCCAACCTATTGTGCACCCGACCTGCGCTGACGATCACCCCACGCAGGCTCTTCGGCCGCAAGTCTGGTCAGGTCGATGGCTTCTCGTACACGGCCGCGAACGTGAACAAGGGCGTCGTGTGGGACCAGGACACGCTCTTCGAGTACCTTGAGAACCCCAAAAAGGTGCGCCCCCTCGCCGTTATATGTATTGCGATTATCCCTGACTGTGCAAATACAATGCAGTACATCCCCGGCACGAAGATGGCGTTCGCCGGCCTGAAGAAGGACAAGGACCGGAACGACCTGATCACCCACATGAAGGAGGCCGTGCGTGCTGTCTCTCCCGCCCGGTATCTTGTGCATACTGATGCGCCCCAACAGACCGCATAATTCACTAGACGCGGAGCCCCTCGTGGTGTGGCTAGACGATCCAGAGTGGACTCAGCCTGCCTCATCCTTATTTGCATTATCATTGTCGCGGATCCGTATCTGGCGTACATAGACGGCTTGCTGTTGCACATACACCCCACTCTTATTATTATTGCATTGGAAAAGGCTGAAGGGTGTGTGCGAGTGTGATGAATTTATGGGCATCACGAGTGCTGGCGTTGAATGGCCCAATGCAGACACGGATGTGACAGTGACCGCCAAAGCGATTTTTTCCCTGCTCATGTCTCTTGCTGCAAATTCGCCCCGACCGCCATGCTCGCCGCCAAAAAAATACGCATCTTCGACTCGCCCGTCAAGCAAAGCCCCGTGCTGCAGCGTAAAGCGATACCCAAGTGGGTCGACGTGAACGACGACGACGAGCGCATCGGCAAGCGTAGACGGTCCAACGGTGCCTCCAAGCCCAATGTTAACGGCGCCCTCAAGCAGCCCCAGGCACACAGCACCCCACCCCGCAAAAAGCCTCGTCTCTCGGGCCCCGCACTGGCGACGACGGTCCAGGAACAGCGTCGGCAGCTGCCCATCGCAAAGGGTGGGTGGCAGACCCACACTGTCGAGTGGTCATGCTGACTGCGCGCAGGCAAGAACGCACTCGTGCAAGAGATCCGCGCCAACGACGTTACTGTCCTCCTCGGCGAGACCGGTTCAGGCAAGACGACCCGTAAGTCCCCCTACGCCCCTGGAAGCAGACTCCGATTCCGATTTCCACCGCCACAGAGGTCCCCCAGTACCTCCTCGAGGCGGGACTCGCCGGCGGCGGCCTCATCGCCATCACGCAGCCGCGCAAGGTCGCCGCGACGTCGCTCGCCGCGCGTGTGTCCACCGAGCAAGGCACGCCCCTCGGCGGGCTCGTTGGGTACGCTGTGCGCTTCGACGACTGCTCGGGCCTTACGACGCGCATTAAGTACATGACCGACGGCATGCTCCTGCGCGAGCTACTCACCGACCCCCTGCTGAGCCGCTACGCCGTCGTCGTTGTCGACGAGGCGCACGAGCGCACGCTCCGCACCGACCTGCTCCTAGCAAGCCTCAAGCGCATCTTGCGCGCGCGCAACGGCACCGGCGACGAGGGTAAGGGTAAGGCGCGCGCGCAGAACCCGCTCAAGGTCTTGATCATGAGCGCGACGCTCGATGCAGAGAAGTTCAGCAAGTTCTTTTTCGAGTGCGTGCAACTATCCACAGAACAAAGCAAAATGTAACACCGACGCCCACAGCGCGAAAATCATCTACGTCAAGGGCCGGCAGCACCCGGTCACGATCTACCACGCCGCGCAGGGACAGACGGACTACGTCGACGCCGCGCTGCGCACATTCTTCCAGATTCACGTCGACCAGCCCCCGGGCGACGTGCTGATCTTCCTCCCCGGGCAGGAGGACATCGAGAGCCTCGAGAAGGCCGTCGCGCTCTTCGCGCGCCAACTGCCCGCGGGGCACCCGGACGTACTCGTGGTGCCCATGTTTGCTGCGCTCCCCACGGCGCAGATGGCGCGCATCTTCGCCGCGCCACCACGCGGCGCCCGCAAGTGCATCCTCGCCACGAACATCGCCGAGACGTCCATCACGATCCCCGGCGTGCGCTATGTCATCGACACAGGCAAGAGCAAGGAGAAGCGCTACCTTGCTGGTAGCTCGGGCGGAGGTGGGCGCCTATGTCTTCCTTATACACAAAACTAACGCGTGCCAGGCTTCGACACGCTCCTCACGCGCGACATCACCCAGTCGAGCGCGCTGCAGCGCACGGGGCGCGCGGGACGCGAGGGTCCCGGCGCGTGCTACCGGCTGTACACGGAGGACGCGTTCCGTGCGCTCGCGCCGGCCGCCGAGCCCGAGATTCTGCGCTGCAGCCTCGCACAGAGCATGCTGCAGCTGCAGTGCCTCGGGCAGGACCTGCAGGAGCTCGACCTGATGGACGCGCCCGAGCCCGACGCCGGTGCGTGCTCGCTACTTCCGACCCATTGACCCTAGACTAAAGCGCCATACAGTCTCGTCAGCGCTGCGCAACCTTTTCCTCCTCGGCGCGCTTGACTCTCACCGCGCGCTGACGCCGCTTGGGCGCGCGATGGCCGCGTTCCCGCTGGAGCCCGCACACGCACGCGCGCTGCTCGCGTCCAAGGAGCTCGCGTGCACCGCCGAGGTGCTCGACATCGTCTCCGTGCTGGCCGCGTCCGCGCCGCTCTTCCTCGACGCAGCGGACCAACGGGCGGCAATCGCCGCCGCGCGGCGCCCGCTCGTGCACCCCACGGGCGACCACCTCACGCTTCTTAATGCCGTGCGCGCGCACCGCGCCGCGGGCGGTGGTGAAGAGCAGACGGAGAAGGAGAAAGAGAAGGACAAGGTGGGCCGCAGCGCGCGGCGCGAGTGGTGCCGCGCGCACTTCGTGAACGAGCGCACGCTACGCGAGGCTAGTGCGATCCGCGAGCAGCTACGCGCGCACTGCGCACGCGCGGGGCTCGACGTGCGCGCGAGCTGTGGCGAGCGCTGCGAGCCCGTGCTGCTGAGCCTCGCGCATGGGCTCGCGCAGAACGCGGCGCTCATCGCACCCGATGGGAGTTACAAGCAGATCATCGGGCAGTCGGTGCGTTGCTTGTTCCTTTTCCTTCCTTGTGTTTCTAACGCACTGGTGCACACAGGTCGTGAAGATCCACCCCGGCTCGTCAATGGCGGACAAGAAGGTGCCGGCGATCATCTACGACGAGCTCGTGAGTGTCCTTTCTTCACACGCGCTACACCACCTTAGCAGCCCTAGGTGTACACGAACCAGATCTACGCGCGCGGGGTGTCGTCCATCCCGAAGAGCTTCTTTGCGACTCTCGGCGCGTTTAACCGTCGTGAGGCGTGATCTGTCTTTTTACATTGTCTTGTCTTTTCTTCCACCTGTTGTCGTGCTATCTCGCATTTATCTACATAGACAGAATTGTTTCGGTTCTAATGCATTGTCCGTGTACGTCTCGATGTCGCGGGTTGTCAGCGGTCTGTCGTGACAATTGAGGAGGTGATAAGTATGAATGTCGGGCATAAATTACTTGAAGCCTACGTTATGTACAGTCTTTTACGGGTGAATGGGACAACATTGGGACAAACAAATTGGTCTTGGACACTTTTTCCTCAGCACTAGTGGGAATTCTGAGGAAGCCAACCCATGTATTTAGAGCGCTTAGATGTGCTCCCAAATTTCTAGGCGACTCGGGCCATAAAGGAGAATATGCGAGGCGAATTGATGGTGAATATATGTACCGAAATTTCATCGTTGTCCCATATGCGCCACCTGTACTACTGTATCTAGGTCAAACGTCGTTCTGTGCTGTTCCCGTCGTGTCCTCTCTTCAGATATTTGCTCCACAGTATAAGCTGGTTCTGGTCCAGGGTTGCCAACGCGGGTCACCGTCCAACGGTCCTTCCACTCCACTGTTCGATAGCCGATACTCAATTATCATAAGAATGGCCTACCCCGTCACTCGCATATTCTGACCCTGTATAGGTACAAACCTAGAACCTCCGAAGAGTCGGCCGACGGAGACTGGTCAGCCAGTGCGTCATCCGTGGCATTTGTGAGTCCGCGGAGGATGATCAATTTGACTGCAACTGACAAGTCAAGTCTGGCCTAGACAATGATGCCATGTATGCAGTTATGGAGAGCCTGCTTGTTCCTCACAGAAACCACCATAAGTAGTAATAGTTACACCTCCCTCCTCCCCCCCGCCACTCTCACCTGTTTAAACGTTTATGGTCTGATCTGGACTCGGAGCAGCTCAGAGCTTCGTCAGAATCACTTGAGATGCGCAAGGGAATTTATGTATGTCCCGGATCCATGATTTGGACAATTGACATTCCCACACGCAGCTTTTTCAGAAGTTCCTGGCTCCGAAATCCGCCATCCGCATTACACAGATTCGTAGAATTGACATTTCTACACGGTTCAGAAGTGGTGACCTCTTGATAGTCTGACGGTGAACGTTGAGCGTGTCAAGCGCGGAACTTGCCACTTGACTCGTTACATAAAGGTAAAATCCAGGCAGCTCCAAGGTCACCGCTCGCCTAGAGCCAGCTCCATGATTCAATCGTATCGTCTCCCCATATGGTCGTGTCCTCCGGGGACCGGCGCGCATTCTATGGGGATAAGACAGTTAAAAGTCAAGCATGGACTCAACATGGACTCCTCCGATCCTTGCCAGCCCCGAAACTTCGAATAACTCCAAGATCCAAGATTGGTAGCTTGGGAAATGTTCCTCACAGTCCATAACTCGTCTGTGGACAATTGTTTCTGCTAAGGCCACAAATAATTGAAAATAAATCACAGATTTGGTCTGCTGTTCGATGCAGTGTTAATATCTGCAGCGTGAGTCTCTCGATACAAAACTGGCTCTTAAACTCACGGGTTTCGCAGCCTCTATGGAGGTGATTTCATACTCTACGACTCGCTCTAGTAATCCCAAGATGATTGACATGCGATTGCTCCGTTTCAAGCCGGCCTGCTGCAGTTTTGGATATATATCCGCAAGTATCACAGCAAAGATGGCTACGGCCTAGTAACCTTGGTATGTAATCTGCAATATCGCCTCCCCTCGTCATCATCCCATTCTTAACTTAGGTCACAACCATCCTGATTTTTGACACCTGCCAACAAGCTCTATTATGCCATGCAGGTGAAATTTGTTGCTCTTCTTTTTTGACAACTTATCTGAATGACTCAATAGTGTATGAGTATTTGGGTCAATCTACCTCAATTTCGCCATTGTCGTACATAAACTGACTTCAACAGTGATCGCCATCGATAGTCCGAATACCAGACTTGCCGTCGTAAAGCAAGTCAGCAAGATAATCATGCTCAGCTTCCTAGCTCATTAACTCGTTTCCAGTACTCTCATGATCGAGCTTTTTTTCAGTTGTGCAATCGCGTTCCTGGTGCAACAGTTCGTAGATCTCACAGAAAGATGCCTCGAGGTATCCTCATCACTCTGAATCAGGTTCTACTGCTGGCGGATCTGGAAGAGTTGGTCGCCAACGTACTTCACATTGCACTGCTGATCATTGCTCCAATGTAGTCGGACAGAGCTGGATTCTTGCAGGCCTCGTGGTTTGTTCTGGTTATTCGCTCTGCACCCGCCAGTTTCTGACAAAGAAACAGTCTCTGGTTAGCTGGAGTTCTGCTGGTGCGGCATACTCGTCTTTGAAACAGTAACATGTAATGAAGTCTCTCTCTTGATAGTGACACTACTCGGTACGATGTTCCACCGGGGTCTTTTGATTTCTAGAGACTTGACTATCACGGGCACTGTGAACAGTGTACTCCGTAAAAGCGTGAGTGAATAAACGTCACTGTGGTTGTATCTTATTCGGCATTCCACTGCAGGGTCCGGCTTACGATGTTTGCGGAGGTGATCACATTGAAGGTATTTTCAAACCGTCCCTATGAGATATCGATCATTTACACGTCTTTCAATAGAAACTATCGATTGCGGCAAACACTCTTTCGGCAATAACTGATATCGTGATTTCCGTGGTGTTGATATATCTGCTTCATTCGTCAAAGACGGGTTTCCGAAGAACCACAGACTTGATGAATCGTTTGGTATGACCTCTCCAAGAACACTTTTTTGTTTCACACAGACTCATGGCCTTTCAGATAGTCTTCACGTTCAATACTGGTCGGTATACGTCCTAATTTAAAATACTCTCTCCCATAAATGTTTACCCATTTATCATCCAGGCCTACCAACCAGTTTTTCTGCCCTTTTGGCGACTATTTCAGTGTGTTAACTGTTGTAAGGCTCTTGGCCTCGATTTGATCGATGACAGATTGCTATTTGGCCGAATACATTTCTATAGTGAGTAGACTGCTGCCATACATCACCGGCAATGCTAATACGTATTCCAGCATCTTCTTTTTCCTCCTCCGTGCGTTGTCAGGCAGACTTCCCCAAGCAGTTCTCATTTTTGAGCAGTCGGGCGCCTCTACACCAATTCCATTTTGGTGACGTTGAATTGTAGAGAATATATCAGGGAAGCGAACAATAAAGCGACTCAAGACAGCTACACTGTGAGCGCTTCTGAGTCGGCGCCAAGATACAGGGTGCGCATCTTCACATTTATAGTTAAGTATCACTTACTTGAACTTGTCTTGTCAAGAACCCACAGACGCCTCAGCGAGACCGCATCACAGTTCTAATTGAGACAGACACCGTGGTCGACAACGACAGAAAAATATCGGTAAGCTGCCTCTCAAACCCAGTGCCTCCCGATCCCAAAATTGACTCTCGATATCACAGGATATCAAAATTTGAAGGAATTCCGGACAAAAAGGAGCCAATCAGAAAAGGTCGTATTACTTACTCGTGCTTGAATATGACAGCGGCCTGCCGCTTCGACCCGTAACTCACTTTCCGTAGCTATCAAGTGTGAGGAATCGCATGGACTCCGAATGCTAAGACCAAAGTATCCACTGTTCTCGACGGGGCGCAACATCCGAGTAACTGTTGACGGTCATCACTGGTTTTTTTAATTACCGGCGACTGAAGCCATGTCGATAAATATCGATTTAATTGGTCAGAAGATGTGCTATTTGAAGCTTCAGATGCCTTGCCAGCAGATTTCAACCACGATGTTGGCTATCATGTGCTTTATCGTTTTCGAGTTGTAACTTGGAAGTTGTAGTAAGATTCAGAAACGTCTCCAACATGTAGGCAGATTGTGTATTGTGCGTCGAAGAAGAATAAACTTGTAGTGATGCGCGTGCGAAGGGTTGAAACTGGGTCTGACGACATAGGTAAATGTTCCCAACATTCATTTTCAATGGCAGTCAATAGGTCTCGACTTATTGAAATATTTGGTGCGACTGGATAGCCCGTGGGTAGACGGAAAAAATTGTACACATGTTGCAAGGGCTCGAATGCAATTTAATGGTACACAAGAAAATTGTCTGACGAAATACAAAGTTACTTCAAACCATCAGGTGGTCAACATGAAAAATGATCCTTTTCCAGTCCAACAACGAAGTTCAGAACACTCTTAATTCTAGTGAGCTGCAACAGCGGTACTGAATCCGGAGGTGGCCGAGGCAGTGATAGCAGTGTTGTTGCCCGAGAGGAGTCCCTGGATGGCGGTCGAAGGTGTCAGAAGAGATCTTACATTCAACTTGGCGTACAGCATAGTGAGGTTATTCTGATACCGTCCGTTGAAACCGCTGCCAGCGCCTTGCAGTTTCTGAATCTAAAAGATTCCAATGTCAGCGGGTACTTATCGAACAACGATGAAGAATACACACTTCGGCGGTCAATGAGTCCGTAGTCAGTGCAATCTGAGATGAATAAGCATCAATAAGTGATGAAACAGGGCAAGGTGAAATCGTACGGAGTTCGCCATGCTCTCCAGATACGAGGTGTTTGATTGCGACACGCCAGCGGCGACGACTTTCGCGAGAGCATCGATCGAGGAGGCGAACGTGTCAGTGTTCTTGACGAAATCAGAAATGAGGGCAGTCTACCAATGGAGTTAGCGAAGGGGCGGCCAAAAGAAAGAGGAAACATACTGGGATGACGTTGGCAGCGGTTCCGCTGAGAATCGAGGATACCGTGTCGGCGAGAGAGGTGACAGCGGTTAAGAGGGACTGCCCGGCGGTCCGTGCTGCATCAGTGGAGCCCACCGCGTTGCTAACAGAGGCCACAGCCGAGCTGACAGAACTGGGGGCGTTTGACGCCGCAGCGACTGCAACGTTGAAGGCCGACGAAGCAGCGCTGCCGAAGAAATCGGGCGCGGAAGAGACGATGCTGGGGGCAGCGGATGCAACGTTGAAAGCTGCCGACGCTAGACTGGATTGCGCTGGTGCTGAAGAACTACCGCCAATTCAACGGATGTCGAATGAAGAAATGTGCCCAATTTGCCCCGCTTTTGTAGAAAACATCGAAATGGAGAGAGGCAAGCGAAACAGTCGGGAAACATGAGATCTGTGTTGATCTACGGAATATCCTCCACGGAAGAATCTACCGTCGATCTTCAAGTGTAACCTGTGTAGTATGGAGTTGGGTGCTGTCGGGTGACTCGGGCATGAACAACTTGTATTGCTTGCACGAGGGAAGAGAGCAAAGACTTTAAAAAATCCTTTTTTGTGAACTGAGATAAACAACACATATCTCAATTTACAAAGATTTTTCAAAGTAGCAGAAATCCCGCGCACGCAGCGAGCCCGAGGTTGGGGGCTTTGGCGGCAGCGAGGTTCTAATACTAGTAGACGGACACTTCAGTGATCACAACTCGAGTTGCGGATCGTACTGGCGAGGGTGAGACATGCACATCCATCGATCACACCGAGATCTGCAACTTGAGGGTTTCCTGTGATGGAGGATGCGGAGGAAGTCGAGGACGTATTGAATCACAGTAGCACACAAACAACTCAACCGTGACGATGAGTCAGCTGGGCTACGTAATATAGGAGTCAGGCTACAGTCATAATCAATTACGCAAGCAAGTCAAGATCTTGTAATAACTTTCCTGCAGACATTGATATCGATATTCTCTTTACAGAGCAGCGCACTTGAAGGTTTTTCTCCCTTGACCTTCGTTACGGCGGGAAGCTTAGCGAATCTTTGATTTATGCCAACATTTGTATGTTACACCAACTGCCGCCCCCTGAATCTGCAGCCTGAGTGACGAAAAACTCCCTCATGGTCCACACATAACGCCACTCTAAGCATCCCCACCCAACTCCTCTTCCTCAGCAATCAGACGCTCGGCCTCTAATGCAGCCATGCATCCGCTTCCTGCGCTCGTGATTGCCTGCCTATACCGTTTGTCCTGCACGTCTCCAGCTGCGAACACGCCCTTGACGGAGGTTTGTGTCGTCCCGGGCACAGTGATAATGTAGCCGTCGGGATCAGTCTGCAGCTGACTTCTAACGAGGTCGGTGGCGGGTTCGTGACCTGACAAGATCAATCAGGACCGGAAACGAAACGGTTGGCCAAGACATACCGATGGCATAGAACAGGCCGTTGACCGGGAGATCCTTCTCCTCTCCCGTTACGACGTTCTTAATGCGCAGGCTCTGTAGCAGGTCACCGTCACCCTGGCACTCTGTTGCGACCGTGTTCCAAAGCAGCGTCTACGGCTACGTAAGAGTCGAACTTGAGATTAAGACGCGAACTCACGATTTTCGGGTTGTTCATGAGACGTTTTGCCATAATCTTGGAGGCTCGGAGTTCACTGCGTCGAACGAGGACATATACGTGCGAACCATACTTTGTCAAGTCTGATGGTGCCAATCAGATTCAAACTTGGCAAGATACGAGAAAGACTTGCAGGTGGCTTCCTCGGCGGCAGAGTCGCCACCTCCAATGACGGCCAAAGGCTTGTTCCTGAGCCTTACGTGTCAGAAGCATACGTTTATGTGGGATCGAGGAACACACCGGAAGATAGGAACAGCACCGTCACAGACAGCACACGCACTAATGCCGCTCTGCCAGTACGTTTGCTCCCCTGTGAGACCCAACCTCTTTGCGCTGGCGCCCGTAGCAATGATCACAGTGTCCGCCGTCTCCGGCTCCTCCTCTTCCTGCATCTCGCGCCAGTATCGGAACGGCCGCAAGGAGAGATCGATCTTCGACACTGTCTCCGTGATGATGCGCGTGCCGAAACGAACGGACTGTTCACGGAACTTGTCCATGAGCTCTGGACCCATGATGCCAGAAGGGAAACCCGGGAAGTTCTCCACTGGCGAGGGAGGTTGTAAGTACCGGGTGCAGGAGAAAACGGATTTGATCGGCGTACCATCGGTGGTCGTTGTAAGTTGTCCGCCGGCAGCGAATCCGTTGGCCATGAATCCCTCGAATAGGACGGGATTCAGATTGGCACGAGCAAGGTAGATAGCGGCAGTGTGCCCCGCAGGTCCCGAGCCAATGATGACCTATATACAGATGTCATTCCTTCCAGCACCCCCCTTGCAGATCGACGTACGACTTTTGAGTGCATCTTTGAGCTCTTTTCAGCCTTGCCATTGGTAGTTGGGGTCATGGTAGAGTAGCCGCTCTTTGAACCGGGTGGTACAAAGACGAGGGCAGCGGCAAGGGTCGTCCTGGAGATCTTGTTGAAGAGCTGGTGGTACAGTGTAAGGGCGGAAATTGTGGGTAACCGGATGCGTTGGCCAAGAGGCGATTAACTCTGGATATCGGACCTGTTCCCACGGGGTGAAGATTTGATCGCGGCATCATGTATCACGCGTCGACCCGCACTCTTATGTAAGCAATCACAAAGTCACAAAGTCACGCTGAACGACGAACGAAATAGCTCCATGCCCACACCAAGGAGGTCATATTTTCTTCATAGGAATGTTAGTTAGGACCTCAAGGAAGAGATTGTATATTGTAGATTTGCTGAAAATGATTTGGTGGAAAGTTATTAGGTCCGACATATTTTTTCCATCAGTGCACCCTCTTTTTTTCTTGCTTTTCCAATGAAACGGCGCGTTTTTGGTAAAATGAGGGAGGAAATTTTGGCCACACGCGTGACTGCACAGCTACATCGGCATTTCCCGGTCGGGGTTTTCCGTGGGTTCTGCACCTCCAAAATATTCTGTGGCAGTCAAATGAGATATGTACTTGTATGGTCTGCAGGGCATAAACCTTTTTCTCTGCCCAGGGATATGATAGGCCGCCATGTTACTACTACTTACTAGTAACTTCCTCTCAGCTGAAGACACCAAAAAATCATTGATAAGAGTAATGTATTTGGAAACACTGCCTGCTCAATTTATATGCTCTTGAATGTTCTGCACTCCGAATTACTTGCTGATTGTCGAATAGGTGAAGTCAACCATATCCGGGAACTTCCGGAGCTTGCCAGATTCAGATCATCACTTTCCGCAGGGGTTTTGGTGGCTTTCGGGACATCAAGAAGTACTCTTGAGATCAATTTTTCATAAAGCCTTTCTCGGCCAATCTAGGGTTATAATTATAAAAAATAAAAAATTGGTTGCACAATGGGAGATTTGGCCGTGGGAAAATATTTGTAAGCAGCTTATGTTGGTCCTCTGTCTTATAACATCTACTAATGTTGGCCTTGGGCTTTCCCCGGGCCCAAATTTCTTCAAGAATGTGTCTAATACTGCAGATAAAGAGATGTCAGACTGTATTTGACGATGTAAATCTGCATGTGCTACATATGCAACAACTATGATCCTCGAGCTCACCAGTTTACATTGGTTCAAGTTCAACGTTGTGCAGGATGCCGAACCTGCCGAGTGCCGATCGGTGATCTCTGAGCCTCCCTCAGATCTTGTTCACCTCTTGGGGGCGTCTGTCAAGTCTGAAAAAAGAATTGTAGGTGATATCATATTTTCGCATTTTTGGACCCCCAACAAGCTTGTTGTGAAACAAAAGTGGAAAATCGTTGGAATCCAATGGCGATCAAATCCTATCAAATTCCTATGACTCCCGGGATTGCCGTGTAGGAAGACACTTGCTGAAGAAGCACTGCGCTGGCGCCAAGACTTGCACCGCCAGAGGATGACGAGAGGGGGTGGGCAAGTTGCAAGCAAGTTCAGTTGAGATCGTTGGATGAGTATTGCTGTGTTTGGCTGGGGCTCCCGGACTCCTCTGATGCTTTCGTTTCGCTCGCTGGCGACGCGCCCTCTGCGGCGTCTGAGTAGCCGCGTCCTCTCCACTCAGCCAGCAACCCGTGCACAGGTCTCTCCAGGGACCTACCATGTCGTCGGCCACGACCCTGAGTCGCCGAACGACCCCGACACTAACGTAGTAGTTGAGGACTACCGCGGGCAGACGGCCCACGAAATCCTGAAGGAGACGGGCCATGTGCGGACGGATAACAAGCTGAGGCACTTTACTGGTGCGTTGAGGTTTCCACTCTTCTGCTCTGTACTGATAGGTCTGGACCAGTAAATTTCGGGTAAGTGCAGAGCGGTTGGGGCATCTAGTATAGCAGCTAATGGTGGTAGACCACAACATCCTGCGGCGCATGGTGTGCTGCGCATGATTCTAGAACTCAATGGGGAGGAGATTTTGCGGACTGACCCGCATATCGGGCTGTTGCACCGTGGAACGGAGAAACTTATCGAGTACAAGACGTACATCCAGGCTCTACCGTACTTTGACCGGTTGGATTATGTCTCGATGAGTGGGTCTAAATTGTTCCCTGCTTTGTACTTTCTGACGTTGTTCAAGTGACAAATGAGCTGTGCTACTCTCTCGCCGTCGAGAAGTTGCTCAATATCGAGGTTCCTGCCCGCGCCAAGTGGATCCGCACACTTTTCGGCGAACTCACACGCATTCTCAACCGTACGGTCTCTTTTCTCTCCGTCTGTCTCCCCTGGCTCACACCAACTCAGATCTCATGGCTATCCTGACCCACGCCATGGATGTCGGCGCACTCACGCCCTTCCTTTGGGGCTTCGAAGAGCGCGAGAAGCTCATGGAGTTCTACGAGCGTGTCTCCGGCGCGCGTCTTCACAGCGCATACGTGCGCCCTGGCGGCGTCGCCTTCGACCTCCCCCACGGGCTCCTCAATGACATCTTCATGTGGGCGACGCAGTTTGGTTCGCGTGTGGACGAGGTGGAGGAGGTTGTCACGGGGAACCGCATCTGGAAGGAGCGGACGGTGGGCGTGGGCGTCGTCAGCGCGGATGACGCGCGGAGCTACGGCTTCAGCGGCGTGATGGTGCGGGGCAGTGGAATACAGTGGGATCTGCGGAAAGTGGCTGGTTACGATGCGTATGACGAGGCAGGTGCTATGCTGACTTTAACGCCGCAATCTGACGTGCGTCCCTAGGTGGAGTTCGATATTCCGGTCGGAAAGAACGGGGACTGTTACGACCGGTATCTTTGTCGGGTGCAGGAAATGCGCGAGTCGTTGCGCATTATTGGGCAGGTGCGACTCATTCCCATTCCAACTTGTTGCGTCTGCTTGACATCCACCTAGTGCCTAAACAAAATCCCCGCTGGTGCGATCAAGGTCGACGACCACAAACTCGTGCCTCCTCCACGTGCGTCGATGAAGGAGAGCATGGAGAGTTTGATTCACCATTTCAAGGTAATCTGCGGTTTTCTGCGCATCAAAGCTAACACCACCTCAGATCTTCAGCGAAGGTTACAGCGTTCCTCCAGGCGAGACGTACAGCGCCATTGAGGCGCCCAAAGGAGAGATGGCGGTGTACCTGGTTTCGTGAGTCTTCTCTACATCCTTTGTTCACCGAACACTCCGGTTGACGTGGGTCTATCAGTGATGGCTCCAACCGCCCCTACCGCTGCAGCATCCGCGCTCCCGGCTTTGCCCATCTCGCGGGCGCGGACTTCATGATGCGACGTACGCCGTTTGTTCCTCTTCAGATCTCACGTCGCTGACCTTTTCCTTTTAGACGTACGATATCACTTGCTCCATACTTTCTCATATACTGAACACTTTCGTCCCTTCTAGCACTTCCTTGCGGACGCCGTCGCTATCATCGGGACTATGGTAAGACCTTTCTATACCGCTCTTCAATGTCGAGGCTGATGCGGATACCCCCAGGATCTCGTGTTCGGGTATGTCTATGTTTTTTGTTCCCTTGGTCTGCATTGATTTGATATTCGCTACAGGGAAGTAGACCGGTAGATCATAGATAAACATTGGCACGGTGCAATAATAGTGAAGGCGCCGTTGTACACGTCTCTTCACAACCATACATCTCTCCGCTCTTTCTTTTCCTTGCAAGTTTGCCCGTCCCTTTCTCTGCTCGTTTCCTGCTCCAAATACCGACGATGAACTGGAGAAACTGGGATTTGTCCTTCAGCGTGTCACCAGTGACTCTTGAATAGATATTGGCGTTCGTGGTCGTCCTGGATATTAAGATGCCAGACTTCAGACACCGCGTTGAGGTCTAATCTCTACAGTCTCTGCCTGCCATTACTGGTGCAATGTCAGCGTATGATCAACGCCAGAAAGCTCGCAAGGCACTGTGGGAAAACTATTCCCAATCATGATTGAAACCTTTGAGTCAGCCCGCTTGGACCTCGAGGCTATGTACTAGTATACCTTGCGGCTAGTTCCAAGTCAAGTCCAAGTACTCAGAAGGTTGCTACGATCGTCTAGTTCTCAGGTTTCCCCGTAACGGCTGGTCGGCTCTGAGACTACTCTCACTGTATATAGTCACCATGGGCGATATCTACTCTGCATTCGACGTCTTCGCGGGCCATCTAGGACACCTATCACATGCTCAAGAACAGTCCCTCGCAGCTTTCAAGGACACCCTCACTAAGGCAGAGCTCTACAAGCCAGGGACCGACTCGACAAAGCCCTCGCACGATGACCCGACTTTGTTGTGCGTGCATGGTCGGCGTCTGCGCCGCGCTGGCTCAAGCTCTTCTCCAGACGATTCCTCCGTGCGAGAAGCTGGGACGTCTCCGGCGCCCGGAAACAGTTAGCGGATGCCGAGGCCTGGCGGCGCAAGCATGACGTCAATAATCTATACGCGACCTTCGACCCTGTAGAGATGGAAAACAGTCGGCGCTTTTATCCGCGCTGGACTGGGCGACGGGATAAGGTCTTGATGCTGTGGCCTTTCATAGTTCAGTATTGACTGGGGGCTTTCAGAATGGCATGCCTGTATATGTCTATCGTCTCGCCGCTCTGGACACCGCAATGCAGAAAGAACTGAGCTCTGCAACAGCAGAACGCAGGTACCAGCGCATGTGGGTTCTTTCCTCCCAATCTACGCCCACACCGACCCCACGCTAGCATCGCACTCTACGAGGCCATGCGTCTCTTCGCCATGCCGATGTGCTCTTTCCTCCCGCATCCGACCCAGACCCCCATCACCTGCGTCGTTACCATTATCGACCTGAAAGATGTCTCGATAGGCTCAATGTGGACCTTACGGAGCCATCTCTCTGAGGCGTCCAAGCTCGCAACCGCCAACTACCCCGAGACGCTGAGCACCATCGCAGTCGTCAACGCGCCCTCTTTCTTCCCCACCATTTGGGGCTGGATCAAGGTGTGACTGCAACATTCTGCTTCTCGTCTGTCCTGGGTTTACACATCTGTCAGGGCTGGTTCGACGAGGGCACGCGGAACAAGATTCACATCCTTGGCAAGAGCCCAGGCGAGACGCTCACGACGTTCATCGACCCCCAAGATCTGCCGCGCCAGTACGGCGGCGAGCTCGACTGGGACTACTTGGACGAGCCTAGCCTGGACGCGGCAGCCAAGGAGGTGATCAGCGAAATGCCCGAAGGCCCCGCGATGTTCGTAGACGGCGCAGTGTCGAGACCATGACAAGATGATACAATGTATACACTATTTAATAATTACTGTTACTGATAATTTCTACAACAAGGATCACAGCAGGGGGGTAATAATGATAAGTCCTCAATAAGAAGTCCAACAGAGCAAAAGAACGAAAGCCGTCGCAAGATCATTCTATTCGAACTCGTCTTCGGGTTCGGCAGTGACGCCATCCTCGTTCCATACGTCGATGAACTGGGGCGGGATCATGAGCACTCAACTCGGTGCAAGCAGAGAGCGGACCTACTCGAGCCTTCTGCGCATCGACATCACTCGAAGTCAGGATAGGTGTCGTAGCATAGGGCAACCGCGCCCACGAAATGGGTTTTTCGTTGCGTTTGGTCGCCGCTTTGTCACCAACGGCACTCTTTTTGCCCAACACAAATTTAGAGCATTTCCTGGGATGTATATGTTATCCACTTCGTTCGCTATATACCATCGAAACTCACTCTTCTGACAACGAGTAGAGGCTCTTGAGGTGGGCCTTGAGCAGCATCACCATGCCGATGATCACAGAAGCTCTCATCATAGGACGTTGTCCTCGACATCCGCGGCTGGCAAATGGAATGTCAGGAAGATGAACAGATTGCGAGCAAGATAGCTCACATTGCACAGGTCCCTGAGGGTCAACATCCATTGCCTCTGCAGCAGGGGCAGGGTCGCGCAGATGGGAAAGCAGGTGGGACGGCGAGATGATCTCCAGGAGACGCATCCCATCGACGGAGAGCACAACGGTGAGGTCTTTGATGACCGTGATCACTTCCTCTTGAGTCTTGTACTCAAACGCAGCAAAGTTTTCAGCCATATACCGCGTGAAATCGACGTCGTCCTGGTTTGAACGTCAGATGGAACAGATAACGGGAAGGAGGCTTACTTGAGATGCATCATCCTGGCGGCTCAGATGGAACACTTTGACCAGGGATTTCAGGAAGTCTTGGCGCGTTACCCGTTTTTCGCGAACCAGTGAGTACCATCGCTGCAGTAATGCGATGGGAGTTGGCGCCATACGGAACCCTGTCGACTCATACATCAATACATATCCCCTGGCAAGGAAATAAGTGCATGCCTTGGACCTGATCTGGCGTCGTTTTCCGCTGGTAATCAAACGAGGCTCGTGCGCTTTGAATATATCGGGTGTTGAGGAGGGACATGTGCTTTTGGTGCAAAATCGAATGCAATGCACTAGCTCGATTGCACAAATTGGTGTTGGGGCTAGTTTCCAAAGCAACGATAACCGGGAAGGACTGAGCAATGGAATTAAGAATGATTGCTGGATACGATGGCAAGCAGAATGTACCTGCAACGGATGAGCTAAACCTTGCTTGATTGTGAAGGTCAAAACATCGATGGCCGCAGCCTGGATCTGTGCGTGCTGTGATAATGCTGCTTCCAAGATCTGGTTGAGGTAGCGCTGTACAACAGCGGAACTGACGCTGTGCGAAGTCAGTAGACGCTCAAGGTACGCAGAGAATCTGTTGAACATACCCAGAGTCGGCAAAACCATCAGTATTGCCGACCAGCTCCTCCATATTGACATCCGCAGTCTTGGCTTTGCCCTTGGCAGCAATACTATCTGCGGCGGACATTAACAACGATAATTTGCTAATGAGCCGTGCATTTAGTCACCCTTCAGTTTAGCGGAATGTTTGGCAGCTTCTGATATCAAGAACTCCTGGATGATCTTCAGAAGCCGACCACGACGTTCTTCATCGGGAGATGCAAATATCTCGTCCATGACGACCGCAGAGCTTTCCATCGTCATCAGAGAAGGTTGCGCTCGGAAGAGGTAGCCTGAACGTCAAGAATCAAGCATTGTTCGCGGTTCAAGTGGAATGAAGTTACCAAGGCATTGGAGGATGCGTCCGCGGAGTCCCCCATCGTCGCATTTTTGGTAGAGCTGCAAAAGACTGACGTAGATATGCTCAATGATTGAGCCCTATAGGTCGTTAATATGGAGCGCAATTGTAAAGATATCCACTCACTGTCGGGCTGATCGCTTGGAGATCAGGTATCAAAGCTACATTTTATGAGCCTCAGAACAAACAAGTCCTACGAAACGTACCAGGAACTTCTCGACGTATGCGTTCGAAGTCGCAATGCTCGCCGAGCAGCGAGATGATGACAATAAGCATGGACAAGGGTCGTATGTCATTTGCGGTGATTTTGCCAGCTGCCGCATTTCTGATCCCCTGCTGAGTCCGAGCTGAGGGAAAGTGAGCTGGACACCTGATCGAAGATAGGGGTATATTGACCATCACAAGACTTGAGAAGAGCCACCAGGCGTGCAAAATCGTGAGTGAGGCACTGGACTACCGTGCACATGCATGCGACTGTTTCTTGTAGACCCTGCAGTATGGCAATAGTTAAGAGAAGTTCAAGAGGGCTAAATAAATCCTGACAAGAAGGCCGCCCACATTGGAGGGCTTGATGACCATGGGCTGCAGCGCCGCTTGCAGTTCCTGCCCGAATTTGATCGAGGTCCTCGGCATGTGAGGAATCGAAGCTCTGAAGATCTTCAGCAGGTAGTCAGTCGTAGCCTGTTCCTCAGGCTTGTGAAATGTACAAATCAGGAAACGTTCCAGAGAAGAACAAATGGCCTACAGTCGTCGCATTTTTCAGGTAAGGTAAAAGAGTGGACGCGTTGGAGCCTGACAATATGGGCGGATATGCGGCCGTAAAAAGATATATGGTTCTAACACAGTTAAAGACGGTCTGTTCGCCACCTAGTAAGCTACTAAACAAGTGGAATGACCACAGGACTCACAAAGCCGGGGAGATCAGACGCATCGACGAGGCCGTCAATAAGAGTCTCGCAAATCTCGGTGTAACGAGCACGCAAAGAGGTGGCATCATTACTCTGCTTTTCGGCGATGATTTGGTGCAGGATATCCTCCAACGGGGACTGGCGGTCATTGAAATGGGCCGATGTACCCATGATGACAGCAACCTTGGTAAGCAGAGGGCCTTTATCCTGGTTTGCTGCCGTCCCCCCTCGGGACTTCAGAGCAGACGGAAGACTACTTGGGAACCAAAGCTCCTCAATAGTCTTGATAGCGAGTTCCTTGACTGTGTCGTCTTCGTCCACCATGCGCATGACAAGACGCGTGGAAATGTCGATTTTCCGATCGTTGTCGTCAGTGACGGCGTAAAAGCCCTTGAGGAGCTTGATCACGCGCTTCCTGACGCTCAGACCCGTATCCTATTTTATCTGAGTAACAAGACACAGAATACAGATGTACACTCACTGCCATACGGTCAGCGATCTTGTTGTAGTAGTCTCCTGCGACCTCAGGCGAGTCGATCATGTATTTGCCAATGAGTTCGACAGCAGCATCGCGGACAGCGGGAGAACTGTCGAGGAGATGGCTCTCGATGGCACGGCGAACATTAGACTGTCAAAAGATGTCAGACTCCAGTCCGACGAGTTCGAAAGCACAGACTTCGGCGAGGATCGTTGGATCACTGGTGACAATCTGGCCCAGCGCGCGGAGTGCCTTCGTGCGCACGAAGATAGGCGGGGCATCGAGGGCTACCAGAACCTTGTTGAGGATAGGCTGGAAGGAGTTCCTCAGCGTTTGCAGCGTGCCAATCTCTTCAGCAAGGCGATCGATCCGCGCAACTTCCTCTTGAGAGCTAAGAAACACGTCAATAGATGTGATTGGTAGTGCGCATGTCGTCTAACCCTATATCGAAAACATCTCGAGCTTGGTCCTTCCAAACAGTCTGCAAAGCCGTCTTGATTTTCTGGCCAAAAGGCTGCAACCGGCTCTCTTCCTTGATATTAAGGTCGTCGTCGTTCTCCGGGTGGGTGACCAACACGTTTACCCGCTCAAGCGCAAGGGCAAGCTCTTGACCCAGAGTAGCCGCGGTAAGCTCGCGGGCACTCTGTGAATTGGGTCAGTTCAATGACGGAAGCGCGAAGCATATCGCTCACATCGTACGATTGCTCCTCTGAAGACCGCTTGGTAAGATGCGCGGCGACGTCCTGATGGCTGGCGAGCAGCTTGTCAAGCCGTTTCGAGTCCAAGCTCGACACAATCTAAAGCAATCGACATCGGAAACGGACACATCGAGCCTGTAGTCGGTACTCACCTCCTCCAACGGCTTCAATGGCTTGATCTTGGGCGCGTCGGCTCCATTCGTCTGAAATTTGAGCATGCTCGAGCGGATACGTGCAGCGATTACTCCAAGGTGATCCAGAGCCATCGTCTTGGCGGCGTTGTTGTCGACTTGCGTCGTCTTCACATCATCCAAGGACGCCAACTGTCAGGCCCGTTCAGTTCGACCCGGGGCATCAAACAGTACGCAGGAACACACCATGAACTTGGACGCAATGCTGAGGAGGAGAGCCGCCGCAGGCCACTCTGGCCAATACAGCACGGCAAGAAGATCGGAGATCAGGTTATCGAAGATCGTGCGATACTCAGCCTCATTCGAGTTCTTCGTCGCCTTGCCTTTGCCAGATCTGAAACACCCGCGAAGTCAATCAAAGCCCGAGCAAAAAAAAAGCGATACCGACCGTTGAGTGAGGAAGATGATGATCTTCTTCGCAGCTTTCGTAGCCGAGTCCAACCCTGATTTATAGAGTACTACTTCCTGCTAAACTGTCAAGTCCTGTTTGTGGCTGTTCAGCCAGGACGGACGCACCTTAGCATCTTGTTCGTCCAAGAACTTTTCCGGAGGCAGAGTCTGGCTCTGGCTTTCCGAGAAGCTCTCCTGCCTGCGCAGAGCGATCTTATTTTGCCGCTCTTTTGCGATGTTCGCCGCCGTGATGCGGACGTCATGCGCCGAAGTCTGCACGAGCTGCAGAAGCAGGGCAGAGACGGTCCGTATCGTGCGCCCGTCGCGGAGTCTGCATAAAAGCCAAGGTCAGAAGCACCCCAGCTAAAAATCAGCCCACGTACCGGAACTGCCCCGCTTTTTGCTTGGTATCCGACAGCTTGATCAAGGAGGTCAAGATCTCCTCGATGATCCACTCCCTCTGATCGTCATGATTCGCAAAGATCTGTGAAAGAAAGAAATCAGCGCCACCCCCACCAGCCTCACCTCACTCACCGCGCGGATCAGCGAGAGCGCATCGAGGCGCAGCCCGCGCATCGCACTCTTCCCAAACGTGCGTATCACCACGCTCTCCTTCTCTTTCTTCCCGCCGTCCTCGCCCGCGTCCGCCACGAAGAACGGCCCGATCGCGATGTACACCGCCTGGATGATGATGCTATCAGACATCGCGACCGACTCCGCATTCACGAGCGTGCTCAACCGCGGGAGCACCGCCGACAGCCCCGTGAACACCTCACCGAGCACGGGCCGGAACGCCTTGTGGCGCAGGACGTGCTGCAGCAGCGCGCTCCCAGGCACAACCGCTGTAGAAGCCTCGACAAACGGGTAGATGACCTTCGTCAACTGGTTCTTCACCGCGCTCATGCACGCGGTGATGAGCTCTTCCGAGTATAGCTGCAGAAACTAATTAGCGGTGACTCGAGTTCCTAAAGAGATATTGCCAGGTACCTGCTTGGTCAGCCTGCCCGCCCCCAGCAGCGCAACGCAGCACTCAGCCGCGAAGATGCTATCCCGTGCCGTGTCGAGCGCATGCGTCACCTTCGCGAGGTCTACATCCGTCACCTCCACCGCGCCGCCTCCGTCCACTTCCATCTCCTCCGGCTCCGCCTCGTCCCCGCTCTGCGACTTGCTCCGCCGCTTCCCCTTCCCCTTCTTCGCGCCCTTGCGGGGCGATGCTGGCACGCTCCCGGGCGGCGCGGCCGCCGCACCCGCGAACGGGTCGAGGTCCTCGCCCGCCTTGACGCTACGCTCGAGCATCTTGAGCACGCGCGCGAGCGTCGTCGTGTCGACGTCGCCGAGCGTGCGGCTGCCGTCCTTCGCGCGGGGCGTGCCCGCGACGCCCTGACGCACGCGCTTCGCCGGGTGTGCGACCTGCAGGATGTGCTTGGTAAGTTTGCGCACGAGCGTGGGGTGCAGGTGCGGGCGCGCGCAGTCAACCGTCGTCTGCGGGGAGAAGAACTTGGTTGGGAGCGAGTCGAGGTCGATGTCGGGCGGCAGCGCGTCCTCCGCCTCGAAGATGTCGTCGAGAAGCGCGGTGAGCTTCTCGAGCGGCAGCCGCTCGTCGCGGTCGCCGGTGCGGCGCGCGGAGGTTACCCGGCCGCCCAAGGTGAACGAGTGGTGGCGCGGGCTGTCGTCATCCGAACCGTATCCGCCCAGATCGTTCGGCGAACTCGGAGGGTGCATCTGGCGCATCTGGGACTTTGGGGTGGCCCACGACGGCCGGGGGGGAACGTCGACATACGCCATGGTGATGCGGGGCCGTGATGGCGTGGAGCTAGGTGTCGAAAGCAGGCTTTCGCGTGACTTGGAGGTGGTGCTCGGCGTGATGGGGACGGGTGTCGGATGAGGGGAATGGATGCGCTTCACGCTGGGTGAGTCGAGCTGTGTGAGTGACTTGCGTTTGCGAGGGGTGATCGAAGGGGCAATGGCGAGTGGATCGGGACTCTCCTCAACCGGGGGCACTCTGATCTGCGGCGGTGTGGAGGGCCGCACAATTTTACTGAACTTGGAAGGCGGCGCATACATGGTCTGCGGAACATTAGGGTGCGGGCTCCTCGTTCGTTGTGGCGTTGCAGGACCCGCGAAACCCCTAGAATTTTTACCAAGCTCTTGCTGAGGCGCATACATGGTCTGCGGAGCGATGGGATCCGGGCTCTCTTCCACCTTGGATATCCTCGTACGCTGTGGGGTCCCAGAATTTTTAGCAGGCAGCGGAGGGATGGCGTTCGGGTTCGCAGGCAGTCCCGCCGCCCTCGTTCGCAGCATTTCGTCGAAAAAAGTAGGCGACTGCTGGGGCTCATAAACGGTCTGCGGCTGCGATGGAGGAGGCCCAAGAGCATAGGCAAGCGAGGACGAAGAGGACGAGGACGGCGGCGGGGGCGTCGGGTAAGCGGTGGCAGGGATCGAGCGCTGCAGAATTGAGTTGGCCAATGGATTAGTGCGGAAAGTGGAGAGATGCCCGTTGGTGGGTGTCCAGCCGGTGGGATATGGATAGGAGCTGGAAATAAGAAAAATTAGCACGCATATATGCAAATCGTGAGCGACATACGTGTCGGCTTGCTGCGAAATCATGGCAGTGGCATCGTTTCGGACGCCCTCCCAATAGCCCGAGTCGTTCGCCTGGGAGGCCAGATACTCGATCTCCGGGGCGTGCTCTGTATACGGCGGCGGATTCCCCGGGGGATATGCCGCGTAGTATTGGGGCTGAACAGCAGATGGTGGTACTCCATTAATACTGAGGCTGCTCAGATGCCTGGTGACTGCGGGGGTGAGTATATGCGCGTTGTAGACCGCGCAGAGGCGACACTGACCGTGGGTGGAGGGATTTGCTGACGCTATGGGATACATTGCGAGCAGGCTGTGGGCATTCTGGACGGGGTCTGTGTTCTGCTGCTCGGTGACATATGGCACGCCTTGTGGCGCGTACCATGACCCCGACATGCGCGTCCGTTGAGGAGGGGTGTTTCCCGTGCGGCCAAGCCTGGCCAAATACGCGTTTTTTCATCTAGATAAGACAGAGATAAGATACATCTTGAACCCAACTAAGTCTCTCAACCAAATGGCAGCCAACGATAATCGACTCTTTGACGCTCTTCTGAGCCTGTTGCCATTGCACTTTTTCTGGGTCCTATCGACACCAAGTACTGCTAGATCTGTTCACATGGCTGGCAAAGAAGCATTTAGGCGACCAACGGCGAATCATTCTGATCACCGACGCCTACCCTTGGCTTACAAGTACCTACCGTGGTCTATCGGAATACATCTAATTGCTACGACCGGAGCTGGCACTAGAAACTGAGTCACCACCACTCTCCCATGTCGACACTGGGACTTCATTGCCTTTCACGCATCAGTGCACTAGGAAAACGCCCAGTGCTCACCCGCACTCAAATCCCACATCGGAAACGTATCTCTCGATCGGTTTCTCACATTAATCAACGCCCATCCATCTCCGGACTTGCTGCAGCCGCCCTGTACTCTGACGCCTGCCCAGCTATCCTTCATCCAAAATCTGCCCAAGGCAGAACTGCGCGCGCACCTGAACGGCTCCATCCCCGTCGCACTGTTCCTCGACATGGCCCGCGAGTACCGCGCAACCAGCCCATCTACCGATGGTCTGGCAGTCCAAGCTGGCCTTCGGCGCCTCGAGAACCTCGCGCCCACGGAGCTGCGCGACTTCTTCGGCCTGTTCCCGGCAATCTACGCGATGACCTCCACGCCAGCAGCCCTGGCGCGCGCCGCGCCGCAGTGCGCGTACCTGGAGCTACGCAGCACGCCCCGCGCGACGGCATCCATGACGAGCGCGGAGTACGTCGAGACCGTGCTCGCGGAGGTGGAGCGATACCCGCGGGACAAGGCGGCCCTCATCGTTAGCGTCAACCGCAACATGGCTGAGCACGTGGTTGAGGAATGTATCACCATAGCGCGTGCCTTCAAGGCAGATGGGAGGCGTGTCGTTGGCGTGGATTTGTGCGGAGACCCGTTTGTGAGCCAATAATTTCACCGTTCTTTACTTATGTACCGCCGATTCTTATCGAACTCTCTGCAGGTCGGTGACATACAGAAGTTTGCGAAACATTTCGTAGCTGGGAAAGAAGACGAGGAGTGACGCTTCACATCGCAGAGGTACTCGGCTTCCCCCAGATTTATTTCTTCTCCAGCTTCAGATAATGGAGAACACCTCATCCGACACTCTCAAGCTCCTGTCCTTCAAACCAGGCTGATTGGGCCACGCCACCTTCCTCGACGCGCACCCCAAGTCCCTCGTACTCCAAAACAACACCACCATTGAGATCTGCTTGAGCTCAAACCTACTGCAAGCAACCGTCCCTACACCATCCCCTCTCCGTTAACTAAAGAATCTCGCAGGTGCAAAACCGTCGGCAGCCTAGACCAGCACCACATCCGATATTACCTATCACAGGGCCACGCGTTTGCAATCTGCGTATATCTCACTTTCCCCTCCGCCTGAGGCCCCGGCTGATGCGATCCCACAGACTGATGACGCCCTCCCGTTCCAGACCTCCCTGCCAGCCGAATATGCTTTACTCCTCGCCCAGCCTCCCCTCGGACTCGGCCACGCAAAGCATGAGGTCAGTAAAATTGCCCGGATGAGCATGGAGCATCGCATGTACACAGCGTAGAATATCATTCTCATCGTCTGTCCGCAGCCAATATATTCCCCGATTTGGCCAAAAGCGTTTTGCATCATTTTTGGTGACCTCTGTATTTTTGGCTTACGACGGCTGTGGATCGCCGTCCCCGCGTTGAGGCCACAGCCTGTGAAAGTCAATAGCAGTTTGGTGCCCCGAACTTCCCGCCGGGCTCACTTCTTTTCATATCTCAGCCTCAATCAAGGCTCAATCAAGGCTGCTCAGTGTTTCTTGTGGTCGAGATGGTGACAAGCCTGGGAGAGTGAATGATCGAAAATTCCGATTGGGTAGCCTCTTTCTTTGCTTCCACCATAACACAAATTTGACCTATCCTCTATTTTGTATTGGTTTCTTCCTGCTCAAGGCCTCAGGCCTCAGCAGCCAATGCTCCTCATAGCCGGTCCAACGGCTACATCCAACAGATGCATCGCCATCCCCAGTGGAGTTTCAACAATTATTTTTGTTACTTCGTTTCCTTTCGCTCCTCTTCCCTGTTCTGGTCCTCGAACAGCCTCAAATCTCAAATTTCCTCAAGTTCCCCTCTGCTCCTCCGAGATCGCCCTCCGCCAATCTAGTCCTGGATCATGATGAGCCCTCGACACCATTTTTTCTCTACCCCAAAGTCTTTCCGAGTAGCCCGTACGTACGGTCTTCCCGCCCCTGACGCTCAACTCGTGCAGTCGTTCTTCAATCACCGGTCAAGATAGTCAGCCCGCCTCGAAGACGTTTAAAAGGCTCAGCGACGGCGTTATGCATTTCACATCTCAGAAAACAGAATCCACCGAACATCTATTCACGCACTCATGAATCCGTTCTCGCAAGGATGGGCCCACAGCAGCCAACTAAATGCCAATCACGCGCCGCAGGGCGCCGTTCCGTCCGTGTACGGCGCGCTTCCGTACACCCCGCGGCCGCTGGGAGCACCGACCTTCCTCAAATTCACGTTTGCCTCCCCTGACGGGACGGTCCTGAACGGCCGCGTCGTGGGCCCCGGCGCGTCCCAATCTCAAGCAACATACTTCGCCATCGCCACCGACTCCACGACGTCCGGCGTGTCCGTGGTCCAAAACCCGCAGCGCGCGACCGTTGCGCGCATCGAGTGGCGCACCCAAGCTGTCGTCGAGATCCACGATGCGGTTTCGCGGCAGAGAGCCGCCCAGTGGCTCGTCCTATCTGCGGACAAGACGTATGTTATGATGTGCTTTGGGATGCGACGAGCGACATCTTACTTACATCAACTACAGATACCGGATCATGAGTGTGCGGGGCCACAGCTTCACGTGGATGCCACAGGACGACTACATCGGGGTACCTCCGCTCGTTGCTGACATGCTGCGTTTCTGACCCTATATATCCTAGTTATACACGCGCACCCCAAGGCCTCAACTGCTTGGCCGGGTATCTCAAGGCCAAGACGGCGCGGTGCTCGAGGTGGCCGCTGAAGTCGTCCAAATGGGGCTCCTGGAGGCCCTCGTCGTCGCGGCTCTGCTCTTGATGTGTGGACGCAATATCGATTGATACGTAGTCGTGGAGTACAGGTCGATACAAGGTCACGAAATACAGTATATGCATAGTGCTTGGCAATCGGTCGACTGGGACATCGTCAGTGATCTGAGTTTCGTATTTCTTTCAAACTGGCAGCGCTCAAGTACGAGCAACTCTGGATTTGTTGAAAGAACCACGGCCTACTACTTGGCTTGCAGGGGGAGGGTGACATACATAACCCTTCCTATTTCCGTTGGGATCCGGATGACGTCTGGAATCACCTCGATGAAGAGCTGGTGGAGGTGCTTACAATGCCTCTGCGATGCTGCGGAGGTTACGAGAACGATTGGAGCTTACTTAGAAAGGGTGTTCCTGTTCCAGAAGGATGCGATTCATAGAAGATGGAGGGGTCAAGACTATGTCTGGTAGCATCGGGGACACGGGTAGTTTGAAGCTCAGAAGGACCACTACGAGCGCGGGTCCATCACAGCGTTATTGTATTTCTGCTTCTCTCTTTTGTATTTCATGCAAAGGTATATGAAAAGGTAAGCATAGGTAGCATTTACGTATCAGCTACGAACAAATTTAAATATCTGACGACAAAGCATCAGTACTTGAGCCCTCCACTACTTCCTCGCCTTCCTCTTGCCACCCCTTTTCGGATTATTTTCCTCCGAGTCAGAGCTTTCGATGTAGTTGGGCTCTGACTTTGGGTCTCTTGGACGCCGACCCGAAGCTTTCCGCGCCACTTGAAGTTTCTGCCATAGTATCCGATGGGGAGGTGGTGGAAGCCACAGTAGGACAATCTCCCTCCACAAGGACACGCTTCCGTGAACCCTTCGACTAAGGGTTTCTCCGCGCCGGGTCGATTGGGATGTACAGCAGGGATGGGTGGGATTTAGCCTTATGCCCATCCTCCGCTATTTTGGTTTTCCACGGTGGAACGAAAAGCAGCGCGGAGTCGTCCTCCGGCCAGCCCAGCGCAGTGGTGAATTCGGATAACACAGTTTCGTACTCGATGTGGTGGATGGCCAGAGTCGGGGTGTTCGTGGAGGTCTTGGGCTTACGGTCTGGACCAAGTCTGGATGTCGACTGCACAGGTCGTATAATGGCGAGGAGAAGGATATCCTTTGTCCTTTTCTTGTCGTCATAATCATCGTCATTGGCAGTTTGTGACAAGCATGAGCATGTGTATGACGTATGTGTCACAAAATGATCCTAATGAGCAACCACTCGAGGTCATGCCACACTTCTTGAAATTCTCCAAGCCAACTTCGGTGAACTCCGCGTAATCCCAGTCGACAAGGACGCCTTTTGTCTTATCTGTCTCGTCGAAAGGGAGGTTTCCTTCGCTGACGTCACGATGAAGCACACCGGCTTCATTTGCGATTTGGTGGTCTGAACCACAATCAACTCAGAACATCGATTTTGAGAAGAAATGTGACTCACGTTGAACAGCACTCTGCAGAGCCACCGTTAAAGCTCTCGTTGAGTCGAAGGAGCTGAGCGCAACGCCAACAGGCGTGAGGAGAGACCGCATGTGGCAACGCTGTTGATCATCCAAGTGCGCGGATATCGTTTTGTGATGAGGATACTTCTCGGATAAATCAACGCTGCCACAACATTTCGCCATTCCCTGCCCTAGGTTGTTCTGCTCGCAATATTTAGTGATCACATCATAGTAATCAACCTCGGGCCTGCGGCAGACCTGCCGCCAAGCGTCGTTTAATGCGTAGAGGGTGGGCGCACCGTCAGAGTGGTCGTCTTTGATCAGGATACGATCTACACGGGTGGCACGGCTGAATAAGCCGTCCAACTGGAAAAGAGGTGCTCCGATGGTAAAGCAGCGCACGGGGACGGATCTACCGTCTTTGTCCGTTCGAGCAGCTTCGACCCAGTGGCTTTTGGCAGTGGCGGCTTCAAGCGTCCACCCGCTGTAGAAGGGGTGTTTGACCAAAATTGCATGCATTTTCGTCTTCTCTTCGTCGGTTGGAACTGAGATGGTATCGTCCTCGCCATACATGCGACGCGCCCCGTCTTTCGGGTTGTAGAGGCGCCAGAGAAAGGTGGGAAAGATGGTGGACGTCTTGACCCAGTCGAAGCTAGAACTGGCCATGAATCCCGCATGATCGAACCGGAACTTGGTATGCGATCTCGTCGTGCTCGTCAAAGATGTCCGTTTCATACTTCAGTTCAAAGGTCATACCAGTACCGTCCCACGTCCATTTTTCCGGGATTTGCTTTCCCGACTTGGTATGGGATCCAGCTCCAGTTCGGCGCCGGTGAGGACGACCATGAAAGCGTCACTTCGTCGAGGCTCCATGATGCTTGGAATGCCTGCTCGCCGCCGCCAGCGGTTCACCTCCGTGTGGAGGGATTCAGTCTCGGCGTGGACAGCGTAAAGTCGCTGCGTGGCGAGCATGCGGTGTCTGCGCGAGCTGTGGATGTGCGCAATGGAGGATTTTGTGATGTCGATCTGGGATGGGCGACGGACACCGACAAGTTTGGGTAGCAGAGACACAAGGTCCTTAATAGATACCAATAGATATCAGCAAGCGGGAACAGTATAGCGTAGAAGAGGCGACGCACAAGAATCCATGAATTGATCTTGTCTCTCGACGGCGCTGTACGATGCACGTCGGTAGATGGAGAAGAGCATGACATCCGATCTCTTTTTCCAGGAATAGAACGGAAGGGATCGACTGCAGAGACTGTTTGCCAGTTAACTTGCGGAACAAAGAGAACGTACCCCTCCCCGTAACTGCAACGGTTCGACGCCCCACTGCTGCTGGATGGTGCTTTCCAGGGCATGGAATCAGGGATGATCGAGCTTCCCCATCCGCCAGTCAGCGATATGCTCAACGCCGACCTGCATACCAGTGAGTTAGATGGTTCGTTGCGTACAACAGAGGATGATCCCACATTATTAAGTTTGTTTGGTCATTTCAAGCCTTTGAACGAGATGCAGCCACAGTGACTTCGCGACCGTGAGGTCCTGATCCAGAACATAACGTCGAGAGACCTGAGACTTGATGGTGCCAGGTATGACAGAGTAGCGTCAGCGTCGGGACTAGGACGACACAAATAATAAGGCGTACTCTTTGGTCCGGAGGGTTCAATCGAGTGGACCGTAAGAGAGGGCTCTCGCCATCGAGAGGAGAGCAAAGATGCTGGACGCCTGGTAATGGTTATGAGTCGCTTATACAGCTCTTTTCTGCCAGCATCAGTCTACTTAGTCGAACACGATCATCTAGACAGCATGCAGGGAGGGCTACTGCGAGAACTGATTTGCCCACTAACTTTAGGTAGTAGATGCGATCGCTTAATTTTTTGGCTGTAAATGCAGAATTTGGTCTTGTTTGGGCATATGCGGAGGTCATAGGTTCGATCCTCGCATGTCGCCCATTTCAAAAATCTTTTTTAAAAGGTCAGGTGGTTATTTCTTTGTTCGGCCTGCCAACCTGGGGAGGTATCTCAATTTGTGTTCTCATCTGCAATTGGGCAATATCCTCTCCACATTTTTTATTACAATTCAGATCCGATGTACAGTATTGGCACCAGCAACTCACAGCGGTCTATCTCCTCTGTTATGACGTGAAAAGAAGTCCTCTCCTGCGGAGAAGTCTGCTCCATGTGCAATTTCAACCCTTACCATTATGATCCTGTCTCATACCTGTTCCAATTTTCAACAGTTGTAACATACAATTTCAACATGAGTCAAATAAACTGTGGCAACATCTGGGGTCAGAGTCCTGAGATGACCAGGTCTCTGATTTGCATCTCTGGCCAATTTCTTGATTCTCTGAGTCTATTATATTTCTCTGCTGCGTGTAATGAACCCCGACTGCGTTGGGGTTCCCAAGCCTAATGTGAGCTGGTCGACATGTCGACCGAGCGAGAATTGGGCGCAATTTTTGTCTTTTCTTGCAAGTCAGAAAGTAACTTGAATCTGCAGTCTCAACATGAGCCCCTGACTCCCACCTAAGAATTGGCGAGGAATTACTGATCATTCAGTGCGGTTTGGCAAGTTTCAAAGTAGGTTTCAAAGTAATTACTGAACGTTGTTGGCACCATTTGAGCGACAGCTGACCTTCTCAAAATATCAGCAACTTTATAGCTTGCAACGATGTTCGGCAGGGGCATACTGTTTATTTCTTCAGCCTGATTTCCAGTGCTGAATGAAATAAGTATCCTCGCAGAATTGAACAACCAAAATTGCAGTAGTGGATGTGCCCTGAGGCAGTTAGTGGGCTCTGCCGCAAAGCGCGCTACAAATGTTATGTGTCATAGTACAAGCTTCGAGACTAATACCAAGTGGCTCCGCAGATGATCATGATAAACAGATACTACGCAAGCAGCAACAAATAACGCGTCTCCTTGGATTCTAGGCTGGAATGATGGCGCCCTCGATGGCGGACAGCATTCCTGACGAGATCATCTCGGAGATTCTATCTCCTGCCCTAAGGGTCTCTGATAAAGCTTTCTCTTCCACAACCCGAAACTCCCCGTTCGCGTCGTTCTCCGAGTCCAGTTCCGCATTCTTGCTGGTATCCAAAGCATGGCTACGCGTAGCTACGCCCCTGCTTTACTATACTGTCATTCTCCGATCCAAAGCTCAAGCCCAAGCTCTGGCTTCCGCACTCCGCCAGAATACCGACTTGGGCAGATTTATAAAGAAGTTACGAGTTGAGGGAGGTTACCAGAGTTCCATGTTCAAAATCATCCAGACCTCTAGAAATATAAGCGACCTCTTTCTATCGCTGAATATCCTGTCCCCTGACGACGCAGGCGGCCTATGCCGTGGTCTTCCTCTCATGGACCCTACTCGTGTCATTCTCCACGATAGCGATGGCTGGACCCCTAGGCCAGCCCGACAACTTGTCGATGTTCTTCAGAAGTGTATCCCAAAGTGGAAGAACCTGGTACCCCACATATGTCCGATTTCATCCAGTGTCTTAACAAAAAATTAGGCTGTTTTTGAGACCCCATTCCCGAATGTCGAGATCTACGATATCATCGCTTTTGGCCTGGCTCGAGCTTTAAGAGATGCTCCAAACCTCAAGACTCTTGTCCTCCCCGATGGCATTTTCCCTATGAGTCGGGTCCCGCAGCATATTCTAACAATTGCAACGAACCCCTCCCTTCAGAATATCCGATTCAAATCACCGACCGCAAAACCAGATCGCGGACTCATCGAGGCCTTGCAGAAAGATGCTGGGCTACGAGCTCGAGATCTCTTTACTTTGCCAGAAGAGCAGTAAGCTGGTTTGTTTTGTTTACAAGTTCTCTTTAGGCTTACGTGCCATTTCAGACCCAGAGCTAACGCCAGTCCGCCCAAACCTTTCAACTACCCACCACGACTCGCCGCGGATTCGGTTCAAGAAGATGCCATATGGAGTCGTGTGTTGTATTTTGCAATGAATCGTGTTCCTCCAGCAAGAAAGTTGGAGGATGATCCTGGCCGCTTGGAATCTATGCTTGACTCATTATTTGGGCTCCATGACTCCGAGTCAGAAGGCCCTGATCTAGAGCTTGCTGTTCCTCAGCCGCGTTCGGCATATCTGGCACCTGTGCTAGTGTCGAAGATGTTCATGGTAGGGAAATATCTCAACCACGTTTGAACCACACAATAATAAGGTTCGTATACTCTAGCGGCTCTCGATCCCATACCTCTATGAACGTCCCATCCTTGATTCGTCCTCAGCCGTCAGTGCGTTTTCTCGGCGAATTGTTCAGCGGCCTTCCCTTGGCTCCCATGTTCGATCCCTGTATATGGATGGCTATGGTGACCAAGCCGGCATTAAAGCGATTTTTGCGCGAACACCTGCCCTAGTGGAACTGGATGGCAGATACGAACTAACTTGGAAGACTTTCAATGAACTGGGGAGTTCCGTCGGCTCCACTCTTGTCACGTTTAAGGGTCTGTCGGTTACTAAAAGCAAAGATGCGAGTCCAGTTGTCTTTTCGCTTTTCCCTCAGATGAAGTTCTTTACCTGGGAATGCAAAACGGTTTTCAATACCGCTGACAATTTGGTCCCTGACAGTGCTCTCGTTTCGCTTGAGAATCTGACTATCAACTCGTTTGATGTGTCGTTCCTTGTTGTGTTGTCGCACATGAAGTGCGTGCCAGCTTTACGAACGCCATTCCCCATACTGATTCCTGGGATTCTTACCAGGTTGCCCTCGCTCAAAAGTGCCATATTCTCTGGGACAACGAGGGGTGGAAACTCATTTTTCCAAACGCACGGCAAGAAACTCCAAACATTGACGGTGTCAGTTGCGCAGATCGCTGATTTCGATCTGGCCATCTTCCGTAATTGTCCATCAATAAGGGTTCTGACTATTCTGTGCGACGAAAAGGTAGGAAGCCTCCGAACTGGATGTGTTGAAGCTCACTGGTGGCTGTAGGTCGTCCCGAATCCTTCCAGTTTTCAAGTATCTCTGAAGCATATGCACCTCGAGAGCATAGTCATCCGGCTTTCTGATTATGGGTATGGCAATACAAACAGTTCCAAGCCCAAACTGATGTCGCGTGGAAGTTTAACACAGTATCGGGAGAGAAAATGGGTGGAATTCTTCTCTGCCCTGGATCTTGAGGCATTTCCCGTCCTTCGTGAAATCCAACATTTCGAGTGCAACTGGCCATCTACAGAGTACGCAATCCCCAAGTTACCAACTTGCCTGCAGTTTTCTGACCGGCCATTTAAAGGCGCGAAATACTGAAAAGTAATTGGGTTAAATGCGCAGAAGACCTCCTGGATCGTAACATCAAGTTGACTGATTATAAAGGTGTCCCTTGGAAGCGAAGACTGAAATTCACCGCATCTTCTCGCAATCGGAAATCAGGTACAAAAAAAATAGCAAGTAAACTGTCATGATTGTAAAACATTACTACAAACGTGTAAAACCAGAATGATCCACGAGCGGGATTTCAATATTTCAACCTCAAACATAGCAGTCGACGCTGTCAAGAGCGTCGTCGAGCGGGTGTAAATGCGACGAAGGGCAAGCACCATTTCTCACGGGTGGCCTACCAACACCGTGTCCTTGGCGTGAACTCGATATCAGCACTCATGTCTCCCGGGCCGTCTTCAAGCTTAGCGGCATCCGGATCCGTCCTCAGGCATTGACTAGGACTCGTGGCTGCTTTGAAGTCAGCCTTCACGACAGAGTGCTTGAATGTGGGTGGAATATTGCAGGTATTGAAGCTGTATGATTCGAGCGACTGCAACATCACAAACACGATATGTATCCCAGTTGCAGAAGGACCAGTCGAAACTGGCGATTCAGTTGCGTGGATGGTGTCGGTCGCTTGGTGCCCATAGTGCTCCAACACTGCTTAAATCTGATTGACCTGTGTCTTATAACATCGCCCTCCGGGCAGACTTGGTTCCTCCATAAGGATCAGGCATGATCTGTTCAGGTACACGTGTGTTCTGTACCGTTAGTCACACTCACAGTACTCGTAATTGTCTTCACATTGTTTTAATCATGTTCACGTGAATTAAAACATTGTGTTACAGCTCTTTGCAGAACTTAGGGCACGGACACATTTTTTTTTTTTCCTTTTTGGTACATTTTTGATTGTTTTCACCAGAACAGCCGTTTTGGGCTCAAATCTCGACCGTTTCCCTTGGGAGTTAGATCAAACAATTGACACTGAAATTCTGCAGCACATGGCCTCCTCAGAAATCTTATGGGGTCCCAAAATCGATTTTCCTGGACAGATATCCAATTTTTATGGTGCTTCAGCACAGGACACCTCTAACAGTAGTTTCTGTGCCTCGATCAGCCTAATTTTCGAATCTGACACACTTGTAGGTATTCCCTAGTGCATGGAATGCTGGGATGGTGAATGTAATGAATGCTTCAAATGTAGTGGGGAGCAGAATTTCAGTCAAAGTTGCCCCTCCAAGAAGTCACTTGTTTCAAGCTAATTTGGCTACATATGGTTAATCTATGGCTTGTATGGGACTCTCTGGGATCTAACACACCTAAAACGGCAATCTTTCCGTCGTGTCAAAAGCGAGGTATAAAGACAGCTTTTATGTATTTCATTTGACCTGGCTGAAAGAGAGACATTCAACTGCACTTTCCGCCTGAAGTAATGTGAGAGGGAATTTTGCCATTGGTGCCCCAATTTCCCGGAAAACGGCGCACCAATGGCAAAATTCCCGCTCACATTCATCTGGGAAATCCCCCATGCCTATGTCGTACTACAGAGGGACCCGTAGAGCAGTAGACACATAGGCATGTACCCTCTATCAAAGATCCCCGTAGATCCGTAGATCATAGAACCATAGAGCGGTAGAGCTGTATGGAGCGATGTAGTGCACGTGGATCTACCATAGATACCGTTGTAGAAGATGGGTTTGTCCCCGGGATGGAACAGAGGAGAGCCGGTAGTGCGGGCGCCTGTAGAGTAGCCGTCGGGAGATGAACGTGGGAATATGTATGTAAAATAGACTCAGCGATGGCACGGGTCTCGTCTCGTAACTCGGGTGCTCTTAGTCCAACTCAGAGGACCCTCGAAACTCAGGATAAGCGACTCAAGAGAGGACCAGATGGTGGGGGGAAGCAAGGAGGGAAAGTCCCCTTAAAGTCGCTAGGACTACTAATTAATACTGATCGGGTTGGCTGAAACGTGTGCTCTTGCGTCACCAGAGCCCTGCGCCAGAGACGATCCAAGATACAACATCAAGTATGTAAGTGTCCGTGGAGAAGATAAAATAAAATAAAAGAGTAAATGAATAAACGTAGGCTAACTCCGCCCTTGAGCGCTAATCTGACCGGGACGCGCGCAAAGACATAATAGGGAGATGCAACTGCCCCCGAACAGTGCTGTCGAGAGGTGGACCAGACCTCAGACATATCAATCCCAAGCGCGCGCCGAGCCAGACGCAGTCTTGGTACGGAGATCGCTGTCAGAATAAGTGGGAGAGTGGAGTGATGAGAGACGAGAGAGTAGAGTGAAAAGAGTACATAATAAAAACTCGGCGACCATCCTTCCAACGCGGGTATATCGCGATTGCGCGCGCGAGATATTCTTGAGAACGCGATCACGTGGGCTTCTGATACGCGAGTCGGGTGTGCGATGCGGAGGTATTCGAGCGATGTCGGAGATGGTGTGTGTGTGAACTGTTTAAAATGGAGGGAGGGAGGATACATAGAAATTTAGTAGATGAAGGAGAGAGAGAGGAGAGAGGTGGCTGTTAATGCCCGAGTAGGAACACCAAGGCTCAGCATGGATATGCATAAGCGATGTGCGTGCCTATAGGCACTTCCACAGAGGGGGGTACTTTGGATTTCGCCCTCGGAATCCCGTATTAATGTGCAAAAGAAGACGCAAAGAGGGTGGAGATTGGATAGAGGAAAGGCAAAAAAAAAGAAAAAACAGAACAAGGGAGGATTCGTGGGGACTCAGCTCAAGGGTCCGAAAGGCTTTCGCACGCCGGAGATGGCAGGAGGATGTTGTGGCCCTCTCGGATTCGGTAGCTGACTGCCGCGCACCGCTTGATCGCGTTGAGGTACCAGAATTTTCCGCTTCGTTGACGGACTTCGTACAGGATCTGCCCTGGGAATGCGTGACCGAGGTAGCGCCAGCTGCATGTGGTGGCGACGTTCCTCCAGAAGTGCTCCTCGAACGTGTGGCTTTGTGGCTGGACCACGCGTTTGCTGCGGCGCTCTCGCAATTCCGTGTGTAGCACATGCAAAATGTAAGTCTCGGAAATGTAGAATCTGCTCACCATTCGCTTGAAGTTCTCCTCGTTCATTGGCTCGTTCACGACGCCACCGGAGATGCGCGGAGGATAGCGGGCTGGGATCGTGCCGTGGCGCAAGTAGTCTATGATCTCGGACTTGCGCAAGGCACGGTCACGGCGATACACGGTCCGCACGACCGGGAAAGACAACCACTCACCATCGTACTTGTAATATTCCACGTGTTCGTAGTGGTATCGGAGGGCGAGGTCGTGGCGGAACCAGGAGGCGTTTCTGCTGGGATCGAGGAAATCGTCGTCTTCGCCTACGCTCGGCAGCATATCGGTGGGGAAGCCTAGCAGAGAGTCATTAGGATCGTTGAAGCCACGCTTGGTGATGTTTGTGGCCTCGCGGTTCCGAGAAGGTATGGTGAATGGAGAGGAAAACGGCATGTGGTAGAAAGGGATGAAGCGAGCAGGGTAGGAGTGCGGAGAATGGAATGAAATGGGGAGGTATAGGGATTCGATCAGGGGCGAGCACGGGTTAATGAACGGGTGAAAATTGAGGACTCGAGAGGATAGGAGTGCGGAGAATGGAATGAAAAGGGGAGGTATAGGGAATCGATCAGGGGCGAGCACGGGTTAATGGACAGGTGATAATAGAGGACTCATCGGCGTTTTTCAGAGGAGCGCTTGTAAAGCTAGATCGAGGCAGTACTCCGCATTATCGGAGCGTTTGAAGGGGGGATTCAGTGACGTTCGAAGTGTCTGATGATCGGGACGGAAATAAAATAGACGGAGCCTCCGGAGATTGACGTGGCCCTTGAGAATCGCGCCGCTGAGCTCGCGTAGCACAAATGAATCCCTGTCGTGCTTCTGGTGAATGATATACGGCCCAGAGTAAGTCCACTTCTCTTTGTCGCCCTTGGTTTCATCCATCTTTGACTCTCGCAGCCAGACGTACATCCCCTCCTCGTAGTCAGAGAAATCGAACTTGAAGTGGTGGCGCTTGTGAAGGTCCTCGATGGCGCGGGCACGAGTTTCACGGAGTTTTTTGTTGGCCTCCTCGAGTTTCGGATCGCGGATGCTCAACTGGAGTGCACGGATAGCTAGCAGCTCTTCGTGAGTGTGAACCTTGTGCCAATCGAGCGTCTGCCAAGTGATTTCAGTCATGTCATAGGAAAATACCGGGTGCACACCGTAAAGCAGGTAGTAGGGTGAAAATCCAGTCATGTGGCTCGTGGTAACTCGCATAGCAAAAAGGACTGCCTTGAGGAACTTCGGCCAGTTCCCCTTGGCGTCGCCAGTGCACTTGTACAAGGCGTCGACCAGGGGTTTGTGGTTTCGCTCGATGGGTGCGTTTCCCTCCGGGTGATATGCTGTGGAAATAATCACGGTGCAATTGTAGAGCGTACGCAAGAGATGCAAAACCTCCTTCTTGAACTCCGAGCCTCCGTCGACTGTGATGAATGGAACGCACGCGAATCGGCAGATGATGTCCTCGTAAATGAACCTAGCAACGGATTTAGCGTCCAAAACCTTGACTGCACGCGCCTCGGGCCAAATAATGGTCGGCTCCACGGCGTGGATAATGTACTTCATCCCTCCAACGCCGTCGCACAAGTGAATGCAGTCGATATTGAAGTGTCGGAGGAGTGGGGCTTGCCATGATGGGTGGTATGGAATGACAGGGATGCGCTTGATTGCCTTCTGGCACTCGATGCAGGACCTAACAAAATAGCTAATATCGTCGTACATGTTCGGCCAGTTGAAACGGTCACGTAGCTGAGTATAAACCGCGTCGCGCCCTCGATGGCCGCATTCATTATGCGCTTGGGCCATGAGTTCACCACGTTTGGGGACGTTCTCGATAACGAGGGCAGGCAATCGATTGGCACCTTTTCTCGGCGCGAGCCATAGTCGATCCTCGTGGAGTAAGTATCTGCGGGCGCGTTTCAAGAAACTCAGCTTGTCTCGATCAGTCTGTAGGCGCTGGGGATATATTCCTGTCAGGAGAAACTCGCGGAGTTCCCGCCACATTTCGGGTGAATCTTCGTCTCGGACTTTGTGGCGATGGCCTGCTGCAGCTAACCCGAGCTCAGCGAGGGGGATACTTTGAATGTGAGCCTCCGTAGTGCTATACTCGAATGAAACCAACTCATCTCCCAGTAAAAACTCGGCCGTCATCGTCCCAAGGGTTTTGCGACGCGTGAAATCAGGGAGAGCGCGTGTATTGTGAGGGCCGACGTAGCGAAGAGCAGAGTGGGCCAGGTAAGAATATGGTGCCGCGGAATCGAGCTCTGCAGCGGCGAAGTCTTGAGAGTTGAACCGTGGAATATCTCGGAAAGCAGAGGTGGAGCGGTAGATCGGCATCATGCCGCCGCTTGATGTGTAGGTCTGCAGATACGGAGTAGACAATCGGAAGTACGTGGAATCAAGTAAAAACTTAGCTGCGGAGACAAAAGTGGACCCTAGCGACGCATTGTGTGAGCCAGAATATACCAAATCTAAATAAGCCTCCAGGAATTCCTCGGGATCTTGATCGTCGTAATTCGTGTCGGTTGGAGCAGGGGGTCGCCGTGAAAGCGCGTCTTCTAACTTGAAAGATTCAGCGCGAACGTGGTGCGGTTCAAAGTCGAAGAGGCGGATCCAAGCAACCCATCGCAGGAGCGGTGCATTGGGAACATCGTCGGGCTCGCGAAGCATTTTAGCAAGAGATTTCGCATCATGATCCAGACGGAAATGTACTCCCCAGATGCGGTGGCGCAGCTCTTTGAAAGCACGAAATACGCCGTAGACCTCCGTCTTGGGTTGTCCGTAATTTTGTTCCGTGGAGTTGAATGTGCAAGAGCCGAAAAGCGCGGGGCGTTTCTCCGAATTCACCATCTGGTACACCGCATATCCAGCGCCCATCCAGGAAGAATCAACACCTACGATCATGAGGCCTTCGTCAGAAGTTCTTGCCAAGTTCGAGATCAACTTAGCAGCGGTATAATCCAACCGAATCAGAACCGGCGCAGAGGACATCTTGATCTTGAGGATATTCTGCGCTTCGATCGCTTCCTCTGTGATACGAAATTCAACAGTAACAACACGCAGGAGGATGGTGAGCGGCTTAGCTATTATTGCGAACCCAAAAATCCATCGGCGGCCACCACCGGCAAGCCCTAGAAAGCTGCGGACTTTGGAAACAGAGGTTGGAATGGGCCAATCGAGGACACGCTGAACGAGACTGGGAGAAACCGTCCATCCCTCGTACGATACGACCGAGCCTACAATGTGAAGGTTAAATGCTGCCAAAACGGTCTTCGCACCAGATGCAGTGATCCCAGCCATAATCAAAGTCCCTAGAAAATCGTCGAGGTTTTTTGCATACTCCCAAACGAATCTGCGGATATGAGGGTTCTCGGGAATGGACACATTATCGTACCGGGATCTGGGGCCTTTGACTCCGCAGTCATCGATGAAGGGATCTGCTTTCTTGGGTATAATCGGCTTGAGAGCATGAGCGACTCGAAGGATGAATTGTTGCATGGCGTTGGTGTAACCTTGGCCCATCGTGGCTTGTTGTTTCGGTCCGGCGGGCGAGTGAAAAGCTTGCATAGGGCGTGAGTATGGATGGATCCAGATGGCGTCGAAACCTGAATATAAATCCGCTAGTCCGTACATTGAATAGCCAACAAAAGACTCAGCGAAATCGTTGACGTTGGGAATTATTGCAGCATCTTGTATGCTCACGGCGTTAAGCGGCTTCAGGTTTAGAATGATGCGCACCGGGGGGTCAGATCCAGGCTTCTTCATGACCGGGAACATGGCACAGCGATAGCTAGAGACGGTAGGTTCGAAGCGGCCGCCCTTCTCGTTATCAGCGATTACCTTTCTCACATCTTCAAGCAGTGCAATTGGAATTGGGATTGGTCTGCGTTGCCAGGGAATATGTTCGATGGTCGGGAACTTGTAGTCCGGGTAATAATCTCTGGAAAACGAACCCTTCTCCGAATATCGAAAGGCGAAGGCAGACTCACGTTGTACAGCAACATAAGCGAGCAGGTTGATTTCTGCGTTCGATAATATGTCACGTTCGATTTTTCCGAGCATAGATTCCAGTCGCTCGAGGGTGACACGAGTGCCGAATTTGAGTGTGTGATAGTCTGGGGGGTGCGTAGGGAGTTCAGTGAATGATGTGCGGGGGATTGGACGGAAAACATGAGCTTGTGGGTCAGGCTGTGTGGTAGCTACCGGTTTGACTTTGCGATCGACTGGCTTGTAGCGTTTCTTCAGCGCAGGCTTGGGAGCCGCTTTGGCAGTCGCGCTCACCCAACGCGCTGCCGCATGAGTGCGTCGTGCATTAGTAATGGATCTAGGGGGTATTCCGGAGCTAGAAGAAGTGATTTCAGCGAATAATCGATCAGTCCAAGGCGATGAAATAATAGTCCGAGTGTCGGGGGAGGAGTAGGTATAATAATCGTACAGGAAGTGATCAAGGGAGGGAGGAGGAGATAGATAGAATAAGGAATCGAAGTCAGAAAACTCAGCTTTGCCCATCAACGCTTCCAGGGATCTTCCAAGGGTATTCGAAGGGGAGGGTAGGAAGACCGCGGATGCACTCCCCCGTATTAAAAATCCTCGTGGACGTCCTCCTCATCCGGAACCTCTTCAATGGTGGCACGGTGATTGTGGGAAATCGCTGCAGTATTGCGTGGATCCTTGGGGTCAGTAATCGTAACAACAATAGTGGGATGAATCTTCCTGTCGCCACCCTTCCACAGGTACAAGCTGACGCTGCCGGTGCGTTCGTAGTCGAGGCGAGCGGCGAACCACTGCAGGAAAGGCTGCCCTAAAATCATATCATGGTGGCCGATCTCCTGGTGTGAGATGAATATATGATGCGGGAAAAAGTGGCCTCTGATGCGAAGTGGAACATCCGTCGCACAACCGCGCAGCTGCTCTGGACCGCCATGAATACCTTTGAGCGCCCATTTCATACCTTCGAAATCAACGGCGAGGTTGCAACGTGCCGGGACAGATTCGCTGGCCAGGTTCAACTCGGAGCCCGAGTCAATCATAGCCGTCAGAGAAACATCCCCAATATGAAGCGTGATTGAACCGGTACTCATCGCAAAATAGCGCCCCTCAGGGACTCTGGCAACTGCGCTTCCGTAGTTGACAAGGAACTCCTTGATCTCGTCGAACGAGGCGTCTGCGTAGGCATATTTGGGGCTTGAACTAACCAACTCGGCGCTTGCGGAGTGAATTTCAGTCTCGGTTTCCTCAAAACGAACAGAATACTCAGCAGATTTGGTGGCATATTCGCGTTTAGAGCGAGTCGCGTCAGTGAAAAGTTTCTGGAGCTGGGGGCTCAACCCGACGAGATCCAACAACGGGAGGGTGACCTGTGTCTTCAGTAATGTCTCGAATACAGCCTTGGCATCAGCGCGTTCTTGAATCTCAGAAGTGATGTGATACTTATCACCAGTGACAGGCTTCTTTGCATCCCGCATGATAACGTCGTCGTCGCGAGGTTTGGGGTTCGAAGGCCGGGAATCGCGCCATCCATCCTGTCGATTGATGGGATTTGAAGGCGGATTCGGGAGAGTTGAACCAGATGGTCCGGCCGCAGGCGCAACTGAAGGTGCCTTCGGCGCGGGAGCAGGTGCGGGTTGCTGCGCCATATGAGGCGGAACCTCGCGTCCTTTTCCCTTGTTCTCCGGGCGCTTGGTAGGATCAAATCGAGCTCCTGTATCTTTACCGGTCCGGGTAACTGGATCAGCATCGCGATTCATGAAGTCAAGGGAAGATACTGCGAAGTTATTGCCAGTGAGGATGCTTGAGGCGCCGTACGAAAGGCCCATCACATTGGTGCGTGCCGTCTGCGCCTCGTCGGCAGCAGCACGGTCGCGAGCAACAGCTCTAAGGTAATCGGCCACGCCTCCCACAAACCCTTGGGGAATTCGCGGCAGATCGCCCCCTCCATCGACCAGAACGTAGCGGGACGTGTTGGTATCAAATCTAATGACGTTAGCAGCCAACAAGGTATGTGTATCTGGGCAATTTCGAAGTCCAAGCTGATGTGCACCGTATTTCCAACACATGAAGCATCTGCGCTCGTTAGGCTGGTTGAATTCGCCCTGTCCAGTGGGTAGCTGCGCCGCTTGAGGATTACCAGACTGTCCTCGAGTGAGGTTAAGATTGAGTGTCTGGATCTGCTTGGCAAGATCTTCGATGGCGTTGTGGGCTAAGGGCATTTGGGAAGGAAGGGGTGGCTTAGGCGGATCAACGGTGAACATAGAAAGAGTAGACGTAGCTTGGTGAACAGCGCTTGACTGCGTCTCCTCGGCCCAGGGCTCGAAGGTCAGAGAGTCGTCATCAAACCGTTTCTGCAAATACCCGATAGATGCTGCAACCGTGGGAGGATCTGAACGCTTACGTTTCGCCTCGGGCACCTGAGAAAGGAACCACTCCTTAATGATTCTCGGAATGCCTGCAATAAAATAGAAGTCGCGCTCTTTCTCAGTAATTCGAGATTTCTTGACTAGCGGAACAGCTATCTGGGAAAAAGCTCGGTAGTACGTCTCGATATCCGACATATTAGTGAAGGAGGACTTAGCTGATTGCTTCTCACAGAAGTCCTTGAGCATGGACTCGGTATAATCGGGAACACACTCGGAGTGTCCGTACAGAAGCATCATCTGTGATTTAGCAGCGTTCCAGGTCTTACCAGTCGTCTCCGGATCAAACTCCGGCATGTAGCGTATGAGGTCCCGAACATCGTCCGAGGAGTATTGTACGATGTACGGCACGAGTTGGTCGACGTCCGTGATGCCTGCGTTAGCTCCATGCTGAACGATGCTAGTCAGGAAGGCCGTCACCTCTCTGCCGTCGAAGCGCGGAGCGCCAGAGGAACGGGCAGAGGGCATGGGGACTTGCAGGACATTATTAGTCGTCATGGTAGTAATAGGGGTTGACAGTTAGGGGTAAGACGGCGAGGATGAAGGCAGACGACGCAGCGGAAAACCTGCTCCCTCGCGGTGGGCTCCACTGTAGAAGATGGGTTTGTCCCCGGGATGGAACAGAGGAGAGCCGGTAGTGCGGGCGCCTGTAGAGTAGCCGTTGGGAGATGAACGTGGGAATATGTATGTAAAATAGACTCAGCGATGGCACGGGTCTCGTCTCGTAACTCGGGTGCTCTTAGTCCAACTCAGAGGACCCTCGAAACTCAGGATAAGCGACTCAAGAGAGGACCAGATGGTGGGGGGAAGCAAGGAGGGAAAGTCCCCTTAAAGTCGCTAGGACTACTAATTAATACTGATCGGGTTGGCTGAAACGTGTGCTCTTGCGTCACCAGAGCCCTGCGCCAGAGACGATCCAAGATACAACATCAAGTATGTAAGTGTCTGTGGAGAAGATAAAATAAAATAAAAGAGTAAATGAATAAACGTAGGCTAACTCCGCCCTTGAGCGCTAATCTGACCGGGACGCGCGCAAAGACATAATAGGGAGATGCAACTGCCCCCGAACAGTGCTGTCGAGAGGTGGACCAGACCTCAGACATATCAATCCCAAGCGCGCGCCGAGCCAGACGCAGTCTTGGTACGGAGATCGCTGTCAGAATAAGTGGGAGAGTGGAGTGATGAGAGACGAGAGAGTAGAGTGAAAAGAGTACATAATAAAAACTCGGCGACCATCCTTCCAACGCGGGTATATCGCGATTGCGCGCGCGAGATATTCTTGAGAACGCGATCACGTGGGCTTCTGATACGCGAGTCGGGTGTGCGATGCGGAGGTATTCGAGCGATGTCGGAGATGGTGTGTGTGTGAACTGTTTAAAATGGAGGGAGGGAGGATACATAGAAATTTAGTAGATGAAGGAGAGAGAGAGGAGAGAGGTGGCTGTTAACGCCCGAGTAGGAACACCAAGGCTCAGCATGGATATGCATAAGCGATGTGCGTGCCTATAGGCACTTCCACACCGTCTCTACGAGCCAGCAGCCCAGCCCATATCCAGAATGCTCGCTTAATGGGCAATTGCACGGCAGAATGGGCGGAAAGAAAATTCATTTAGGCTAGCTACGGCGGCAAAGGAACTACTGGGAACGGCTAGCAGAGAATACATGAAGAGGGAACATGGCACGACGGGTTGGGACTGGCTCAGCTGGTTCTTCAATCAGTTTCCTGTAGAATGCTCCTTGAGATACCACACGGAGCGATGGAATGAATCTGCGCACCGTGCCTTGGTGAGGAATTCCCGACGACACACTTCCGCGAGGTTGACTGGATGGGCATCCAGCGTGTATTCAGCGACCCATGCGTTAAGGAACACCATCGACTGTTCATGGACGGTGGCATATATCTCGGCGTCGAAGCTGACCATCTGATAGCAACCGGTCTTCCACCTGTCGATGCCGCACACAATCTGAGGCAGATTTAGTATCAGCTAGGGTCACGCAACAGATTCGAGACATACCGAGTTGTTCAAGAGACCCAGTGTCTCAAGCGGTAACAAGTCTTTGCCGGCGAAGTAATATGAGCGACGATTGATTCCTTTTTTGGCGAAAAAGGCGCGGTTGAGGAGCTTCTGAAAGATGCGGTGGCAACAAATGGTGGCGATGTCCGACACATCTTCAGGATTCTAGACAGAAAGCTGAAGCGGCAGCGCAGTCAACAACGAAAAAAACTCGCCTTGTACATAAACTTTCCTTCCAGGTCGGCAACGAGCTGTCGATTGACCTCCTCCACGGCCGCGATGTTCTCGGGGGTTGGGTCATCCAAGGAGGCCACGTCGGTGAACCCGTACTCAGAGGCAACGAGCCCGTCAGCCAACATCATGATGCATCCACAGACCTGGGAAATTGGCGCGCGAATCTAGGCCCTCATTCAGAGACAGATAATAATAAGTAGTAAACGACACACCAAGTTCCGTTCCTCGTTACTCAAGTTTTGGGAATTGAATTCACAGGGATCGAGCTTGAGGCGCTCAACGGCATCATCGTATGCATCATCGATAAGTGCCTCGAAGTCATCATCGTCCGCAGCTGGATCCCCGGATGGACTCACAAGTGGCCATGGCAGCTTGAGACAGACGGCCTTCTGTATGAGGGGGAATGCTGCTTCTATGACGCGGCGACGATCCCCTGTGAACTCTTGAATGCTGCGCGATTTCTGGCGACGGTTGACACGCTTCCTTCGGGTCCTCTTCTTACCGGGGGGTGCGGCAGGAGAATCATCGGCGTCGGAAGTCAAGTCAGCCTGTTTGGTTTTGCATCGTCAATAATTAATCGGCAGATAGCTCTGCTTACCTCTGGCGCACTACGTTTGCGCTTCTTCTTCCTCTGCACGTCGACGTCGTGCATCAAAACCTGGTGTTTGTGTCAGTAACAGTGAAGGGGTTACAGAAAAGAGCGTGCCTCAAGTGAGCTCTGAGCGTTCTGGTGGTCTTCCTCGTTACCATCGCCGGCGCCGTCGCCAGTTTGATCGCTGTTCCAGGGTAGATCTTGAGCTAAAAGATGTCAGCCGTAGAAAGGTATGGATGTACGGTATGTACTTGGACCTTCATCGTCTGGGAATCCACTGCCCCCTCCCTCAAAGCCGGATCCATCACTTCCGAAGTTAGTATAATCATCTTCGCCACCCCATGTTCCACGCTGGTCTCCAAGCTGCCCGAGGTCAAGGCTTGCACTCGACCCTGGGTCGATCGGCTGGACTAGATGGGTGGGTTCGCATCACGACAAGAGGAAAGCTATAACTTACGAGACGTGCCCAGTATCGCATTCATCTGAGTCAAATGCTCGGGACTCAATTTTTCTATCATCTGCTGGAAGTGGGCAGCGCTCAAGTTTGGAGGAGCGGTAACGGTGGGGTTATTGATGGAGGTGTGCGCACCAGAGCCTGGAAGCGGTCCAAAATCATGATAAACAGGTTGATAGTTGTCCGGGACCAACGAGGGTGGAGTGCGGGAACGCGGCGGAAACTGCACTTGATTCAAAGGCGACGGTGATGATTGAGGAGTTGCAGCCAAAAGTTGAGTTTGTCGAATGATGGGCTGGGTCTGCTGGGTGCTAAGACAAGAACCACCCGTAAGGGGTACAGGTGCCGGCCGATTTTGAGCAGTCGTCGGTGTAAGGGGAGTAGTCGACAGAGCAGCAGTCGAGGGATCGGGAGCTGAGGCAGCCCTCCGCCCAGTGGAGGTACCGTTCTTGTCGCGAGTCGCGGCTGCCTTGGCTCCCTTCTTGCGGTCTCTTTGCCGCTGCTCCTCTGGGACACTGTGGATCAGAAAAATACGAAAGAAATGTGATAACATATAGGGACTTACAGTGATTCCGGAGTCCAGGGGTGATTGTCTGCTCGCGCATCCCCCTCCCGACGGGCTGGGGGTGATTTGGGTTCTGGGGGAAGGAGATGCGAGGGGTGGACATGGTGGTAAGAGCGTGAAGCGGATTGGACTTTGTAAAATCTGGCCAACCACCTTGAAACACGAGATGGGCACATGTGCATTCATGTGCGTTCATGTGCATTGTTGATGCGCATTTTTGGCTGATGTAGGCATCAGATGCATTTGAAATACCAATATCTGGGCACTTGCCTTCACCATGGCCATCTGTGTATTTTGCCAGACAACTTTCGGGAGCAGCAGTCTGGTACGACGCCACCAGCTGCAGGACCCTACGTGTAACGCGAAATTTGCAGAGCGTTTGGGAAGTAGACCGCAAAATCTTACCTCTCGCCGACGGCGTGGAAAGGCACCAACACCAACCCCAGATTTGCCCAGCGCTGAGGACCTTCAGGATATTCTTGACAATATCCCGCTGGAAAATGAGCAAGGGGCGACACAAGAGCAAAACACAGACGACTCAGACCGTCCAGAAATTGATCAGGACACGTCGATTCCTACAGACACGCCGATCGAACGTCCAGGCACATCAAAGAGTTGATTGGGAACCCGATCTTCCGCGATGTTATGAGATATGCGCCAGAGAAGTTGTACTCCGACCAAGGAGAGAACATTGAGGTCGTGAATGAAATGTGGATGGCCAGCTGGTGGTGGGAAATTCAGGTAAGAAACAGCGACCACAGCATGATGAAGTGAACTTACCGATTATCAGAAGCGACTCCCTAGGGGAGTAACAATTGCGCCGCTTATTCTGTCTTCGGACAAGACGATGCTGTTGTCACGTACCGTGACATCGGACTCCCTCGGCCTCCGAGGATCGCCGAATCGTAACGTCCTCATTCTTATTGGCTACTTCATTCACCATATGCTCAAGACTCACTATGATTCACTATGACTTTCTTTGTCGGCGTCCTCGGCCTTCCGACGTCCGCCGACACAGCATTGACTTACATTGACTCCTACATACTCATTCCCATCGCGGAGCCTATCGGCCTCCGATGATTAATTACACTACGATATCATTTAAATAGCTCGATGTACTCTTGCTTCTAGTCAGTTTGAATATCGACTAAGTTTCCCTCTTCTCAGTTCTCTTCCTCTCGGTCTTCCGCCCTCTTCCGAAATTGGACATTGGGCGTAGAGAAGGGCGCAGCGCACGAGCTGAAGCCAAGTCCACTCCCTCCGTCGGTCCCCGAGTCGGACCTCCGTCCGGCCTCCGATAAAGACTTCACACTTATATACGAAGTCCCCCCTTGTGACGTTCCTTTCTTATCGTTCACATAAAAACTATTTGTCTTGACAGGACCCATCGGATCCCGACGGGACCCGACGGAATTCTGGTACTTGACAGTATATTCAAACTCACTCTTCTTACGCCCACCCGTTTATGGCTTTGGACCTCAACACACAAATCCAACGAAGAAACGAACGTGCCTTTCAGCGACTTGCACGACTCTCGGTTACTCCTCCAGAAATCGCCGAGCAACGCCGACAACAGGATCAGGCTATTCGGGACTCTCGCATTAACTACAGCGCGGGCCTCCGAAACATAGCCAGTCAAAATATTCAATCATCTTTTGTCACTCGGCAAAGCGCTCACATTGCTGGCAGTATGACTTCCACACAAACACTTCCTTCCCAAACCCGCAATCCCACTTCACCTAATCCCTTCGATTCAATCTCGCAAACCGGTGGACCCCGATCAGGCAGGAATAGCCTGGTACAGATAGATGAAGAATCGGACGAGGAAGACCACCCTCGGAACCCGATCTCCTCTGGGGAGAACCGTCGGCCTCCGACTCCCCCTCGGGAGCCGGAAGAACGCGAACGTCCGCGAAGATCGTCAACCAACCCTTTCCATGATATCATTGGTGGAGTTAGCGGAGGCGGTGGAGGTGACGGAGGAGGTGATGGTCCAGGGGACAACGGGGGCCGATGCAGTCGATCCTCAACCCCCGACCAGAACCCGTTCAACAACCCCAACTTGTTTTTTACGTCCCTCACCCAAGCCATGTCTCAGGGTATTGGCAACGCGCTTAATCAACGCGATACTTCCAACGACAAGACTCGGTCCCGAGTTCAGGATCCCGAGACATTCGATGGGAAGGACCCCGAGAAACTCCGAACCTTCCTTTTCCAGGGCATTCTGAACTTCCGCGATCGCCCGTCGGCATTCGTCCGCGATCAGCAGAAGGTCAACTACATGATCTCCTACCTCACAGGAGATGCCCTCGGATGGTTCGAACCGTCCTACGTCAATCCGGACCCGAACAACACGCCGAACTGGCTTAACGATTACAATGCCTTTGTTTCGGAACTCCAACTCAATTTCGGCACCTACGATCCCCGACAGGATGCCGAGAACGAGATAGTTGCTCTACGTATGGGCGACGGACAACAAATCCAGAAGTATCTGGTCCGCTTTAATAAGCTTTCACAGCTTACAGGCTGGAACTCCGTCGCTCTCCGAAAGGTCTTTTATGATGGACTTCCCGAGCGTATTCAGCTCAAACTCCGTGATCTTCCCGGCGGCAAACCCGATTCCCTTGATGTCCTCAAGATCTCTGCTCAATCTATGACGCCTCCCATTGGGAATGGCAGAAAGAGCAGCGATTTCGGCATTCTCGGGCCCCGCCGGCAAAATCTGGAACCTCTGACAATTCAAAGCCGGCCCACTCAAGCAACTCTGGCAATCATCCCACTCCCAACAACGCCAATAACGACTCCAAGAAAAAGAAGCAGAAGGGAGGCGGGGGGAACGGAGGGAACTCCGGCGGATCCCCCGCTCAAACTTCGACTTCTACATCTTCGGAGAAGCCTTGGGCAAAGATGCTGGGATCCGACGGCAAACTCCTTCCTGCCGAGAAAGCCCGTCGGCTCGCCGAGAACCTGTGCCTGCTTTGCGGAGGAAAAGGCCACCGCAGTGATGCCTGTCCCAAGAAAAAGGCGTTCGGACGTGCTGCTTCCACTTCGGGAACCGCGGCAACTCCGACTACTGCATCCCAGTCGGGAAATTAAGTAGCGACTCTCGGAAGTCCGTGCGGCCCGAGGGTCGCGAAGACATCCCCGATCGCACCCCCGACTCTTTTTTACGACTTAATGCTTCTGCTCTCACGGACCCAAATTCCTTATGCCCATTCCTGCAGTCTCCGCAGATTCCGTCGGACTTCCGAGCCCTTATAGACTCTGGTTCGTCCGATTGTTTTGCAGACCCTGTATTTTGTACGACCAATAATCTCACACGCGTTTCTATTCCTCCGATCGGCCTCCGTCTGTTTGATGGGTCCTCTGGGACCATCATCTCTGAAATCGTTCGTCTCGACGTTCGGTTCCCTTCGGGTGACACAACTCCGGTTGAATTTTATGTCACCACCTTGGATTCTGCTTGCTCTGTCGTCCTGGGACACAACTGGCTCACCCGCTACAATCCGTTGATTGACTGGGTTTCGGGCCAAATATCTTTCCGCTCGCCTGGCTCTGCAATTCCACCTTCGGCTCCGTCCGAAGGCTTTCCGTCGGCCTCCGCCGGCTCCATCCCTCCCGTAGGGGAGCCCTCTGTTGCTCCTTCGGCTGACGCTAAAACTCCGTCGGTCTCCTTGATAGGAGCAGCTGCCTTCGCTAGTATTCTACGCAGCGAAGGTAGTCAAGTATTCCGTCTAGGCCTCTCAGAGGTCCTAGGACGTTCATCTGATACTTCTTCGGCTCCGGACTTGTCCGGACTTCCGTCGGAGTATCATGAGTTTGCTGATGTATTTTCGGCTTCCGAGTCGGAAAAATTGGCACCTCATCGGCCATACGATCTCAAGATCGAACTAGAGGATGGGGCATCACCTCCGCCCGGTCCTATATACTCCCTTTCTCAACTAGAATTGGCGGCCCTCCGAGATTTCCTTGACAAGAATATTACTAATGGCTTCATTCGACAATCGACTTCCCCGCACGGCGCTCCGATCCTCTTCGTTAAGAAGAAGTCTGGCGAGCTTCGGCTCTGTGTAGACTTCCGAGCACTTAATCGGATCACTCGGAAGGATCGGTACCCGCTACCGCTCATCTCGGACCTCCTTGATGCTGGGCGTAGCGCTAAGGTCTTCACTAAAATTGACCTTAAACATGCATATCATCTCGTCCGGATCACCGACGGCGATGAATGGAAAACAACATTCCGGACTCGCTATGGTTCCTTTGAGTGGCTGGTGATGCCTGAAGGCCTGACCAATGCTCCTGCGGCTTTTCAACGATTCATGAATGACCTCTTTTCGGATCTCCTCGACATCACCGTCGTGGTGTACCTCGACGACATCCTCATCTATTCGGAGGACCCATCGGAACACCGACAGCACGTTCGGGAAGTACTTCGGCGCCTTCGGAAAGCCGGTCTATTTGCTTCCCTCAAAAAGTGCGCTTTCAACGTGGAAACTGTTGAATTCCTCGGATACATCCTATCACCGGAAGGACTTACGATGGACAACTCCAAAATCGAGGTCATTCGGGAATGGCCGGAGCCCCGAAAAGTCAAGGATGTGCAATCATTCCTTGGCTTCGCCAATTTCTATCGTCGCTTTATTGCGAACTATTCGGACATCGTCGTGCCGCTGACACGGCTTACTCGGAAGTCCGAACCCTGGCTTTGGTCCCCGATATGCCAGGAAGCCTTTGATACCCTTAAGCATGCTTTCACCACTGCTCCAATTCTTACGCATTGGGTTCCAGGTGCACAACTGACTCTGGAAACCGACGCATCCGACTACGCCATTGCGGCGATTCTCTCCATAACATCGCCGGACGGAGAAATCCGCCCAGTCGCATTTCATTCTCGGACCCTCTCGGCCCCCGAACTCAATTACGACACTCATGACAAGGAACTTCTAGCCGTTTTCGAGGCCTTCCGAGTCTGGCGCCGATATCTGGAGGGGGCAGTCCCACCAATTGACGTGGTCACTGACCATAAGAACCTAGAGTATTTTGCGACTACAAAACTCTTGACCCGCCGGCAAGCTCGGTGGTCCGAGTATCTGTCGCCTTTTAATTTCGTCCTTCGGTTTCGACCGGGACGCCTCGGAGGCAAGCCCGACGCTCTCACTAGACGATGGGACGTCTACCCTAAAGAGGGGGATAGTGGCTACGCCAATGCAAATCCGCATAATTTCCGACCAGTATTCACTCAGCATCAGATTGGTGCGTCCCTTCGCGCATCCGCGCTTTGGACCCCGGCGCTCCGAGCTGGTCACATTATGGACATTGATCAACTTCATGCGGACATCCGAGATGCCCTACCTTCTGACCCTTCTGCCTCACGACATCTTAATGACTCCTCGGACCCCCGATGGGTCACCCGAGATGGACTTCTCTATCACGATGGACGTATCTACGTCCCGGACGCCGCGGAACTCCGACTTCGGGTTCTGCTCGACAAACACGATCATCTACTTGCTGGTCATTGGGGACAAAACAAGACCCTTGCCTTGGTCCGACAGGAATATGTGTGGCCCGGACTCCGAGACTTTGTTAAAAGTTACGTCCGATCATGCGTTTCTTGCAAACGCGGCAAATACACTCACCATAGACCCTACGGACTCCTTCGGCAACTCCCGGTCCCCGAGCGGCCTTGGGACTCAATTTCTATGGACTTCATTGAACAGCTCCCTATGTCTGACGGTTATACCAGCATCCTCGTCATTGTCGACCGCCTGTCCAAGATGGGACTCTTTATTCCCTGTCACGGCAAAATCTCGGCGTCCGAGTTAGCCCATTTATTCGTTCTTCACGTTTTCTCCAAGCACGGAGTCCCGAGCCATGTCACCTCCGACCGGGGCACCGAGTTTGTTAACCATTTCTTCCGTTCCTTGGGAGAAGCACTCAATATGCGTCTACACTTCACCGCCGGATACCATCCTTCCGCCGACGGACAGACCGAGCGCGTCAACCAGACCTTGGAACAATACATCCGGATGTACTGCAATTACCAGCAGAACAACTGGGCTGCACTTCTCCCTCTAGGCGAGTTCTCCTACAATAACACTCCTAATGAAACTACCGGAGTGTCTCCTTTCTTCGCCAACAAGGGCTATCACCCGTCGGTTACCGTGCACCCCGAGCGGGATATTACCTCCGCTCGGGCCCGAGACTTCATCACGGACTTGGATGCTCTACATCAAGAGCTTCGCACTCAGATGGCAGCTGCACAGAAGCGCTATCAGGGACCCGCAGACAAGCGGAAAACCGTGGACCCGAAGATCTCTATCGGAGACGAGGTATACATCAATGCCTTCGGCTTCCGAACGGCGCGACCAACTAGGAAATTCTCGGAACTCTACTATGGTCCATTTGAAGTTATTGCCCAGCCCGGACCCGCTTCCTTCACCGTTAAACTTCCCCGAGACATGCGTCAAATTCATCCCGTCTTCCATGTCTCTCAACTCGAGCCCTCACATCCAAATACTATACCAGGTCGAGAACGGCCTCCGCCGGCCCCGATCGAGATAGAAGGGGACCTCGAGTATGAAATCGCAGAGATATTGGACAGCAAAATCGATCGGCGCCGTCGGCCTCCGCTAGTCTACCTTGTTCGCTGGGACGGCTACGCTGGAACAGCAGAGGAGACATCTTGGCTGCGAGCCGATGAGCTTGCCCATGCAGCAGATCTTGTTGAAGAATTTCACGCCAAACATCCTAACCATCCTGGTCCGTTGTAACATCGGACACCGACGGTCACCGATGCGACTCGTTTACGATGTCTCGCACAGGTTTTTACGCAATGAAGGTCTTCTGAGCGTTTTTCCTTTTAAAAATCCTTTTTTCTTCCTTACGTTACTTATCACACATTTCCCAACTCAAAAAGAAAAAATCATTTCTATTCTACAAGAGGACAGTTTTTAGGCGGACCCGCTCGGCCCCGCCTCGTCGGGTCCCGGCCCTTTCGACCCACCGCTCGGCCCCGACCCGGACTCCCCTTCCTTCTCCTTCACCGGTATCTTGATGAAATTGCCGTTTTCGTCCCGTTCGGGCTCCGGCGTCAACATCTGTGGGGCGGCGATTGCCCACACCTCTGGATGCACAACTTGCATCCAGGCGCTCCCCAAGGTCACCAGGTTCCGGAGGGCGCGAGCAGTCACCTCCGCGGCATCCGAGCTGTCGACGACAGCCCCCATGATGCCGAGGAGGTTACTTTCGGCCCTCCGGTGGTGCTTGGCATTTTCCTCCGCCTCCTTCCTCTCCCTCGCCGCTTGGCCCCGTCGGTCCTTCTCGGACGCCTCCACCCCAGACGACAGGAGGTCCACCAGGGCCTCCAAAGAGGCCCCGACGGCCTCCGACGCGACCTCCGACTCGCCCGCGGTGAAGCTACACCGTACTTTGCTGGTGTAGCATTTGGCGCAGGCCTTCCCCTTTTCCCGCCGTAGACAAGGGGCGCCGGTACTCCGGCAATGCGTGCACTGTGGACAAGATTAGTCTCCGACGGGTCCCAATATTCCCCGACTTACCTTGTTGGGGAACTCATCCCCCGTCTTCCTCTTCTTCCCCGTCGGCCCCGACTCAGCCGCCGACTCGGGGCCCTCCTCCTCCTCGATGGACCTTGCCCTACTCTTGCCCTTCAGCTTGGCGGCCTTTTCGGCCTCCGCTGCCTCTGCCCTCCTGACTTCCGCCCGCTTCCGTTTCCTCTCGGCCTTTTCGGCCGCCCGTTTTTCCGCCTCCACCCGTTCCGCCTCCACCCGTTCGGCCTCCACCCTCTCGGCCTCCGCGGCCGCCCGACGGGCCGCCTCCGCCTCCTCTTCCTTTCTGCGCCTCCTGGTCGCCGCGCGCAGACGGTGGCGGAGGGCGGCCTCTCCCTCGTCCGACCACTCCTCGGCCTCGGACTCCCGTGCGTTTTCAAGGCGGGCGTGGTACTCGTCCGTTGTTTCGTTGGCGTTGCGAGGCATGACGGGTAGTGAGATGGGATGGGGTACGTGGGTGATGGTTGTTGACAAGTTGTGGAAAAAAAATTCGGTTTCACATCACGTGCTACTGTACAGTTGCTGCGGAAAGTGTTCGGGCCGATCGGAATCGGCCCCGAACTCCGTTCCACTGACGCAGTTTTCCCAGCACCTCAAGGGTTCGGTGCTAAGTGGGGGATACTGTCACGTACCGTGACATCGGACTCCCTCGGCCTCCGAGGATCGCCGAATCGTAACGTCCTCATTCTTATTGGCTACTTCATTCACCATATGCTCAAGACTCACTATGATTCACTATGACTTTCTTTGTCGGCGTCCTCGGCCTTCCGACGTCCGCCGACACAGCATTGACTTACATTGACTCCTACATACTCATTCCCATCGCGGAGCCTATCGGCCTCCGATGATTAATTACACTACGATATCATTTAAATAGCTCGATGTACTCTCGCTTCTAGTCAGTTTGAATATCGACTAAGTTTCCCTCTTCTCAGTTCTCTTCCTCTCGGTCTTCCGCCCTCTTCCGAAATTGGACATTGGGCGTAGAGAAGGGCGCAGCGCACGAGCTGAAGCCAAGTCCACTCCCTCCGTCGGTCCCCGAGTCGGACCTCCGTCCGGCCTCCGATAAAGACTTCACACTTATATACGAAGTCCCCCCTTGTGACGTTCCTTTCTTATCGTTCACATAAAAACTATTTGTCTTGACAGGACCCATCGGATCCCGACGGGACCCGACGGAATTCTGGTACTTGACAACGCCCCTCAGAACCCCGGATCGCCTCGATGGCTATTATCATTTGACTCGCTCTTCCCGCCAACACAGCCCGTATACGGAAATTATCTCTGTCGATCGCATCGTCCGGAATGTCATGCTAATACTGCAGAAATGGGGCCAAGATAAGTCTTTTCTACTTAATTCCCACTCGGACGGACATGCCTTTTGTCTCTATAAACTAGGATACGCAGACTCTTTACCAAAATAATATTTAACACCTGTAAATTTGTGTTTTCTTTGGCAATTTCATTCTGCTTGGGTCAATCCTCGTGAGCTCTAGAAAACATTTCAGAGGCAGTCAAAAGTAAAGATAGGAGACGTCCGCTATGTTGCTTGAATTTAATTTACAACCCCCATGTTTTATGGAATTATTCTGGTGAAGCAGACGGTCGGTGCTAAAAGCGGAAACCTGTTTCCGCTTTTAAGCACCCGATTCTCAGTTCATTCATTCATCAATTAACTTCAAATTTGCGGGGTACTGAATCATATAGAATGGTACAGAATACGCAGATGCAAGGTGTACTATGTCTACTGAGCCCAAAACACGTTCTCTTTATTTTCCTCCGAACTCGCCATCACGAAGGCGAGCAGGCGCCTGTGCTTGCGTCGAAGTCGCGCAGTGGCGGTAGCGAGAGCACAAATCTTATTGACGACCCGTCGGGCTTCATGGCATGCACGCTGCCGCTTCCTGCCGCTTCCTCTCGAGCTCCGCAGCTCTGATAAACTGTGGCAAGGTGAGACAAGGGCAAGGAGGGCCAAAACGGCACTTACCTCCTTGCTCGGACCCTTCGTTATGCGGCGAACGAGATTGAAGGAGCGGGGAGTCGGGCCCTGCGCAACGTTTGACACCGGTCTCGGTTTCTGAATGCATTGGAGCATTAGCAATGAATGGAAAGCCCGAAAAACAAGCACGCACCACAGGGGGAGCTCGGCGTGCACCTGTAGCCGTAGGAATAACACCATGGCCATCGAGAGCGTCACCATCCGAGGCCAAGAAATGGCTTTGAGCCGAACGACTGGTGACCGGCGTCGTCTGGAATCCTGCACGTCAGCCATCGCTCGTCAAGTCATAGTACATAGGCTCCTTACTATCAGAAAGTCCTCGCCGTCTTGCAGTGGCTGGGAGGTTGCAACGAAGTCAACGAAATCGTCGCCGTCTTGAAGCGGCTGAGAGGTTCCGACGAAGAGAAAGAGATTGTCGCAATCTTGCGTAGGCTGTGAAGTCGAAACAGCTTCCATTCTCAAGTCGAGTGAAAAGCAGAGGTGAAGAGCTTGTTGAAGTCTTGCGATTGCAGTGCAGCCGAAAGTGTTCCATTGCGCACGTGGTAGGCAGTGAGGACCTAGGGAGAGGAAGGTGTCGACAGTAGAGGGCAGGCGTCTATGTAGATGACGTGTTTCTATGGCGCTCTATGGAGACGCCTCGGCTCTATCCGCCGCTACATCACGATCGGCCATCTATGCCACGGCCCTGGCCTCTATGTGTTCCAAAGGTGTTTCCAGATGTTCCGCAACACTTTCAACCAGGTTAAAAGTCTCCCTTTCAACCTTGCTAACAGGGAAGTGTAAAGGCTGTCTTTATACCTCTCCTTTAACACGGCGGAAAGATTGCCGTTTTAGGTGTGTAATGAAGAGGTATAGACCTCCAGATCTGGTGCCAATGACCTGGATCGGCCCGCTGGGTGAAACCACGTGATGTGGCTGAGACATGTTGTGTCACACCATGTGGGTCGTTCTGTAGGGTGTTGGAACTCTATGGTGACTCTGAGAATCCTGCTGAATGGTATATCCATGAGTCAGATGCCCATGTGCCCCAGATTTCCTGCAACAAGGAGTTGATTTGTAGGGTGAAATCCTGCCAACTATAATCCACATTACATTTGAACCATGGTGTAGATTGACTATCCCAGTATGCCATGCACTAGGGAATACCTACAAGTTCATCGTATAAAAAACTAGGGCAATCGGGGCACAGAAACCAATGTTAGAGGTGTCCTGCACCAAAACACAGTGAAAATTTGATATCTGTCCAAGAAAATCGATTTTGGGACCTCATGAGATTTCTGAGGAGGCCATGCGCTGCAGAATTTCAATTCCAATCGTTTGATCCAACTCCCGAGGGAAACGGTCGAGATTTGAGCCCAGAACAGCTGTTCTGGTGAAAACGATCAAAAATGTACCAAAAAGGAAAAAAAAAATGTGTCCGCACCCTAAGTCCTTGTTATATACCGAGCCGAAGGAAGATCGAGATGAACGAGTCCGGAACCGGAACCGGAAACCAGAGGATCGGAACTTCCGGAAGTATATGGGAGGATAACGCAAGCACCACAGGACAGTAGGATGTGCGCACTACCGTGGCCGGTGAAGGAAAGAGGACCGGAGGAATTAACCAGAGGACGACTCAGTGCAGAGCGTAGAGCAAAGCAACGTTAATTATCAAACTGAAGTACATGGCATATGTTACGGGTTTATATAGCTAAGTCCTAATTGTATTCCCGAAAAGGTGCGAGTCAGGTGACCTGTCAGACATAACAATAATACGAGTCCCAAAGAGGATGAAGAAGTGATGTCGGAGAAATGAACAATAAGGAGAAGGATAATAAAGACGGATAAACGGGAAACGCTCAGTAATCCTTCATTGTGTAAAAACGCGGTGATCCGTGATGAGTCCGAGAATATTCCACCCGGTTCCGGGATCTGGTTCCAGACATGACCGGAAAGTCAAGGACCGAGAATGCATGGATATAACAGTCCTGCAAAGAGCTGTAATTTAACTACCCTCACATGCTGTCGAAAAGTCAATCCTACATGAGGGTGAGTGGCTGGCAAGCGGCAGGGCACAAACAGAATATAAGGTAGAATTAGTGAGAGAACATATACTTATAAGAGCAGCAATTTTTTGCGAGTTGAAGCCACACTGCTTTAGGGTCATTGCAAGGTCAGCAAGGCCAACTTATGTGTGTGCAGATTAGTTCCCTCTGTTCTCAGTACAAGGAAAACAATTGATTGGGGTATTAAATATTTTACTAGAGAGTCTTGAAATTCCCGGGGTACCTATGAAGAGTTGCAAACATTCCAAACACTGTTGCTTTTTGCTTGGGTGTTTTACTTCTGATATGCACAAGTTTTCCCTGGGGATTTCAAAACTGTTAAGAATAATGACAAAACTTCCTATCTCTGTTCAGTTTGCTGTCAGTGCATTTCTTTGGGAGCATCCAGAAAAAAATTGATGTTGAAAACTACCTCCACAACAATAGAGTGTGAAGTGGTATGAAGCATGGCTTGGGGTAAAATTCAAAAAATAAAGATGTTAAATCGCAATAAACATTGTGGCTTGATACTGATGGTGGTGGTCAGTATTGGATACCAGCAAAGTTTGAATTACACGTGACATCAGTCAGATGCTTCCGTCACATGCCTGCTCCAGTTCTCCAAATGTGTTTGCGGTTGTTCTGTTGTGTTTCAACCTGAGGATCAAGCATGGTATACTCAGAATGTTCCAAAATGCAAACTACATTACATTGGGATCCAAATCAGCTGAAGAGACACCTAATATTGAACTGAACATAATCAAACTATTTCTATGCTTAGAACATATTGGTGTTACATGCATGCAAAATGTGTGTACTCATGTATATATAGTCGGGGAAGCCTATGACAGATTAACCTGTCATAGTGGCCTTTTGGCTCAGTTGGTAACAATGCTAGCTCCCAGGCATGTTACATAACAGTATGACAGGTTTAAACCGGTCGTGAGTTCAAACCCTGGTGGTGGCATATTTTTCAGGCCTGGAGCACTTGATTTAATTTGTCATCATTTGAACTCGGTAATGTCCAGCAGGTTGATCATGTGACCTGGGGGTCTATTATGTATCATTTGGTCTTTGGAAGTGCACCCGGGGTTCCGTCCCCGGTCCAGCCCATTTCGGGTTTCTGTTCCATTCTGGAACATCTTGGATCCATTCTAGGATCATTCCGCACTTCGAGGGCTCAGTGCCTAATCGGGGGGCACTGTTACATGCATGCAAAATGTGTGTACTCAAATATATATAGTCTGGGAAGCCTATGACAGATTAACCTGTCATAGTGGCTTTTTGGCTCAGTTGGTAACAATGCTAGCTCCCGGGCACGTTACATAACAATTGGGTTGTACACAGCCAATCTGTCTGGATGTCGAAAGGATGTCAAGGACCTGATGCTGACAAGAAGTTGGGCCTAAGTCTCAAAAAGATCATATGATGTCCTTTAGACATTGCAATCTGTAATTGTTTGATCATTTTTTGAGGCATACATCTGGGAGATATTCCCCACTAAGGTTGTCTGGTCATCACCTGGGATGTTTCCACAACATTTTGAAAAAATGTGGCCCAGACTTGAGAATGATGTCAGCCTGAGGTCAGCACTAGTATCATCAGGACATATTTTTGAGGCCAGCTGAACATACACACAATGTCCACGGCACACTTGGCTAGATCCTACTTCACTATAATACTTATGGCTAGTATTATATACCGAGCCAAAGGAAGGACAAGATGAGAGACTCCGGAACCGGAACCAGGAACCGGAGGATCAGAATTTCCGGAAAGTATATGGGGAGATAACGCAAGCACCACAGGACAGTAGGATGTGCATACTACCGAGGCCAGTGAAGGAAAGAGGACCAGGGAATTAACCGGAGGACGACTCAGTGCAAAGCGGAGAGCAAAGCAACGTTAATTATCAAACTGAAGTACATGGCATATGTTAAGGGTTTATATAGCGAAGTCCTAATTGTATTCCTAAAAAGGTGTGAGTCAGGTGACCTGTCGGACATAACAATAATACGAGTCCCAAAGAGGATGGAGAAGTGATGTCGGAGAAATTGACAATAAGAACATGGATTATAAAGACGGATAAACAGGAAACGCTCAGTAATCCTTCATTGTGTAAAAACCCGATGATCCGCAATGAGTCCGAGGATATTCCGTCCAGTTCCGGGCTCCGGTTCTGGACATGACCAGAAAATCATGGACCGAGAAAGCATGGATATAACACCAGCTTCAACTGTTCTGTGTGAGCGAGTTGGTGAGCGTGTCCATTTTGGGCCTAGGTTCCTGAAGTAACAGCGAATGAGGTTGATGCTCTGAAGCAACAATGCAATGGATCTGAAAGGGAGAGTTTCATCAATCCATAGCTCTGTAAGCTGAGACCACGGGAGAGCAAGTTTTGTGAAGGTGGTTTCATTCAGAAAAGAAATCATGGTAAAGCTGTGCAGCAAGGGGCAGTTTTGAAACATGTTGCATATGTCTGAGTCGGGCTGTGGATGATATATATTGTCTCTTATATCAATCTGCAAAACTTCTGCATCAATGCCAGCAGCAAGGGAACATAGGAATACGGAGAAATTTGCAGATGAAGTTTCTTGAACCGATGCATGCAACGAAAGATCTGTTGAAGCACACTGCATCAGTAAAACTACACAATTGTCTTTGGCGTCTTTGGTGTCTTGGTCAAGACTCCAAAGATGTGTAAGACACAATTTTTCGAAAGACAGGCATCTTGGGCTAAGCAGATTCAAAAGTCTTAGCCAAGATGGACGTCTTGGGAAAGACTGGTAAGACACGATGTGTCTTGCCCTAGACTCTGTCAAAGATGCCTCAAAGACACTTAAAGACACATAAAAGAGATATATATATATTCACAGTCTACATAAGTGCAAGTACAGGTACAAATGGATACTGGTGTCGCATCCAATCTGCTTCGTGTTGTTGCATCAACAGTCGAGTGGTAGGCAGGGTGCTTCAGGAGGAAACATCAGCTATGAATGGAATAACAGTGGTAAGTTGGCGAGCATGGAAAGGAACAATAGAAACACGTACCGGGCTCCACTGGCCCCGTCGTACCGGTTGGCCAACACTAGCACAAACCCACTGGCCGTCAGTGCCCAGAAAGATGGTGTCAGGAGCAAATAACAAAGTGAATGGGAGGGATGTACTACAGAAATTGACACTGCATGGGAACTTTGTGTTCAGGCCTGGGAACACGGATTCGAATCTCTACCAAACCGAATGAGTCAGTGATCCCAAAAAGAAACGGAAGAACATACCTGCCCTCTGCAAGTTTCAAAGGAAGCCCCGACATCAGCATCACTGAATGGAAGGAGAGATTAAAGAGCAAGAAAGGAAGTGCCACAGGCGGCTTGAAGCGCAAACATGCACTAGGGACGAAGGCCACAGACAGCATATAAATGTGACACAGCGCAGGTGGGAGCCACAGGCAGCAAAAGATGCAATGCAGCGCAGGGAAGCCACATGCGGCAGAAATGTGACGTAGCGCGGGGGTAGCAATGATATCACACAGTGAGGTGAACAGGGGACCAGCGTGTTGATGAATCAAGAGGGAAGAAGGGCCAAATCCTGGGAAGGAGGGAGAGGGAGAGAGCAAGAGATGCAAAAACGTGAGAGTGATCCTAACCAACTTTGCTTGTTTGTTTGTCCCAAATCACACCATCCCGACAATGTCCGCTGATCCAATTGGAGTTTGAAAGACTTGGAAACAAATCTGCTACGACTCCGTTGCACCTACTGGTTGTGTTATATCCTGAGCCAGAATGAAGATGACCAGCCCAGCAGAGCTCCGGAACCGGAAGTTTGATCCGGATAACCGGAACAGGACCAGAGTCAAGAAGTCGGCTTTTCTCGCAAGCACCACAGCTCAGAAGGGTGTGTGACTGTCTGGGGAGGAGCCGAAATGAGAGAAGGGCCAGAATGGCGAAGAAGAGCAACCGGCGGTCGACCGGAAGTCCAGGGGTCAACCAGAGGTGGACTGGAGATGAACCGGAAGACTGGTAATGGACCGGAAGTCCGAGGGACAACCGGAGGTGGACCGGAAGTGGACTGGAAGGAAGATCGAATGAAGAAGAAGACATCCGAGGGTACTGAGTTTACCCCAGAGTCGAGTCGCAGACGAGACGAGAAGTTAAGACTCAGTCCATGAAAGGAAACACGGAAACAACTTTAATTTTCCAGATGAAGTACTGGAAGTATCTAAGACATATTTATACTACCAAACTAATTGTTGATACTAAAAAGGAATGAGAGGAGGAAAGACAATAATGGTGGGAAGGATTGGTATGTCAGGAATAAAGGACAATAAGGGATTCATGCGACCAGAGTCAGATGGTGTCGGAAGAAGTGATGGTTATGTAATCAACCATGAGAAGAGAAGTCCAAGACAATAAGTCAGAAGAACAGAAGTACGGATAAACAGGAAAATACTTAGTAAAGTGTTGTAGTGTCAAAGGCCCGATGGTCTGAGATGATCCAAATCATTCCGAGATACTCCGGTTTACCGGAAACCGGAGTGTGACCGGAGTGTGACCGGAATCAAGATGCACAGATATAACAGGTTGCTGACTTGCTGCTGACTCTCGCAAGTTCAAAAGCTTGTCTATATCTGAACCGTGCTTCAAGTCAATGTCCGTGTGCAACTTGAAATCCTCACCACCTGATGCCAGAAGCATTTTTCTCACCCGGACCAAGAAATGTACAGATTGTACTCTGTGTATTTGCGTCAGCGCTGTGCCACGAAGGTTTGAGCTCTGAAGGAAATACCAAGGTCCTCTTCTAAATATAATTACATTTTATCTCCCCTCATAACGACTCGGAGTTGCTGAAATTTTCTAAGATGAATTGCCCAAAGACGTAAGACGCTGAGCCCAAGACAAAGATGCTGCAAGACACCGGTTCAAAGACCTAAGATGCCCTTCCCAAGACAAAGACCTTCAAAGATGCTGTCCAAAGATGTAAGACAACAAAGACAACAGTGTACTGTACTATTTCGACCATAGGTTCACACCATGTCACCCGTCACCTACCAAGTTCATTTTTCCTAAGTTCATTCCTCGGCAATCACATCAAAATTCCCATAAAAGGCAGTCCGGTGAATGCCGGAGATAAATTTTTGGTGTTTTTGAGCCTATTTGGGCCTGAAAACTCAACTGTCACCGTCACTGGTAACAAATAGGTTCAGTTCACGACCCTCCGTCACCCGTCACCTGAACCTATAGTCGAAATAGTACAGTAGTTTTACTGATGACTGAGGGAGTTGCAATTCACAGCCAAAGAGAGAGGCAGTGGCGCCGAGTTGACAACCCAATTGTTCAGCAGCACCATATTCCAGTGTGCATTCCTTTCGTCCAGGATGAGCTGAAGGTCTGTCCAGAGTTGGGGGGTAGCGAGTGCGATGTGCCTCCATCTCGAGCATACTCACACAAGTAGGAGAGGGGATAACCGTGGATTGGGATTTCGGAAAGGGTTGGTAGTATTCTCAGCGTGGGGGCACTGCATAAAAATGAGAGACAAGATTTCGGGAGGCAGACAGCACAGAGGCGATGTTAATGCACAAAGCTTCTCCGTGTTTTCAGTTCATTTCCTGTGTTGAGCACACAGCTCCATCAGGCTTTTAACAACTTACTTGCCGGCACTTGTAGACGCTTGTACAAGCTTGTACGAGCCCGAAAAGCCAACAAGCTGACAAGTCGACAAGCTATGTCAAAAATCTGACAAGCAACTCACCACAAGCCAGAAAAGTTAGACAAGCCCACAAGAGGCACAAGGAATATGCAGTATTTCAATATATTGAGCTACATAATAATGTGAGGCATAAAAAGGCCCGGATGATGGTGGAATATAGTAGGAAAGGCACGAAAAAAGAAGGGTCGAGCCGGGCGGGGCGGGGAACTTAAAAAAGGAAGAGATAATGACGGGTGATCTACGATGCAGCCGTAGGTAGGGAGTGTGGGATGCGACTAATAGATCCAAACCCGACCGGGGGTAGACGCGGCGGTGCGAGACGCGGTAAAATAGATTGGAAATTGCGATGGTCTGCGGCGCGCAGTCGCGGCGGCGTGACGCCGCTCGCGGTCGAGTCGAGGGGCGCGGGCACTCGGCTGCGCGATGCACTGAGCCCCAGGTAGTGCGGCTGCATGCGTACGTCGGCGGCGACGGGCTGGGCAGCGACGTTGAGGAGTGAGGGCGTCGGAGAGGCGTGCTGCGATTGAGAAATTGGAAGCAATAGGGCAGAAAATCTTGAGAGCTTGGAAAAAATGAGGCGAAAGGGCCGACGGATTTGCGAGATGCCTGTATGGGTAGCTGGAGGACTGGCCTATGGTCAGACGAGGCAAAGGGCCCCAGAGACACAGATTGAGGCGGGAGGCAAGTGGAGAAAATGGGGGGAAAAGGAAAGAGGTGACCAACCATTTGATGCAAGTCACGCCATCCGTTGCCATCTGTCAACAATTGGCATCGTGATGGGCGGAGTTTGAAAGACTTGTCCATATTTCCCCACCCGCTAACATGCTCAATTGCTTTTTTTCTTTTTGTGATTGCTGTTTTCCGCGGATTCAGGGAGGAAGACTAAGATGCAAGTTATTCACAAGATTTCTTTTCAAAAAGAAAGGCATCAACTCAGACTCGTCAGTCTTGCTTGTTCGGCTTGTGGGTCTTTTCTGTCTGATGAGCTTGTGCACAAGCAAAACGGGCTAAAAAAGCCGTAAAAGCCCCAAAAGGAAATTGCACTATTACTGATGTTCTCATGGGCGTTCACGCTAGACTGCTGTAGACACCGTAATCAATGTGTATGCCCATACAAACGACCTGCCATCGGATTTTGACAGGATCCGTATCTCCCAACTGGTCGATGAAGAGACCGCCGCTTTTGCATCTCTAGATTCTGAAATATCCGAAGTCAAAGTTCGTCTCGCAGACATCAGTAATAGTGCAATTTCCTTTTGGGGCTTTTACGGCTTTTTTAGCCCGTTTTGCTTGTGCACAAGCTCATCAGACAGAAAAGACCCACAAGCCGAACAAGCAAGACTGACGAGTCTGAGTTGATGCCTTTCTTTTTGAAAAGAAATCTTGTGAATAACTTGCATCTTAGTCTTCCTCCCTGAATCCGCGGAAAACAGCAATCACAAAAAGAAAAAAAGCAATTGGGCATGTTAGCGGGTGGGGAAATATGGACAAGTCTTTCAAACTCCGCCCATCACAATGCCAATTGTTGACAGATGGCAACGGATGGCGTGACTTGCATCAAATGGTTGGTCACCTCTTTCCTTTTCCCCCCATTTTCTCCACTTGCCTCCCGCCTCAATCTGTGTCTCTGGGGCCCTTTGCCTCGTCTGACCATAGGCCAGTCCTCCAGCTACCCATACAGGCATCTCGCAAATCCGTCGGCCCTTTCGCCTCATTTTTTCCAAGCTCTCAAGATTTTCTGCCCTATTGCTTCCAATTTCTCAATAGGTGCGCTCAAAGTAGACTTTCCGCGCGCGGCCGCGGCTGCGGAAGGTCATGTGCGGTGACTGGCAGTCACACTATTTGTCCCGCGTCCATTTTGGGCCAATTGTCCGTACTTTCCATCGATAAGAGTGTGCACACTGCGCGATAAAATCAATCAATACATTTGCATGCTCCGTATCATCGCCTCTTACCCCCAACTTCAGCAATGGGTCGAGAGACCGTGCGCTCCCAAGTAACTAACTCCTATCTAAAGCACATGGCTCTCCGCGACATCCTCCTTCCCTCTATCGACGACGACAACAGCGACGATGATGATGCAGAGGGGGACCTTCTTGCACAGACTGCCCAGCTGAAATTGGATATGCAAATCCTGGAGGCCATAAAGTCAGCTCGATATTTGCACGGGCGGCCACCTGTTCCTAAATCAGGGAATTTACATCTCGCCTGGGTATATGCAGGAAATCCCAGTGACCACGGGCGATTCCAAGGGATGCTTCGTGTCTCTCCCTTCGTGTTTTCCGTCATCCTCGAGCTCATAAAGGACCACGAGGTCTTTGCCAACAACTCCAATATCCCACAAACACCTGTCGATGAACAGCTTGCTGTTACTTTGTATCGTCTAGGGCACTACGGTAACGCTGCATCACTGGAGGATATAGCAAGGATGGCAGGCTGTAGCGAGGGCTCGGTGGAAAATTTCACCTATCGCTGCTTTGATGCAATCGAGGACTTGCACGACCTGTTCGTGCGGCCTTTGACCCCTGCCGAAAAGGAGCGTGAAAAGCAGTGGATGGATTCTCACCTTGGGTTCAAAGGTTTGTGGCGAGAGGGCTGGATAATGTATGATGGTACCATTGTGGTCCTGTATGCAAAGCCTGGCCTCAACGGTGATGCGTATTACACTCGCAAGGCAAATTACGGTTTGAATGTCCAGGTATGCAAATGTGGATAAATCTTTCTGGAACTTATTGAGCTTGTTAGATTGGAAACATCCCGTCCAACTTGCGAATTCAAGACTACTGTCATGGATTCACCGGCTCGGCTCACGATGCGGCCGCATTTGAGCACACCGCTGCTGTCCTCACCCCCGAATTCATGTTTGAAGGAGAGGAATTTGCATGGGGAGATTCAGCCTATACTCTCAATGCACGCACCATACCTGTTCACAAACGCCCAGCCGCACTCATCCCGGAGAATGCGCAATTCGACAAGGCTGTTTCTCACCTCCGTGTTCGCTCCGAGCACTGCATCGGTGCACTGAAAGGACGCTGGCAAAGTCTACGCGATCTCCGTGTAAATATTAACTCTCTCGCAGACCATGAACGGGCATGTCGCTGGATTACTATCGCCATCATCCTCCATAATCTTATCATCGATGTGGAGGGCGAAGTGTCGGGTGTGACATTTTTACCTGAACATGGCAGAGTTGAGGAGGGAGAAGATCGTGGTGACCGGGATGAGCCGTTGGAGCGTGAATATCAAGACGATCAGGGGGAGCAGAAGCGGATACAATTAACAGCAGAATTACTGGTGCATCGTGGCTTGTAGTTATGAGAATATATACCAGAATAGAAGATTAGGAACTATTAAAAGGAACACAGGTAAGTGAATACGTGGTGAGGGAATGAATGTGAAGCGAATTTTAGATCTCAGTAGAGTTAGTGGGAAGGGACTTCTGAGTATTTTCGATGTCCCAAGATGTGGGAGAGTAAACAACGACTGGGGAAGAAAAGGAAAGACCGGTAGAGTGATGGGTAGGGGTACGAGGGGTACGAGGGGTACGAGGGGTACATGGAGTGCGCGGAGTACGAGGGGTACGGTGAGGTGACCTACGAGAAGTAGAAGCCTGAGGAGGACCATCGAGCGCAGCGATAGCAGCTCTGGTCTCCACCAGGGTGTTGATTCCGAGCTTGAACATGTCCATGAGCTGTTTCTTCTCTTCAACTAACAGACCCCGATGGCGATACTCAGCCTGCGCAGTAGCGCGTTCCCTTGCGATCTGGAGATTTTCCCTTCAAATTGTTAGTCAGTTCCCGTGCAAAGATAAAGACTGTAACTCACTTTGAGGCGTCCATAATCACGTCCTCGAGGGAGCGCTTTTTGGGAATATGCTTGAGGTTTTGACGAGCCTTGTCCATGGCGTCGTTGAGCCCCCCAAACGTCGAAGGTTTTGGCCCCTTGGTGGATTTTGGCAGAGCCGCAGCGTTGGAGCCCGCGTGGGGTGTCTGCAAAGCGTTGATACAACTATTGGTGCTGATCGGACGCAACGCCAACGAGGCGGCGGCGTCCGCGAGGCTCGGAGGAGCAGGAGAGGCATGGGGAGGGGTGGCAGCCAGGCCGATGAGGGTGGGATCAATGACCAAGATGTCGGATGGTTGGCTGGCCGGACCATCCACAGTTTGATTGTGGACAATCCTACGACCGTGCGGACCAATGCCAGTCGTTATGAGGGGCGGAACGACGTTGGGGCGGGTACTAAGGAACTTGTGGAGCTCTGAGAAGTACGGGAACTCGTTGTTGAGTAGCTCTGGCAGAAGGTTAATACAAAATACGATTTTTTCGCACTATGATGACGCACGCCAAAGATTTACAGCTGCCACGGGCGTGTCGTGGTGGGGGCCATCCCCCGGGATGTAGTAGTCGAGGTATTTGTGCCCCCCGCCCGAGTTTTCCTCCTCAGGCGCTCCCACTCCACCGCCGGTAACGCGAAGACGAGCAGCCTTCTCCTTGTAGATTTTGCACAGGCTATTAGCCGTTAGTACACCTCAGGGATAGATAAACAAAGACTGACTCGTCGGCCTTCCCCTTGACGCGACTCCCGAGGGTTTTAGCATGAACCTTGAACTCCTCCGGAAACATATCCTGCGCTATACGCTCGTAGACTGTGATTTTGCGATCACCCGATGTATTCTTGGACCAAGAAGAGTTAGATATTCAGGACAAGTCAACGCAAGGCCTCCGCACCTCCTTTGGGTCCTGCTTTCCAAAGAGAACGACGAAATTCTCCTTCTTCTGAAGATGCTCGAGGAGGGTCCAAGTGAGCGCGCCATTGTCGGCTGACCACGGGAGCGTGGCCAATTTTGGTTTGGCAAGCATAAGGGAGATGTTATTAAGATAAGATATTAAAGTCCGAGTCCAAATGAGTGGGTATCTCGTGTGGCGGCGACGAGAGGAAAGACAGGTAGTTTTGGCACCTGAGTAGAGGCCTCTAGTATACACAAGTAAACAGCTACCAACGGTGACTGCCAGTCACCGCACATGACCTTCCGCGGCGGCGGCCGCGCGCGGAAAGTCTACTTTGAGCGCACCTAATCGCAGCACGCCTCTCCGACGCCCTCACTCCTCAACGTCGCTGCCCAGCCCGTCGCCGCCGACGTACGCATGCAGCCGCACTACCTGGGGCTCAGTGCATCGCGCAGCCGAGTGCCCGCGCCCCTCGACTCGACCGCGAGCGGCGTCACGCCGCCGCGACTGCGCGCCGCAGACCATCGCAATTTCCAATCTATTTTACCGCGTCTCGCACCGCCGCGTCTACCCCCGGTCGGGTTTGGATCTATTAGTCGCATCCCACACTCCCTACCTACGGCTGCATCGTAGATCACCCGTCGTTATCTCTTCCTTTTTTAAGTTCCCCGCCCCGCCCGGCTCGACCCTTCTTTTTTCGTGCCTTTCCTACTATATTCCACCATCATCCGGGCCTTTTTATGCCCCACATTATTATGTAGCTCAATATATTGAAATACTGCATATTCCTTGTGCCTCTTGTGGGCTTGTCTATCTTTTCTGGCTTGTGGTGAGTTGCTTGTCAGATTTTTGACATAGCTTGTCGACTTGTCAGCTTGTTGGCTTTTCGGGCTCGTACAAGCTTGTACAAGCGTCTACAAGTGCCGGCAAGTAAGTTGTTAAAAGCCTGATGAAAGTCTTCAGGCGGAGGAAGTTCCCAGCAGTATGTACCTTCATTGAGGGAGGCAAGTCCAGGGAGGGAGGTGTATTACTGCGGTGGTCCCTAAAAGGAACAATCAGGTTACCTGTCGCATGTAAAACGTCGAGGAACGGAGATTGAATTTTCCTGAAGGACAATGTCAGAAAAAAAAAAATTAGCGACTTTCACCTGAAAAGGGCCCAAAAGTGTTGGGAATCATTCTTATAAGATTCTTATAAGACCTTATAATGTCCTTATAAGGCCTTTTCAGGAAAAAATCATAATGCACTTTGAGGTTTTGCCGACAAAGAATAGTTACTTGCAAAAATTTCGAACCGAACATTAGAGCTTATTAGCAGATTTTTGCCGAGAGTTTTTAAATCCTCTGATTGGCTGCTCCACACTTTTCAGCCAATGAGAAGCTGAGCAAACTCGTTCGGCAAAACTGCTAATAAGTTCTATTGCGTCTGCGAGCTGTTGATTACATAGTTCTAGTGTTATACATGTCTGTACATTCACATTTTTGACGAAGAAAGTCATCTTTATTTAATCTGACGACACTACAGCAGTCGGCAATCCTGATTGCTCGCAGTCGTCCCACTTACCTTCCAAGCCACTCCGCAGAATGAGCATTAAGAACTATAGGCGCCTGTGTAGCATACCCCTCCCTCACCGGAGTACGCGAAAGGACAGCGGCATGCCGCAAGGCCGTCATGGTACGCTCTCCATGCTCCGATCGCCAAGGGATGCTCAGGCCAGTGATCTCAGGATCCAGTGGCAGCCCCCTCGGCGGTAAAGATCGCGCCTCAGGCCCAAACGCCTCCTCTGCTGGGAGCTGACCAAGAGACCGAATCCATTGTCCGACAGCAGCCAACGAGACGCGGACTTCCCAGGATCCTCCCTCCTACGAAAAAGTGAAGCGCGAATCAGCATCGACGACGAACACTTACTGTGATTGTTTTACAAAGGGCGGTGTTTATCCCGTACGCGAGCAGATATCCGGCAGCGTGGTCCAAAGCCTGAACGGGCAGCGGCCGTGGCTGCAAGGACCCTTCACCGGAGGTGTACTCTGCATACGCTTCAGCTTCAGCGACATTGAATCCTGTGGCAGTCTGCACAAGTGAGTCAAACTATTCTGTTTTTAGAGATCAATATCAGGGAACGAGATGCGACATACACCTCGCCGATCCTTCCACGGCCCCTCCCAGCCCCATGCCCTTAAATTGGCGCAGATGATTCCAGGACGCAAAGCCGCGAGTTCTTGAGAGCCAAAGCCCTTCTCTTGCAGTCCGCCAGGCCGATAAGCTTGCAGGAACACGTCAGCGGATGCCGCGAGCTCTTTCAGTTTCTCGTGGTCTGAGGAAAGGGTCAGGTCGAGTTGCGTCGTACGTTTACCGCGGGAGGTGTCGGCATCGAAAGGAAGAGAGGGAAGCCGCGGGGATGTGATCAACAAAACATCGGCGCCGTGTGCTGTAGAAGGAGATGGAGACACCAAATGTAGAAAAATATAGAAAAGCATACCGGCGAGCGTTCGACCCGCTACTGGACCCGCCAATACGCGGGTTAAATCAAGAACGCGTATCCCGTCAAGAGGGCGGGTAAAATCGCCCGATATCCCTCTTTTAGGCGCGTCTCCGATCTTGATGAGTTGGACAGGAGGCACCCCTTGCAGCGCCTGGGCGTGAGGATGAAGCTCCCATTGAGCGAAAGATCTAAGGGCCGTCGCGCACATGCCACGAGAAGCTGCCTCTGTTTCGAATTCAATGGCATTCCAAGTGCGAAGGGCCGCTTGGACCATCGTCCTCGACGTCTCGGGCGTATCTGGGACGTTCAAAATGAATAGGATCCCCTTTCGGTGACTAAGCGAAGAAATTAGACGGATTCAGAGACGGCAGAAAAGAAAATCAATTACTGGGGGAAATTGGTGTGTATTCGAACAAAGCTGTCATCCTTCGTTATGTATAACCCGGCGATGCTGTCCCAAATCCCTCCAGGAAGAGAGCCATCGAGGGTATACCATGCTTCCGTATCTGTAGATCGCAGAGAATTAGCGGTTTTCGAGGTCTCAAGCATCCCATTCTCTGACGGAATTCGAGAGCAGCGTGGCGAGCATCGACCTTTACCTCCTGGTCAATTCCAGTTCGAAGAAGATGGAACTGAGCCGCGGAAAGACCAGAGAGTCCGATGGTAGTCTGGGATCGGATAGGATGTTGAGCGCTTGACTGATAGAGAAAAACAGAAGACTACTTACTTGGGCGACATCTCCAAGCTTGAATGATGATTTGATAACTGAGTTCGGTTGATTAGATAGGTTCAGGCGCGACAAGAATCCGCTTTCCAGTGCGCTCGCTGCCCAGAGACTCTTAGCAGAGTCTAAAACTCCTGGAACAAGTCGACTGTTTGCCATGAGTGCAATAGAGTTCACTAGCACTGAAAGCAGGATCACGACCACCGGATCTACTCTCAACTTACCATTTGCTCGAACATTTTCCATTGAATTTCTTCAGCACGAACACGATTTTCGCTTGTCGTTACCTCTCCACGGAGGACTCACTATGCGACGCCTAGCATACCTCGCTGAACCCCCCTCTCGACGACCATCGTCAAACCTATCAGCCACTGGATTTCGGCAATCTTTCGTAGCCCTTGTCTGAAGGCTTTGCGCAGCGGCAGCACAGAACCCGGCTGTGGAGTACGCCTGGAAGGGATGGAGGGAGGACAAAGACTGCTTTCGCTTATCTCAAACTTGTAAACGCGGAACTGGATGACCAACTGTCATTTCGGCAAGCTTGTGCCCATCCAAGGTTCTGATACAGTAGTTAGTAAAAGTACAGTATATTGATGTCCTGTCTGCCTAGGTCATTTCCACATATCAAAGACGACTTTTCCTACTTTAGACTGGTCGAACGCTTTGTAATACTCCGGTGCTTCGTTAGGACCAACTATCTTGTCTACCAAGCTTCCAAGTCCTCCAACCCCACCGAATACGTCTTGTCGCTTGACTTTGATCGGAGAGTGATGAAGAAGAATGCACGAACACGCAAATCGAGGAAGCTCACCCAAGAGGTCGAACGCCATCGGGAACATAGCCCGAGCAGGGCAGCGCCTCACCGATTCCGCAAAAGCATTAGGAACGTACAAATCAATGAAAAATTGGCCGAACCCACCCGAAGTCAAACGAAACATTCTTATTATACAATTGCCTGCCTGTGAAGGGCATCTGCGGTTCTCCATGGACTCCAACCGACACAATCGCGCCGAAAGGACGGACAAGATCGTACGCAAGCGATATTGCGCTGGGGTTTCCAACGATCTGAGGAGGATAAACTTTCGTACTCCATCGTAAACTGTACTGCCTACCTCTAAAACTGCTGTGCAACCGACACCTCCGGTCCAGGTGTCCACGGTTTTCTTAGCTTCCTCGATGCTCTGAGTTTCGAATTTCCCGGAACCTTTTCCTGCCGGGTCGATCGTGGAATACACGGCCAGAGCTTTCGTACGTCTATCTTCGATTGGATCGATTGCGACAATCTGGAACGGCAATGGCTGGGCAGAAAGCATGTCCAGCAAGCTGACGGATGCGCATAGGCCAACGGGACCGAGACCGATGATTGCGAAGGTCAGAACTCGGTCCTCAGGCAACACACTGACACTGGCGTCGCCGGGGAAATAACTGGAAGGCCAGGGGCGTCCTGTGAGCGCGGGTAAGACCTTGGGATGATTCATGGCTTGCAGCGCAGCGAAGACGCCTGTAGGGAGAATATCTGCTAGCATGAGCAAAGAACTGTCTGCGAGTCCGGTTAAAGCCTTCGCCTTCATCTCGTCGGATAGCGCGGACGTCCACGACTTGGGGTCGCTCAAGTTGAACAGGGTTCCTCCGGCTTTGGGCACCCGGACATATTGCGCCTGCCCACCCTCGAGAGCAGGACTTCCAAAAAGCGCGCCTACAGGGCATCGACATGTATAGCCCATCCGACACACGCTTGGGCCAACGGGTCAGGTAATCCCTTTGGAAAACACACTTGACCTTACTTGCATTCACCACAATTGACAGTGAAGGGAGAGACCACCTAAAGCACAACCTTGGTGAGTCTTATATAATTTCGGCAAGGCAAGGCGGCACCTTATCTCCGACCTTCAGTGTCGCGTACAACTCTGGCCGTCCCTGTGAGTGAGCGCCATAGCTTGATCCCAATTCCACAACCTCCCCGATGAATTCATGTCCGGAGGTATGGCTACACAGGTGACCTGGCTCAGCTTCGTTTGGTTGTTGCATCCCAAACAGCTCACATTTTCTCCACTCCCGCGTGGCCCCTGTAGACGTGAAGATCGCTTCCTGAAAACCGCTGGTTCAACTTTCCGAAGGGCTATATCCAAAGGTGCGTATGTTTACCGCACAACGCTGCAAGCTTCAGGAAGCCCGACGTTATTTTTTGCCCTTTCTAGTTGAATCTGGATGGACGCACTGTCACTTTCACGATCGCATCGTCGGGGCTCTCAATCCTGCAGCACAGCGATGCTTCGGATCTCTGCAATCGCCTGACTCAGATGAAGTTACTCACTTCGGGATAGGAATGGTTTCCACCCTGATATCGAACGACGGAGGGTGCCAGCGGACCGCTTTCATCGTCTCTGACGGGTAAACTGAGGTGGTCATGGTGTTCAGTGCGATAGAACTCTATTGCGTTCTCGGCGAGCTACAAAGCGTAAAACCCGAACCGTGACCGAATCAGGTTAAACCACAACACGTGAGGCGCACTCCACCGGCCCGGTGATAATAATATCTAAAAGTTCAAATTTAGACCTTGACCATACGTACTAGACGGGCCTTTTATTCTGGATCCATAGCCAATCCACGGACAACTTTTATCACGCTACGGGGACGGAAACCACAGGACCCACAAAATGTACCACAGGATCGTTTATTTCTCCGCATATATAACACTTGGGCCCTAATAGCATGAGCTTTCAACTCGCTGGCCAACAAAATGCGTTTCTTCTCAATTATCCCTGTTTTGGCGCTGGTGACCCTCTCGTGCGCAGTTGTAAATCCAGGCAAAGTGACGGGCAATGTTGAACCCGTCGCCGACCCGACGATGTGCAAATCCAGCAGTGGAGAATATTTTATCTTCTGTGAGTATCTTACGCGCCTTGAAAAACGAAAACATACACCGAGCCTGTCACAGCAACAGCTCCGGGGATCGAGATACGTACTTCTCCCGACAGAATAGCTTGGACACTAGTGGGACTGGTTTGGCCCAACGGCGCCAGCTGGACCGACGCATACACCGGGACCACCAATGGGTAAATCGCCTCGACCTATATATCCTCGCACCGAATGTCTACATGCCTTTTTCAGAAACTTGTGGGCTCCTGATTGCACTGTCATTGACGGAATTTTCTACGTGAGTTGGATCCTCTTAAGATCTTAAGGATGTTGTAGCTCATGAATGTCTTAGCTGTACTACGCCGCATCGTCATTCGGTTCGCAAAACGTATGAGCTTGCAAGATATATAGGTATCTGAAACCGCTTATTGAATTCGCCTTGCTAGTCCGCTATCTTCTTCGCCAAGTCATCCACTGGTCTCCCCGGCAGCTGGACTAACGAGGGCCTGGTAACGTCTACAGTCACTGGGAATACTTACAATGTTAGTGAACTGTATCTCGTATCGCTTCTGTGCTAAAAGCAACCTGTTCAGGCTATTGACCCCAAGTAGGTGTCCAGAACTCAACGCGTCCCATTGCAGATCTGACCTCAAGCCTGTCTGCAGCCTCTTCATTGGTCAGCACTCTTCTATGACACATAGAGGCCTCAATTTACCGTCCTTCAGACGGCAGCACCTGGTACCTCTCTCTGGGCAGCTTTTGGAGCGGAATCAAACTCGAAACGTCTGTTCGCTATTCACCTTTGTGTAAAGACTTTTTTCTCATTCGAACGACCAACAGCCTAAGCTCTTCCACCGGCAAACCTACCAGCACATCAGTCACCTCGCTTGCTACGCGCACTGCTGACAGCGGAGCAATTGAAGCCAGTGTCATCTATAAATTCGGCTCCTTCTATTACTTGTTCACTTCGTGGGACAAATGCTGTGACGGCACGTCTAGCACGTATAACATACGTGTCGGACGTTCGTCAAGGTCAGAAAGCACCTCGCTTTTTGTTCGCGAAATTTTGCTAAAGCTCGTACAGTGTGAGCGGTCCCTACCTCGATGCGTCTGGCGTCTCTTTGCTCAATGGCGGAGGTACCTTGGTGCTCGAAACCCACGATAGTGTATGTGAACCGCTGCATCGGACATACACCCGACTAACCGTAACTTGAAGATCGTTGGTCCGGGCGGGCAGGATCTCATGACAGATGAGGACGGTACGGTCATGGTCTACCGTAAGTTCCTTTTTTCCCCTACAATGCATTTTTTGAAGCATGTCTATGATCAGACTATTACACCTCAGCCGGAACTTTCGTGAGCCGTGGTGTAATCTTTTTAAAACGTCCAACTTACACGTATCTCCACCCTCAGTTGGGAATAAATCTGCTGGATTTCTCCAGTGGTTGGCCGGTATGTTTTTTCTTGGTCCGGAAGATGTAAGAGCCTGACGTGTGCGGGTCCAGGTCGTCGTTTGATCGTTCTCGAGTGTCTCGAAGCACATATGCACAGTACCGAGTTACACATCAATGCACATCAATTATTTTCTTTCGAAAGTCCTAGTCTTCATTTGGTCTCCACCCACGGAAATTAGTGTAAATTCTTTCAAAAGGAATGGGGCCCTCTGTTTGAATGTTCCATGGTATCTGCCCCTTCGAGGAACCCGCGCTTCTACATAGACGACCTCGTTGACGACCATAAGGCAAAGAGTAGCCGCGAAGCACCTTCCAAATTGAGTAGTGACATAGCCATTTGAGTCGAAAGGCGCCGTCTCCATGGGCTTCCACGAACGCCATTGCACGCAACCGTCGCGTCTTCGTTGAATTCACCCCGCCAGCACAGCACTTTCGCGAAAAACTCGGCGCCGCGGTGGTGATGTGCTGTCAGGGCCGCACCAAACGGGAAATCGGAATTGAGCCCAACAGCAGCCTCGAGTCAGATTTTTAATGGCCCCACATCGTGCGCGCTCGTCTTCAACCGCCCTTTCATACCTATGCTTACAGACGAGCCCGGTGCTCCAGCCTCCCTCAGTCGCAATCTCTGGCAGTCGGACGCGTCCCCAGGAATCCCAGCCTTGCTACACTCCCTTCATGAGCGGCGTTCAGTGCTGAGTCTTGCCGCGAGTGACCTCTATATCTTCTGCGGCAGCCAGAGCCAAGATATTCTGGTGAGTTCGCCGTCAAGAGGTAGAGCAAATCTAATGTGAAGTCACAAGGTATGGGACAAGAACACCTTTCGTCTCAAAGACAACCTTCGCGGTCACACTGGGGCCGTTCTGGCGCTCGAATACGCTGAGGATCGGGAGTGGCTTTTCAGCTCGTCGGGCGACAGCAGTGTCAGAGTACGCGAGATTATTCCTGCCGATGGCTTTCGCATTCTCATTTTACCACAGATATGGTCCACCTCCACCCTTACTCCAATATACGTCTTGTCTCCGTATCTGGATACTGGTGCAGGAGATCTCTTCTCTCTCGCTTGGTCCCCCTCGTTGCAGACCATATACGTCGGCTGCCAGAACACGTCGCTTCAGTGGTACGACTTCAATTCCGGGCGCCAGCCCGACAGTCCAGCCACCTCCCGTTTCGGTGACATCCCTTGCTCTGCGTCTGGAACATCCACCCCGCGCAAGGCACACAAGTTCTTCGACAGCTATCCGCAGTATGAGCGGAAACCTGCGGATATCTACGCCAATAATGGACAGAGTCGGGATATCTCACCGCACTCGGATCGCAGTACCGTGCCGATGCCCCGCGCATACTTGACCATTCCTGAGGAGAATGTCATCGACTCGGCCCACTACGGGTATATATACTGCATGGCGCTCCTCCAGGATGGGATGGCGGGCGGTGTTCGGCTTGTGACAGGAAGCGGTGATGAGACTGTTAAAGTATGTCATGATATTATGCTATATGGGGGCTGCTTTAAACTTATATTGGGATAGGTCTGGCAATGCTTAGACAAGCCTTCAGAACTCCATTCATTCGACTGCACAAACGGTGCGATATTCGCACTAGCCGTCAAAGACGAAACAGTCTATGCTGGGTGCCAGGACGGATCTGTGAAGGTCCTGGACCTGGAGACGAAGACGTTGGTTCGCACCATAATTGTCCAAGAGGTCCGTCATTCGTTCGGCTTTCAAACTATGCTCAAATAGGTCTATCAGGGTACTGATGTCCTTTCAATGTCCATGATCCACTCCGACCTGTACACTTGTTCCGAGAATGGAGTGGTACAGAGATTTTCTGCGTCTTTTGACTGCACCGCCTCCTGGCAAGCGCATAATGGCATCGTTCTTTCCTCCATCATAACTGGCGGCAATTCCAAAGACCACGCCTGCCTTATCACGGGAGGAAACGACGATCATATCAAGGTTTGCTCTTTGATCTATAAGCGGCTATCCTTCTTACCATCTACAGGTCTGGGAGCTGAACCCACTGGATAGTGAGCCGGCTACCAGTGACAATCAAGTTGTCCTTCCATCCATCGACTCCCATACATCCGGTATTCATCGCGTTCTTTTGGCCACCCGTTCCTATACTAATAGCTCAATTCAGACACCCTGACCTACGCACTGTCTAAATTTATTTCCATTCCCAGCGTGAGCTGCAGTCCCTCGCACAGGGAGGACTGTCGTCAGGCAGCGATATGGTTGAAGAAGTGTCTAAACCAACTGGGTGCAAAGACATCTCTCGTATGCTTACTGTCCCTATTGTACTTTATTATACTGAGCGCACAATGCAGCTTCCAACGGGAGACGGGATGAACCCTCTCGTGCTCGGCACATTTAGCGGTACGACGGGCAAGACCAAGCGGAAGCCACGGGTGCTTTTCTACGGGTATTTGTTTTCAAATCGAGCTGGGTTCTACCGTCGTGGCTTACAAGAGCGCAGCCACTACGATGTCATTTCCGCTCCCTCGGAAGGCTGGGACTCGGAGCCTTTCCATATGGTTGGACGGAGTGGATACCTGTACGGACGGGGGGCAACGGACAACAAAGGCCCGATTTTGGCCACCGCATGCGCCGTCGCGCAGCTCCTTGCCACTAGGGCGCTTGGGCTCGATGTCGTGTTCCTAATCGAGGGCGAGGAGGAATGCGGTAGCAGTGGCTTTGACGACGCCGTCCGGAAGCATAAGGTTGTCAGTTTGCATCGGTTTCTATCCCATTCTGACGAAATCGGCAGGATCTCATTGGGCACATCGATGCGATCTTGGTCAGGTTTGTTTTCTTTCCCCATGACTGAGCCCCCGATTGATAGAGATTCTACTCCAGCAACTCGACATGGATCGCGGAAGATACGCCATGTATTACTTACGGGCTACGGGGAGTCGTGCACTGCTCTCTCGAGGTTCGCTCATAGTTGTCTGGGCCACAAAAATAAGGCTCATTCCGGTGCAGATATCCAGCGATCTTCCGGATATGCATTCCGGTATCGAAGGTGGTGCTGTTGTAGAACCATTGCTTGACATGCAAGTACACGCAGGCTCTTCATTTCCTGCGGCACTGATACCGCCTGTAGGGTTCATCTACTCGCCACTTTGACCGACGGACAGCAACAAGTCCGCATACCCGGATTTTGTATGTAGCTTGATGCATCCATATCCTGATTTCTTATCATTGTTGTCTAGATGATCGTGTTCGACCACAGACAGATGCAGAGAAAGAGCTGTATAAACGACTCGCAACCATCACCGGGCGGCCAGCGTCTTCGCTCTCCTCCCGATGGCGAGAGCCCTCTCTTACGGTCCACTCGATTGAGATCTCCGGACCAAAGAGTACGCCTTATTTGCGTCGTCCTAATCCCGACGCTGACCTTCGCAGATGCTACTGTCATACCCGGCACCATCAAGTCTCAGGTCTCTCTCCGTATCGTTCCAGATCAGGACCTCGACACGATCGCCAAGTCGCTGTGTCTGCATCTCGAAACTTCGTTCAAAGGCTTGAAATCGCCAAACAAACTCAAAGTTGGATCATCCACTGTCGTACCTAGCGAACCATCTAATTGACTGGCATGCAGGTCGGCGTTGAGCATACCGCTGACTGGTGGCTGGGGAAGCTCGACGATCCCTGGTTCCAGGCCCTGGAAAGTGCCGTCCAACAGGAGTGGGGTGTCGAACCGTTGCGGATACGAGAAGGAGGGGTACGTTCTCTTTTGATTCCGGAAGTCAACTGACAAACACTCTGCAGTCTATTCCTTCCGTCCCGTTCCTAGAAAAAGAGTTCGGATGCCACGCTCTCCATCTACCGATGGGCCAAAGCTCCGACCAGGCCCATCTGCCCAATGAGCGCATTTCACTTGACAATCTCCGACGCGGAAAATCGGTCATTGTGCGGTTCCTTTTAACCATCGGGGAGAAAGGGGTCTTATAACCATTCAAATATCCACTGCTTGTCTGCTGTACCTGCTACGATAATAATAATACTTAGTGGATTGAAAGCTAGCTCACTACATTACTCTATGTACACTTGCCGTGATTTACCAATTGTCTTTTCTCGAATCAACTTTATTTCCCCTCGAGTGTGTACACTATGGTAGGGATAGTACTGTAAGTTTTTTTGAAGCCATTTGTTCGTGAATTTTGGCCAGTAATGACGAGATTTTCACGGTCAGAGGGAGTGAAACATGACGGTGAAAATGAGCGTTTTGTACGTGATTTTTTTTTGCTCCATTCTGAGAGGGAACATTTGATTTCCAGGCAATCCAAATTCTGCGCCACTCGATGGAAGCTCATGTACTTCATCATGCCAGACATGACCTCGAGCCGTTCTACTGTTTGCTCATTTGGATGATCCTCCACTACACTCATCTTGCCGGAAAGCAAGCGTGTCATAGGCTTTTTGGTGTGTCGCAGGATCAGGCCCCGACCATCAAAAGAGGCTGGCTCACTAAAGTCACGCCGGTCGCAAGGACTGCTAAGTTGCCGTTATTCGAGCTGGTAGATGCATTGCGGATCAATGTTCTGAAGCAGAACCCCGAGGTTATAGCATCGTCGAGGTCGAGCCTCTTGGACGATGCTTGCGAGATACTGTCAAGGCCGCCTCTTCCAAGAACATCACCCACACGAGCATGTCTAACAAATTCAACCGCGCCCTGTTCTTGACGGGCTGGCTGCAGGTGGGAGATGGCGCGTTGTTATTTGCTCCACCCCGGGCCAAGAAAACGAAGATCGAAGGGAACGAGGACATAGCAATAATAGATCCAGCACAGAAAAACCAAGTCAGCCTCGCGTGCGGAGGCCAATCCTCCTACAGTCGCTTCCACCAGCTCCCTATTGCAGAAACTTCAAGTAGCGCGGAAAGCTGCGAGTCGGCACCCAAGAGACCCAGAAAATCGAGAAAGTCAGAGCCCAAAGGCTACGTCGAAAGCTCTGACTCGGAGGAAAATAAGCCGAAAAAGAGGGGCAAGAGGAACCCTTTCGTATACCCAACATATATACCTTCGCACGAAATAATGAGAGGCAGAAACACTCGCGCGAGCCCATACGTATGATCGTGATTGACACACCAAAACCGTCCGACGTTCAATTTGCAATATTAGATAATACCAACTTTTGTGCTTATCTTCAAGTCTTTGTCGCTCAGACTCGATACACTCCCTCCAGAGCTTCTCCTCGGTCTCCCCCAGTATTTGTATTCCATCGAGGATCTTCATTCGCTTTTTTCTACGTGCCGAACGCTCTATCGCACATGCTCGAATCCAGATCCAAAATATATCCTCCGGCTGGCCGCCAACTCAGGCCGTGTCTTCTTCCGTCCGCACCCTCATCTCCTCATCGCAGCTACGGCCCGGCAGGTCGCAGACTGGGCTGTTCAGAGTGACGACCGCCGCGCTTTACTTGAAGTGGCCGTACAAGGCGGCGTAGAAAAATTGCTGGAGCTTGCAATAGACGTGGCAGGGCTCACCCTGCACGACATCCGGAAAATGCACGCCGATGTGATCAATCCGCTGGATCGGCAGCTTGACCTGGCCATAGGACCAGCCAGCGGGCGGCGGCCGATGACAGTGTGCAACGATCCGGAAACCACGCTCTTCTCGTGGGCCATCTACGGGGAACTGTTCCACCATTCCCTCGAGCTCGCGTATCTGCCGCTTCCCCAGTACAAACCGCTGAGCAGCGTCATCCGATACAATTGGTTCGTCTATTGCATGCCCGACTCGAACGGCTTCAACTATATGCAATTTAAAGACCAGCCGGCGTTCTTTAAGCGCTACGTGCAGAGGAGGACGATAGATTCCAGCAGTTGAGCATGTTGGAAGCAACCCGGCAACAGCTGAACCCCGAATTTTGGATGAAGGCGCTACAAGTGCGACTTCCCGAGTCCGTGACTATGGCGAAGCGCAAGCAATACGCTACTCGCGTAATGCACATGGGGTTGAAGAGTCTGGAAGTGCTGTTACCTGGAGGGGTGCAGAAGCTCAGCGAGGATCTAGAGCTCATTGCGAGCGGGATGGTTAATGTTGAAGACGATGAGACTGAACAGCGGCTGCTCGATTTTGTCGGAGACCCCTGGCTGTGGACTCCGTATGTCACACTCAACAACGACATGGAATTTAGTCTCTGGGGCTTCTGGAATGGCGATTCGGATCCGGATTTGTTGATGGCGGCCATCCGCGGCGACAAGGAGGAAGGCGAAAGGGAATATTAGAACCACCAGCCTGCAGCTCGCATACATACGGATCCGTGCTACAGGGTTGGTGTCGCAGTGGTGGCCCGAGTCAGCACCTCTCAAAATGGGTTTTCAGAGCCTCAGGAGGGTGCGGACTATGCGCAGATGATTGAATGCATACAGGATCTATTAACATCCATCTCAGCTACTGGATACTTACATATATGCACATGAAATACACGATTTGGTCCTCGAGTGTGGATCTTGTCAATTAACTTACAATTTGAGGAATTGTTATTATGATAGTGGCCGTCTGCCAAGTTGATAAGCTACTCAGTCTCTGTATGCAGAGTTCCGCAACAGTTTCTCCACCGATGTGAACAAAGTTCCTATGGAACATAACGTCAGCCGTAGGTTGAAAAGCGGTAGATGGTCACTAGGCGCACTATGCTGAGGTTGGAGAATTGGTCACTTCCTTAGTTTCCCTAGTCAGACCATATATCAATTTTTTTTTGGAAAAGTTTTGGGAGGGAAAAAAACAACAACCTTATCACTTCTTCGGATTCACAAAGCCGTAATGTGCCATGCCCAGGGAGCGCGTGGTGTACCCCCAGCCGTTGGTCGGACGTTGCGATACAGGAACACTTGCGTAGGACAGAAATAAACTGAGGCCGCGTGGCTGGTACGAAAATCAAGAATAAACCGAGGTGCAACACGCAGACCAGGAGAGTTCCGCGTTAACGTTCAGTTGGAGGGGCAAACCCCATATTCGAGGGTTAGTGAGCAGAAGTGGGAGATTAGACGCCTTTATGCATGAAGGACGGGTACCGAGTGTGATGTTTCTGAAATACTTATGACCGATTCTGGAGAGCCATTGGTCCTCGGTAAAAAAAAAAAGTACATGTTTATGGCCTTGGAAGTACATGGAGAACGGGACATAGGGGGAAGGTAGAGAGAGGGTACAAAAGGCTCATCATGATCATCCTACTGAGCCGACAGCAACTTGCGAAAGATGAGACCATAACTGTTGTGAAATTGACGAGGAATACCAGATAGACCTGCACAGTGCACTGGCAGTTGTAAGTAATGGTGTGAGTGTAAGACTTCCAAGATTCGGCCCAAGATACGGTAGACCGCGTCATCGGATCTCTGGTGATTCTGCGCATGCCATGGAGAGATAGGTATCAAGTAGGAACATGCATAACGCGCCGCGAAAGCCTATCCAATGGTGGAAATCCTCTATTTTGTGTGTAATAGTTTCGTGGTACAATATACAATTAACCTGGGGTCCATGTTTGTAAAATAAAGTGAAATCGAGAGCACGTTCGGAGCCTAATCGTCGACTTCTAACGCGAGAGTGAGTCGGTCGAAGCAGAGCCGTGCAACAGCCGCTCCGTTGATAGGAATGGCGTCGCCTGGGACCTCGTTGAGTTCGAAGGATCCGTGGAAAAAAATGGATGCTGACCTTGAAAGCCTTCCGGGTAGGCGTTGACGGGGGTGTCGGGACTGGTGAAAGAGCTGTGTCCAAATGTCTGAGCGCACTCTCAAGCAAGATGGAGGAGCAACTGACGCAGATCCCCAGAACCCGTAGTGCGTGATGCCCAGGGAACGCGCGGTGTACTCGTAATCGTGGGCGAAACCACCAGGGAAGAAGAATTCCATCACGGTCGCGCGCGGGGTAGGGTCTGCGCCATTGTCATCAAGGTGTGCTCGACATCCTAGTCAAACTGAAACTTACGCATCCAGACGAGATTTGTCAGGCCATTGCCGTGGACGCCCAACATGATCTGTGCTCAGGTGAGCACTGGGGAGATCGGCAGGGAAAATAAAATAACGTACGGTCGTTCGCGCAGCCAGCTGTATCTGCTCCACTCTGTTCATCTTCTCCGCGAGGACGATGTTGACCTCCCAGCCATTCTCATCCCTCAGCCGATAGAGCTCTTTCACCAGAAGCTCGTGATCCTCCTTGATCAGCATACGCCTACCCCATGCTTGACGAGAGATATAGGTGATGACAGGATTGCTGGTAGTCCCGCTTCCCGTAGTCGGATCCATACCCGCGAACTGAACTACGTTGTTTCGGATCGTCATCCACCAGTTCATGCTTCCTGGTAGCGGAAACGCGACAGCTGCCGTGCGCTGGTAGCGTTGGTAGTTGTAGGCACGCATGGCGGCGGAGCGGTCGGCGAGCACGACGCGGTCAAAGACAAAGGGCACACCCATTTTGACGCGGTCGTCCCAGTCGTCAAGGAATTCCATAGTCAGGTCGGGGAACGATGACCGGAGGACGAGCTGATTCATATCGGTAGGGTCACGCCACCGGAAGGCATCCACTCGATTGAAGAACATGCGGCGGGGTGGGGGAAGAGCTGTCTTGCCTTCTGTTGTGATCGAGGGGTCCAGCGACGAGTATGTTCGCCAATATCCGAAATATAGCTCTGCAGACCAATGGTAGTAATGCCGGATACTGATGTGTGTATGTAAAATCAAGGGTGGATTGCGATTCAATCTGGGATCACTTACAATTGGGGGTGGTCATTCACGAAGTACTAAGGCAAGGGTCAGGATACAGCGACAGCTCAGCACAAGGACACGCACTGTAACACCATCAATGACGGATGCGCCAGTTCCAAAGAGGTCTTTTGCTTCGGCGGTGCTGATTATCCGAATGTCCTCACCGTCCGGGAGTCTTGCGTCCTCCGCTGCTCTACCAGGTTCGATTTCTAAGCCTTTTGAATACATGTCTTCGGGGTCGGGAACATTTTCAGGCTCATCGGAGACGATATAGACCACTCCTCGGAAGATGTATAGTCTGTCAATTATGGACCAACCTGGACAAGGTTAACATCAACGTTATCTAGGTATCAAGTCAAGCAAAAATCAACCTGGAACGCTGGCAACGACTTTTGTTTGCGGTACTTCATTAGTTCCCCATGTTAGCCGGGTGTCATAAATTTGAGGGGTCTCTTCCTGGAGCGTGCTAACTATGCTGGAGGGTTCGTTATATGAAAGTGCAGGAGATGGGACAGCGGCGAGGTAGTCTGGGACGCGGGAGTTAGAAAAATAGAGGATTCCCAGGAGGAGGACCAAGACGAGCGCGAATTCACGCCGAGATGGGGGCGCAGGCGCCATTCGATTTTCCGCTCAGATTGGTCTGGAAGGAGTGGTCGCTCACGTGCCGCATTCCTTATCCGACTCAGAGTCAGCGTGGCCTACCTTTGCCTGAACTAACATGACGCCGTCTTCAACGTTACTTCAACCTCTCCTTCCCTGACGTCTTTGCTGTTTGCTGTGATTATAACAGCAGTATGGCCCAGCGAAGCAGGTCACTCTTTGGTCATGCACCCGAGAAGAGTAGGTTCTGAAATTTCGCGCCATATCTGGATCAATCATACAAATTTACCGTATCCTCAAAAGACCTCGCATTGACTATTTTCTTCACAAGTACCCTTTGTGGGATCAATTGAAAGGAAGACCACGAGGACGCGAAGTCGTCAGTCTATTGTCTACATAGTACCAAGCCTCAAGGTGCCATATCTCAAGCACGGGTTTCATCTACGGCGAACAAACAACGAAGCATGTTTCTCACGATATTGCCAGCTATTCAGCAGGTATCAACATGCTTGCAGCATTTTGTCTATTCCGTCTTGTGCTATCCAACGAGCCTAGCCCCTCTGATTACTTGACTTATTGCATTTCCAAGCTCTTTGACAAGACTATCGATTGACCTTCAAGCACTATGATCAATCATTCGCATTTCTATGCCGTTTTCTGAGAGCCAATGCCCACGACGAGATCCCAGTCTCCATAGTCAAAGCATGCCGACGTTGAGTCTCCTTCATAATCTTTCCAAAACAAAGTGTTTAGCACGACCAAAGCCTGCAGATTCATGGACCAACCTCAATCTGAGTCTTGAAACACTCGATTTCCCTGGTGCACCGTATGACAGTGAGCGAATGGCCTTGAAAGAACCCAAGGAGTATCCTTCGGTTAGACAAAGAATTGTGGAGGCTGGCCTCTCGAATATTCGACACCTTGGTTTGCAGACTGACCAGTGGTAAGCAAAGAGCATGAACCAATTATCTGTCTCACCTCAATAACGTCTGTTCTGTGCGGCCGTCGGAATCCGAGAGCATTCCCCCCTCGACGACACTGAGATATGTCTTCTCTGTGTTCTCATCTCTTGCACCATTCTGCCCGTCAGACGCATAGGCGAGGTGTAATGCAAAAAGGGAACGATCGTTAAGACACTGATCAACACTCCCACCAGGATAGTCGTCGAGCCAGACCTCGGAATGCAGATGACAGGAACGAAAGAGCAGTCTCGTGCAGGCTGGACATTCAACAGAGAGGAGCGGGTGTTCTCTACCCCCCTTTTTTATCTAGAAGCCATGCACTGCCGTAATTCACGATGCACATTCTGGGGCATTTGGTGCTGCTTTGAGCGCTGTGAGGTTACCAGAAGGGGTTCAAACTTCGCGTACTTATTACTTATTTATTGCACCAGGTTGGCACTGGCAGCCTTGATATATCTTACGAGACTCCAGTGTGATCCAGTCTCTGCGGTAAACGTTACCTTGAAGAGGTCGCCGCCATCAGATTCCCATTCCTCCGCAAAGGTGTGGATCAGTGTGAACTGGTGCGGATCGGTACATTAATAGTAAACCTCTTTAATGCTGCCGAATCGGGCGCCATCTGCTGTTCAATCCTGTGTTCTCGGCCTCTATAATGCCATTTGACGTTTTGTGTCATTCTCGAGATTAGGCGCTAACAGCTTCGACATCTAGCGCCGTCTTGCTTATTATCCGCCAGCAAGCACCGTGTTTCATCTGTGGGATCGAAACTCCAATCAATCATCTTACTCAGGCAGCCAAGCTAGCCATCCGGTAAATTTGTACACAGTTATCAACCTTAAAGGACCTCGCCCTCGACTTGATATTCAATTATGTCGTGATCCTTACAGGTGGTACCTTGAATGTGCCAGCACTGCAATCATGTATTCTTGAATGTGTGTTTTGGGGCGAATGACACAAATCTGGGGGGGGGGGAAGTCTGACTCGCGCAAAACCAATCAAACCGTAGGCTCCGTCAAGCCAATGAAGGGTTACTTCTGTTCTTGCATAAGCGGCCCAAGAGCGCCCACAGAAGCCGGTATAAGCAGAATATGTCGGACGAAAGGTCAGTGACTATTCCTTCGTCAACAATCGTTTCGGAAAGTAAAATTGAGTAGGTGTAAGTCCATATTCGCCGCCAGCCTACGCTCACACAACCGTATCACTTCTTGAGCCTGCGTCTCCAATTAACACCTTTGTCGTTGGCCAGCCTTACATTCTGATCCAAAAGCCCGTCGGCCCATTTCACCCAGAGACTCTTTGTTATGTTGTGCCTACTAACATTCGGATCGCAGACAGGCTTAAAGAATGGGAACGTACTCTGTTGTTGGCCATACGATACATGGGACTTGAATTTCTCGAAGGGCAGGGAAGGTACTGACATTCAAGGACTGGAAAAATACCCCCCACTTTCTTTCGGTCCCGCGTCTGGTTGAAAATAAATGTAAATAGGAAGAGGAGTATTTTTCACCGTACCCCCGCAGATTAGTGTCGAACGATACTTTTTCGAGATGCATATGGTTGATCGCGCAAGTAAAACTGCTTGGAATGGGAAGCTGAGTTGACAAATAGTTGACAAATGATGTGAGATTCGTGCTCAAAATGGCTGCTGAATAGTGCCTACATCGTGACCACAGAGAAGAGTAAGGTGAACGACTGCTGGACAGCGATTGAAAATTGCAAGTCTATGCGCCTGGTGGACCGATAAGGTCACTGTCTGTAGCTTACTGCCGTGTTTGTCAAAGAATCCTTCATCTCCCACGGCCCCGAAAGCAAAATCAACATGGCGAAGAGCGGGCAGGCTTGGAAAATTAGCACCGAGCACAAATATTTGTCAATGTCACGTACTCCAGCTGAGAGAGGATGCTCAGAAGCGAAGTGTCAAAGTTTGAAAGTCTCAACCGTTCCAGCGTAGCCAAGGTAGAGGGAGAAATCGTTGAAGACGTATCAAATGAGGCCTTCATTACTAAAGATAATGAGCGAATCCGGGAGAAGCGCGCCAATATGAACGGATTTTCTGGCTTAGATCCGGAGCTTTTGGTGACCTGCAGTCCTTCTAACCTAGTGAGGGTAGGACCTGAGAATTTGGCAAGATCACTGAATGCCTTGGGAGAATGTTAAAGGGAAGGAGGGCGATCAAGTTGACCAGCTTGGTATTTGGGAGAATTTTTGGTCTGATGTTAACTTGTGCTAGTGTGTCCAGATACAGAGTGCGGACAAGGGGACCTAATGACGGATTCGTAGTCAGTTTTGCTGAAAAATCATTCAACGCAAATGGTGTTCGGAAGATGAGAGTTTCATAAAGGTACGGAAGCGCGAGTTTCTAGAAACACTCAGGCAAATCAGTGAACTTCCCGTAACGATTTGAAACAAGGTTACCGCAAAAGTCTTCGACACTAGAACTGGACCAAGCCGATATGGAAACCTGGTGTTCAACGGTTGGTTTTCGACATCTAGCACCATTGCAAAATCCAGTATGCGCTTCCAGATATCTTCCGTCACGGACACGGTAGAAAATTGCACAGGTTTAAGACTAGGATTTGGATGAATAGGAATATCGATGCTTGTTTCTGGGCTACGATATCATGTGAGTACGGGTAGAAGAATTGGGAATGAAAAGGGAAACCACTCTTCCTCTGGAGTCTGCAAAAGACCTCTTAAACTTGCGTTGACTGAAGGGCTGGAGGCATAATAACTTGCGTTGTAGTAACCTCCGACTGGCCGTTTGAATCTGATGTTTGGAGAGAGGAGTTTTTGGCTATCACAACAAGGTGTGCGGGCGCGCGTGAAACAAGATGCGAGTGGGGGATTACGAGAGTCTTTAGATTCGGTGCTTTGCTCAAGGCTGACGCGATGGCCATTGACGAGGGTGAAGAGTGAAACGTATCATTTCTGTACGGCAACTCGAAAATCGCCTGATTGACCGTTAGTCACATCGAATTTTTCAGACAGTAGAAAACGAGATACAAGATTTTTCCATTTCGAGATGCATTGCTCGAGAGTATCTCTGAGAAACTGTGTGTTCTTATTGGATTTGCGATAGTCAACGTCAAAGAGGACAACTCTCGTAGGGTTCATTGAAGGTAAACCCTGGCATAATCCTGAGACGTTGTCCGACGCCCAAACTATGAGCGTAAGGTAGAGGTGGGTGATATTGGGAGCTGCCTGGATTATTTTCTGCATAGCATTGCCATAACCACCCTCTACGCGTAACTTCTTTATGAAACGGCCTAGATCTTGGTTGTTGCGTAAGGCGATGTCAAGCGCACGAGCTTGAGCCTTGGATCGAAGAACGACGACGTGATAGAGCAAAGGGGTGGCTACACGAAGCCACGCCTTAGAGACAACGAGAAAAGCGGAGCTGGATTCTGAGTACAGCGAGAAGGGAGAAACCCGAGAGGTATCTGAGAAGGCGTCATCGGAGACTTTGAGTGCTGGAGACAGAATTTCAGAAATTATCTCGTCCGGAAGGGTGTTTGCCATCGCGACGATGCTATGTAATATACGAAGGTAGCAACACTAAACATACGAGTTAATAAAAACGGGGACCTTCAAGCAGGCGAGAAGCTTGCCTTGTTAAAAGCCGATAGTAACAGAAATGAGATTTTGTTTACTCAGGATTGCACATGGATTCGGCAAACGCCGTCTCATGTCAATTCGAACTCGGCGTTTGCTAATCGCAGGCTTCACGCTTCAATCGAATGACCTCAGTGCGAAGCAGCACACCGCTGCTCCTTGGTAGCCCCTTGCCACCAAAGCGGAGGCCCACTCGGTCTATGACCGTGACCTCACCAGTCTTTGGGTAAGCTTGCGATCAGTTTCATCAGATTACACTGTACTTACCAATTCATTGGGTCTTGACAGGAGCCAAGAGGGAATGATTCAATGCGCTCCTGGTGAATTTGAGCACTACCGAAAGAGCGAAGAAGAGCTCAAATCCATCAAGAGACGCAATGTCCGAGAATTCTACGCACACCAGAGTCAGACCCGTATTATTATTTGATGTGGTGTTCGCGTTCGAAAGTATTTTCAGATGAGATACTTGATAGCTTCTTGGAGGTCGAGAAAGTCCTGACCTCAACTCTTCCCGACAATATTTTTGGGACATTTGCGCGTCGTCCAATTTCAGACGGTCCATCCGTTCTGTCGCCGATCGGCGACGAGGATCAAGCTGAACGGCAGCCTTTATTGCCAGACAGCGAAACCAAGGAAAAGAAAAGGGAGAGGGCAGACAAGATCGCCCTCAATGGTGCGCTACAACCTCTATAACTTCGGTTGATATTGGTTTGTGCTGACATCTAAACAGTGAACATTATTGTGAACATTCTTTTACTTTGCTCCAAAGGCACGGCGGTTGTCTTTTCCAACTCAATCTCGCTCTTGGCGTCTTTCGTTGACTCTGCTCTGGATTTTCTGTCGACTTTGATCATTTGGGGTGCCGATTTTGCCGCCAAGAGGGAGGACCAAGGTTCCAAGTACCCGACCGGAAAGAAACGATTCGAACCTCTCGGAGTTCTCATTTTCTCCGTCTGCATGATTGCGTCTTTCTCGCAAGTCCTCGTCGAATCGTTGAAAAAGCTCTTCGGTGAAGAGACTGATGAAATTGGAACACTTTCGTTGTTTGGGAAAGCGTGCGCAAATCAGATAATCCAAATGTCCTCCGCTGATCGACCAGAAAAGTACAATGGTCGCAACCATCGTCATTAAGAGCGTGATCTGGGTCTGGTGTGCTAAATTTCAGTCAAGCGGCATTCAGGCGTTGGCTCAAGTCAGTCGTCCCAAAAGCCATATTGACTTTCCCGTTTTCACATCTTTGCAGGACGCAAAGAACGATGTTTTCTTTAACGTGTTTTCCTTGATAATTCCAGTAATTTTCTCGCTTTCGTCTGCCTTACCTTCGCTCAAATTCTGGCGACAGTGGGTTGGAGAAATTCTATCTATCCGACAACTCGATCCGTTAGGCGGTGCTCTTCTCAGTGTTTACAGTGAGTCTTCCAATGACATCAAATATCCACGACCCATTGTTTGCAGTTATCACGGAGTGGATTCAGACATTATTGAAGAACTTTGTCAAGCTTTCTGGTCGCATCGCGAGCAAGGACCATCATTTCCGCATCCTGTATCTCATATCTAGATTCAAGCCTGTGATCGAGGTGTCCTATCTCGAAGTCTAGTGAGTCGACGTTCGAGTTCATTTTCAAAAAATATCGACAACATAATACAGTCATGTTGGCGACGAGTTGATCGTAGAGGTGGATGTGATGTGTGTCTCCAGTTTAAGCGTCTAGAATGTATAGCTAAACTGACGTCCATCTAGCCTTCCCTCACATACCAGTCTGCACTATGCCCATGATGTTGGCGAAACCATACAGACCACAATTGAAGCCTTAGAACTGGTTTCGCGCGCGTAGTGAGTAGTGGCCCACTCCAATTGCCCGCAATTCAACAGCTGTCACAGCGTCCACCTGGATTATAGTAGCGACAATCCCGCGCAACACAGCGGCCTACCAAAGGCACCTAAAATCAACGGCGGTGCAGCTAGCTAGGATATTCATATTCAGCTCATAACTTATTACTTTTTACAATTTCATTTACCCATACATTTGCCTACCGTATGTACATATGGATACGTGGATGCTCATGCCATCACGCTCTTCATTGCTACAGAACTTACAACGATGTTATTTATGACCGCGCGCTCGCGGTCCGGTCGCCTTTCATGACATTTATGGCAACCTCGTTACCAAGTTTGTGGTACTGCGTTCGTACTCTTTGAATCGTGCACTACAGAGAGTAACAGAACTTACCTTCTTGATTGCTGGCCAATCGGTGAGGGTCTGTAGCGCGGTAAATGGAGACTTGTTGCCTTTGACGATAATGTCCATCTTTTTCTGGATATCTTCGGCAGCCAATCTGGACCAGCGACTCGTACTACGATGAGGGAGGTTGTGGTATCTGAAACTCCATATCGACGCATGGCTTCAGAAATCTGCCGATAGTATTCTTGAAATTGTAGCCAAAGATTCAACTCAGGAGGATTACGTTGTTGGTGGGGTTCAGAGCCCATATGATCTCGGAATGCACAGATTTTGTGCGCAGGCAGCCTTGAGATTCGGCCAAGATGGCCTGGTAGATAGCCGTCTGCAGATGCGTTAGACTCGTTATCTGCATGGTTTTATTAGGGTTTTAATTCAGGAAGTACAGAAAACATCCAGACGAGACGAGCTTCAACGAAGGAGAAATTGATGGCTTCCCGTTCTCGTTCCCCATCGATGCCTTCGGCCGCTGATGCTGTGATAAGCCGTTTCCTGAGTAAGTCTGGGCTGGAAACGTCGGTGTACAGTGCCACATGAACGCAAGAGAGATACGGCGAGAACTGAGGCAACTGGTACGACTCCATCTGTGCAAATTGCTTCTATTTGGCTGGAAGCTCCGCTCCTGCCGGTCGGATTCGTTACGTTCCGATCTTGAGCCGATCAAGGCTGATCTGCTACCTCTTGGCCACATGATGCTCTTCGTATAAGGCCGCCGATACTCCTTACACCTGCGACTTCTTCACCCCAAGTCACTTGCCAGCATGTCCGCCGCCTCCGATAGCAAGGTCCTAGGCGTTGTGATTTTGGCGAGGTAATCCGATTCTTCGAGATGCGATGTCACAGACTCCAATGATATTTTTCTCAGGCACGGTGATCGAGCAGGTACTGCGTCGTGAACGCGTGAGGTGTTGTTCTTAATTTTCCTTCGTTCGTTACAGGGTTCTACCAAAGTCCTACTACCTATGCGGCAACTTTCACGACTATCACGCCACTGGGAACTGTGAGTCGGGTGCTGAAAACATTTATCGATTACTTAAATGGATGGTTCTCTGTAGGAACAAGAATTCCAGCTCGGTCAACACCTGCGCTCCCTTTACTTGAACGCGTCGTCACCGTCGAACATAGCTGGGGTGAACGGCACGCTGGTGAACCAGACTCAGATCGTCAGTCCGATCAGCTTTGTTGCTCAGAACACTTGCGAACCTAAATGCCATAGGACGCCCGAGCGGACGCCGGGGGAGAGCGCGGTGTCATATACGACTCCTCGGTTGCGCTGTTGCAGGGTCTATTCCCTGCGAATACGAACTACACCACCACGCTTAGCAATGGAACGACTGTTACTGGCGCACTTTCGGGATACCAGGCGCGCGATTTTTTTTGTCTTCTGTGCTGTGACTTATTATTGTTTTCCTTGCCCGTAGTATGTCCCAAGTGAGGAGAACGGACGAATAAAATCTAGAAATACTGATCTTATCGTGTCTTACAGTCCAGTCTGTTGAACCGAACAATGACATCACTCTGGAAGGATGGACGTCATGTGGGGTACGACCTGGTTTTCGTTTTCATACTCTTTTTATTTTCTATACTAATTTTATCGCCAGGCCTTCGATGACTCCACGGCTGCGTTTTACAATTCGACGGAATTCGCTCAAAAGCAGACCGAAAGTGCCCCATTCTTAAACTCCCTAAAGCAATACCTCGATGGTAGACCGGTCACGCTCGAGAACATGGTATGTTATGGGCCCCTTTTGACAGCCTTTCTCAGTCTTGACAATCTATCTAGTGGAATGTGAGGCTCGAGATACACCTGGCTTTCCTATGGGGACCTGATGCTGATATGCAGATTTATGATTTTATGAACGTTCAATCCATTCACAGCGCGGCTTTTGCTCAAGCCCTTCCGCCGACCTATCTTGCCCAAGCGCTGACCTTGGCTAGCTGGCACGAATATGGCGTGTTCACGTCACCGCAGCTTGATGGTATCGGAAACAGTATGTTGACCCGTTTTGTCTGCAAGTTTCTGATCACTGAGCTGCTTCCTCAGTTGCCGGACGCGCGATTCTCCCGCCGATCTTGACTTCCCTCGCAAGCATCGCCAATTCTTCGGACCCGCTGAAGCTAGCCTACCAGGCTATATCGTACAAGCCTTTCTTGTCCCTCTTCAATATGACTGGCGCGTCCCAGCAAAACCCTGAGCTGGCTGGAATCGGTCAGTTCTAGTAGCCGTCATACAGCGTTTATTAACGGTTACAGTGAACTACGCTGCAGCTGTCGCTTTGGAGGTCCGCCAACCTTCGGCAGGAGGGGAGCTCGTTCTTCGCTTCAACTTCAAGAACGGCACTGGTGCGGACTTTGTGACCTACAACTTCTTGAATGGCTCCGGGGACGTCCCGCTTTCGACTTTCGTCAACTACCTTCAGGCAAGCGACAACAGTTCTAGATGTACCGCTCTGACGCTAACTGAATTCGCAGCCCGCCGTCATCAATACCACAGCGGATTGGTGCACTGTCTGCAATAACAACAAGGATCGCGGCTGTGGCGCCTTGGCGCTGGCTGCTTCTCAGGCGAGCGCAGCTGCAGTAGCTACCGCTGACGCTGGGATCCACCACCAGCCTATCAGCCAGTAGGCGCTGGTTTCCTTGGCGCTGGGCTGACGTTGGCAGTGGTTATGGCAATGTTTGGGGTCTTGGCATTTTTAGGCATGCTGAGCATTGGACGAGGACGTTACAAGAAGAGGGCTAGCATCAACCATGCCGAGGTAAAAGATTTTTGCTCAGTCCCTGCAGCCACTTATCAAATCTGCCAGACCGACTCGGAAGAAAAGGACGCTTAATGTCGTGAAAAGATCAATAATGAGGTGAATATTGAGAAATATTTAACGTCCTGTAGTAACAAAGAATCACATAGTCGTTGTTCATGATCACCTCCATTCATGATCGGAGCCGTCTTCTTCATATCGGGTGGATTCGTTCTCCGAATCTTCATGAAAAGCATCTGAGGCGATTCAGAATATGTCGCAGAAGGGTCCCGAGACATATTACCGCTGTCCTCGTCAGAAGTTTCTTCGTCTGGATAGTCGTTTTTGTAGTACTCCTCAGCTGAAAGGTGTGAGAGTTGTACGATTGGAGCACATTTGAATCACCATTTGAATCTTCGTCCGCGTCATCTTCCTCCTCTGAGTCCGATGTTGAGTCGTATGGATCCGTTATAGAGGGTGGCAGACCAGTCCTGGAAACACCACAGTATAAACAAACAAGGCCGCGAAGTCACTGGTTCGCCAACGTACAGTGTGCCGACATTCGCTGCTTCATTCCACTCAGACAACGTCGCTGGCCGATGGTAAAACACGTCCCAGACATAGTCGTTAGTTGAGGACGTCGAGGATGCCAGTGCGGCCTGTGTAACTGATGGTACAGAGGTCGGTGCAGATAGGTCGTGAACTGGGGAAAACGTGCAAGTCAAATGACTGGCATAAAGATTGGAATTGACATACGTTTCAAATATTCATTTAGCATCGGCATGAATTTTTCCATTTCGTCATCAGCCTCGGCGGCTGGGGGCTGGTCAGCGGAAAGAACAGCATCGTACAACTTGAATCCTGTGGGCTTCTGTTTGGGAGGCAAATCCTTCGATGAGATGACCTTGGGACTAGATCATCATCATAGAACTGAATTCAAGTGTCAGACGTCGAGAGGATTTGCGTACGGGCTGGTCGGAAGTCTCCGCCTCGTAGGACTCTCTTCCTCCGTCTCCTGTGGGATGATCTTATACCGCCGACCGGAGTCATCCTTTGAAATAGAAGGAGAAGTTCGGTTTGATAGTGAATTCAGAGCCTTGGTTTCCGCGTTACTAGCGCTTTCACGCGCTAAACGGGATATTTGATCCTTGAATTTAAGGTTGTGAAGGATTTGCAGGGAAATTATTAATTCACGCGCACCTGGATATCGCGCTGCCTCTTCTCGTCCTCCCATGCATCGTGTTCAACTGTCTGGGCAAACTGGAAGACACCAATGCCACCGCGAGACTTCTTTCTGCGACGAGATTCAACAACTACAATCGATTAGTACAATCAAGGGACAAGAAAACAATTACATGCCTAGAGCATCGAGAGGCTCTTCATTTCTTTTGCGTTTTATGCGTAAGATGGTGTACGATTGAGCGACAGGACCTGCACCATCGACGTTCATTGGAACGACAGACTCGATCATATGACCTGAACTCAATGTGAATGATTACATAATCGCGCTCTCAACTCAACGCGACGGCAAGTCCAGGTAAGCAACTTAGTACTTAAGCAATCTCGATCGGATATTCAGCAACCAACCTATGTTCTCCTGCTTCGGCCGCCATCCTCCTCGAAGCTCGGCCGACCCTCCATCCCGATTATGTCCGGAATTTGAACTCATCGGCCGACCACTGTTTCCTCTCGATATTTCAATCGAAGTACGATGATGTCTTTCGCCGATATACTTAGCTCTCCTCAATGGCCTCTTCTGCGACTACCGAGAACTCTGATGACTTGCATGTACGAGATTCTGTGGGCTGGTCTGCATCTCTATACAACAAATCCGCCTCATTTGTTTACTCGCCTGCGTTCACTGCTCCCGTTCTCGACCTTTTATCTGCCCAACCTGGCGAGAAAATAATCGATCTGGGTTGTGGAAGTGGAGAAGTAACTGTTGTGATCGAGAAGATCGTCAAACAGGCTCCTGGTGGGCTTGTTGTCGCCGTGGATTACAGCGAAAGTATGGTAAGACGTTCGACAGTGTCACCCAGATATTCTCACCGATTGGAGCTTATAGATTTCGAAAGCAAAAGAAGCGGGGCTGCAGCACGCCTTTGTATCGGATGTTCAAGCTCTTGATATTCCTATGGGCGAATTTAACAATAACGATCCAGATTTCAAGTTCGATGCTGTATTTAGTAACGCTGCCTTGCATTGGTGTAAACGCGATCCGGCGGGAGTTCTTGAGAGTGTCAAGAAAATCCTGAAGCCTGGCGGACGCTTTGTTGTCGAAATGGGTGGCGCGATGAACTGCATTGGTACGAGAAGCTGCCTTCAAACCTGTTGTCGAAAGCAAATTCAAAGCATTTTCTCTCTTGATAGGCATTAGAAGTGCTTTACACTTGATTCTAAGGTCTCGCGGATATGATCCTGTCCCTATGGATCCATGGTTTTTTCCCTCCGTAGAGGAATACACCAAGGTAACACTTCAGCATATCTGGTAACTTTCCCACTTTCAACTTATCTCATTCAGCTTCTGGAAGCGGCTTCCTTTGAACCGGTCCATGTGTCCCTCACACCAAGGGTAACGGATCTGCCAGCCGGAGTCGGCGGCTGGCTCAATCTCTTCGTTCGAAAGTCCTTCCTTCGAGACATACCCGACAACGAAGCGACCGAAATTATCAAGGAGGTGGAAGATGCGTGTAGGATTGATTGCCAAGACACGTCAGGGAATTGGTCTATGATGTACAGCCGCCTCAGGTGTACTGCCATGTTGAAGGAAAATTGAGGGTCATAATGTACTCCCACAATGTTTTGGTCTATTATGTATATCCTCAGTAGTGATCGACCACGTGGCAGCCCAAGCTGCATCCATTCTCTTTGCGTCATGTCCCGGAACCGCCGACGGAACGTGAGTATTGAAGACTCCAGAGCGAAGCCAATACCTACCCCGGCCTCAGGAGGCTCTGTCGATCCCGGGGTACGGTTGTCCCAAGCCACGCCTGCCTTGCTGGATTACTATTCCATCCTTTCTATGGTCATGGGAGGCTGCTGTGTGTAAGCCATGTCCAGTATCCCACATGTTCCATGTCCTGATGGTAAATAGGAATGTGTGGGCTTATGAGCAACTGCTCATGATGAACGCCAGAATTGGTAATGACTTCAACTTCATCTGCGTCATCATTAACATTTGTATCAACCTAGGCTCTGCCCTCACATTCTCTCAAGTCTTGTTCATTGCCTCGCAGTCGCTTCCAGGCTTCTTGATTTTCCATCCCGGACATCGATTTCCCCGTCTGAAGCCTCGACAAGTACCTTTACGACAGTGGGCCTTTCAAGTGCTTCTGCAGCTCTCTGGCTCCTTATTAAATAACTGGGCTTTCGCGTACAACGTTCCGCTAACGGTTCTCATTGTTTTCGATCTGCGGGCGAGTATTTATTCCTCAATACGAGTGCAGTAGATTGACGCCTTCTAACAGGATTGGCTGTTTCAATGGTTTTTGGCTTTTTGTTTGCCGGAAAGCGTTACACAATAATGCAAGTGGTCAGTGATGATGCAAACCATGCATGTGTACAAAAACCAAACTAGCACCTGCAGTTCTCAGTGTTGCTAGTCTCTGCGGGAGTTATCCTTGCGACGCTCGCAAAGCCATCAGCTGCGACCACAGCGAAACACGCCAGTCATGTGCAGTCTGCTGACGAATTGCGTAAATATACGATAGGCGTTTCAATGCTTGTCACGTCTTTAGTTCTCACGGGATTATTCGGACTATTGCAAGAGCGGACATATAGAATATATGGTCCCTGTTGGAAGGAGGGGGTCTTTTACACGGTAATTTGGGGTGCTTTCAGGCAGTTGAAGCAACTTATATATATTTTCAGCACTTTCTATCCCTGCCTGTCTTCCTCTTTCTTGTCTCCGACGTCAAGCAAGGTCTACAGAGTCTTTCCGACTCAACTAGAAGCGCCTCCACGACTTCGTCCTGGCTGATACTTGTCCTGAACCTTTCGTCTCAACTAATCTGTGTTTCCGGTGTAAATAGACTATCGTCTGTAAGCCCTTATCCTCTTTCAGCCCGACATCTATCATGACTCCTTCGGCCCACAGCAAGTATCGTCTGTGTCTACAAATCTTGTTCTCACCACTCGCAAGGCTATCAGCCTGTGCTTCAGCGTTTGGTGGTTCGGAAATGAATGGAACGCCGAGCTCGGAGTCGGTTCTGCCATGGTTTTTCTGGGAAGCCTCGTGTTCACTGTCAGTGGGCCAAACAAAGTCGACAAAAAAGATTAATCGACCATTTTGATCCCTTTCGGAGTATAGAGTATAGCTGTATAGAGTCTGTAAATATGTATTCAGAGTGCTAGAATCTTCCTACTATATCATACATCAGCCTCTCAATACCATTTGGTCCATGGTCCAAGTTTTGTACGTGTTGCTGGTCGTCACATGACGCAATTCAACGCTTTGACTGATGTCAGATGACATTGATAACATATGTTTGGTCCGGCAGGTACTCAGAATCTAATCTGATTATCTAGATCTGTATAATTGGATTTATGCTATGGCTTGGACAGAGCAGAGCACAAGGCTGGTGGAGACGACGTTCTATTCCCGCGAATATCGTCTGATGTTCATGTCCGACTCTCGCAGAGGCATGCATATCGTAAACATCGTAATCGTAATACAGGATTCCCAGGCAAACGCCCCTCAATTTTACAGGCACAAATACCTCTGAACTATGACAATGTCCCCCCAACCGACTCCATGGTCTGCCGGCGCAGGAAGAATTGGCAAGGATGGATGTCAGTAAAGGACAATAGACGAGTGCATGACGAGCAACACGAGCGGAAAAGTGAGGACTCACAAAGTGGGAAGCGGTTGGACCGTCGAGAATGGCAAGCTCTTCGGGGGTGAACGGAAGTCGAGGGATAACGACGACCCGAAGCGGGATGAGCAGCATGATTATGACTGGAAATCCGATGGCGGCTGAAAGATCAACAGAGTAGTTTAAGAAAGGACGCACACGGACTCGAGAAAGAAGCGCCCACCAATAGTTTGTGTGATTGCGAAAGTAGCTCCGAATGCCAGAAGTTGAACTCCGACGAAGAGAAGGATACGCGACTTGCGCACCCGCCGCAGGGGCTCGTCCGCCGGAGTTAGGTTCTTGTCGCGAAGGAAGTAGAGGATTTTAATCGTTATACCATTACTCCGGAGAGCATCTGCGCCCATAAACCAGCTGTCGGTAAAAAGATATGAGGCCAAGTCGCCAAAGGGGGACTAGACTCACAAAAGACCAGCGAGGACACCTATGTGATTGTTGGAAGACGAAGAGGGGGAAGCCGACGGACACACCTCGGGGAATGAGATGAAGGACGTGGAGGAATGGGCCGCTTAAAAGAACGAGACACAATGCTCCTTGTGCCAGATTTGACACACGCTGCTCTACTACCGCTATGGGCCTTTCACTCAGATACTGGACATTGTCAGTGTCTGCTGATGACCCTTTCTCCTCGTCCTTGTCTTGCTTAGGATGCTCCATGATTAGGAGAGAGGTAGTGTGGATAGGTGCTTGTGGTATAAGGCCGTTGGGCGCCGGGACTCCGATAAGGCCAGCGATGAACTATGCGTGGGTGAGCACGATATTTGTAGGCAGAAAAAAGTAAGGAATACCGTAGTGATACCGAGGAGAAAGAAGTCGTAGTGGAAGCCGGGGGACTTGCGGAGAGGAAACTCGGAACCCTGGGCCATCAACGACTGTGGATGGTAAGACTCTGTGCGAAATCTCGCAGAGAAGACCCACAGAAACGTTGTGATCGAAGAAAAACAGCACCCAGAGGATAAATCCAAACGGGAAAGCGATTCCGACCCATTTTCCATCTAATTCCCAGAACTTGACCAGCCAGTCTCGGCCACCAGCTGCTTGGAAGGCCCCTCCCACAGGCAGGGTCGTAGGGTTGGCTACGTTGAAGCGCCCCCAGTACGCCATGCCCGAGGAAGCGATAAGGGATATGGGCATCCCGTAATCCGCAAAGAATCGCCTAACATGTCGATGGAAGAGAGTTTTGCTCGACAGCGACTGGAAGAGGAATGACATGACGAGCATCAACAAGGATAGAATGATGGAAACGAGAGGTCCTGGGTTGTTTTGCGGACTCGACTGCAGCTGTCGAGTCGTGACTTGGATGCCGTATTGAAGATAAACCCATGATACATAAAACCCAAATGTGTCGCACGAGAAAAGTGTAACGTATTTGAGGAAATTGCAGACTAAAGCAGACGTGAGATGGGAACACGATCGGGAGACGAACGAGACGTGCAGTTTAGGAGAGCTGTGATCCAGTGCAATATTGCTGCCCACAGATACACCCAACCCACAAAGTGGAGATACACCGGCGGGTCTGTCTGATTCTCTATGATGTCGTAAATCGTCTTATTGAAAACTGTGATAGGGCCTATATTTTGCATAAGATCTCCTGCTCAGGGATCATGAGATTTTACAGACCAGTGACTCCCGCAATGGTTAACGGTTGGGCCCCAAAGCAGGAGAATACGAATGCCGCCATGAAGGAAGATATGAGGACTTCGGCGACACCGTACTGGTTCGTCGTCTCTATAAGATCTAGAGAGAAAGCGATTCCGGGTAGAACGCTTGTCACGATTAATATCTTGTTCCCGATCTGACTGGAAGAAACTCACTTTGCGAAGAAAATAAGAGCCGTCGCAGGGATTACGCGGTAATTCCAGGCATCTGCCCAGTCCGAAAGATACCATGGGGCCCGAGCACGAATGTCTAACGCGACACCAGATCCGAAACCTTTAATCCAGTTCAAGATTGCTGAAGATCTTTTTGGTCTAACACGAATTACAGATGGATTGGATGAAGGCGCTGATGAGACTTCCTCCCCTGCTGCTGCCTTGTCTGTACGAATGCCAGACCTGTGAGAGAGTTCCGACGCTGACATATTCCATGGATTTCTTGTTAAAAGTCAAGGGAAAAAATTGCTGGCGCTCAGAGAACTGAAAACATGAGGTAGGCTGAGCAGAAGCCGAGTGTGGAGCAGAAGTCTAAGAGAACAACAAGCCGAGAGTGACGGCAAATTAATCCGAGTCGTTTGTTCCAGTTGGCCAACTGAGTCCATACCTCGCCCATGCCGCGATTTCTTCCAACTGCAAGGGTCGCTCTTGCTGCTCTTGGTGGTCTCTATGGCACCGCAGTGGTTCTCTTGGCCATTCCCTACATCCAAACTCAGTCAGTTTGAAGTTTCACTAGCAGGCCCCACACCAGTTGCTAATCAAGGACACGCGAAGAACGCTGTTTTTACACTCTCTCAAGATTCCGTGGGGTTCCGCCTATGATATGCCGGAGAAATATGGCCTTGCTCCCAATAAAACCATAAATTTACGGATCCAGACCGTTGACAATGAATCCTTGGGCGCCTGGTTTGTCCTGTCCGACCCCTTTTACCACTCCCTCCCCACAATTCCGTCACAGCCGGCAGAACTTATCCCTGCTGCACTGAAGGGCCGTCCCACGATCCTCTTCTTCCACGGAAATGCCGCGACCCGTGCGTTTAGTGCTCGTATCCAGCACTATACATCGTTCTCGTCGCGCCTTTCCGCGAACGTCCTCGCGATTGACTACCGGGGCTATGGAGATAGCACAGGTTCCCCCAATGAGACAGGTCTTGCCCGGGATGCCAGAGCTGCGTGGAACTGGTTGATAGAACATGGGTGTGCGGCACACGACATTCTCATCGTCGGTCATAGTCTTGGGACGGGTGTTTCTGCGCTACTTGGAGCTGAGCTTTCCGACGAAGGAATTTCGCCCAGAGGAATCGTCCTCTTGTCTCCCTTTTCGAGTATCTCTAAGGTTCTGGAGACCTACAGTATTTTTGGTGTTCTCCCACTGATGAAACCTCTGGCGATGATCCCCTGGGCTGCCGGTACGTCCATGTCCTACGTTTCTGACATAAAATTGCACACAAAATTGCCCAGATCTTGTAAAGCGAGCCATCATCCATAAATTTGATACCCAGACCTTGGTCCCTGTTGGTGTTCCTGTTAGCCTTGTCGCACCGAGCCTCACAACTCAGAACAGAGAATCAAAGGACCGGTCTTGATTGCTCATGCAGGTAGTTTTTTTTCCCTCGATGTGATGTGTTCCGTTCTCACCGCCACGTAGAGAACGACTGGGATATCCCGTACAGCCATTCTGAGGCTCTCTTCACTACCTTCCTCGAGCCCCTTCTTCCGGCTGCCCCTTCACTGCCCACCAACGCTATTTCCCTGAGTCAGGCTGAATGGTCCGCTTTCACGCAGCAGCTCGCTGTCCGCAAGGAGAAGCGCGATGGGATCGTCACCACTGTCGCTTTGCATCATTTTGGCACCGTGCAAGAGTTTACGGAATCCGGAAGAAAGGTGGTCTTTGTGCTTACCTTGGCTGGTGGCCACGATTATCTCGGCGTGCAAGAGGGATTGCAGGACGTCATTGGACGGACCTTTGGCTTTTTCGGCCATTGATGCATGATTGAGTATGTAGACTTTTATCCCTGGACGAGTAGGAAACTGTATCCCAGCTCAGGACAGCAGTCAAATGAGCTAGATTTGTTGAATAAGAGAGCGATGTGAATCTGCCCGAAACGAATTCAATGCACATTTCTATTTGTATACTGTACAATTGGTAAAACTACATCCAGGTGTATATACTACAATGGCTACAATACGAGATCAGTTTCACTAGTCCTCGTCCTTCCAGAGCAGCTGGGTCTCGTCGCCGAATATCCTTTGAAGCTCTTCTAGCCGTCTCCAATCTTTTGGGTGTGTCAACTTGCCCAGCACCGGACCCTCGATCAGGGAGAAATGGAATTTCTTGAGTCGGCCCGGCGGTGCCACATCTGACGGTAGATCAGCCACAGGGAGAATGCGCGACTCCGCGAGGTCGGCGAGAAGACCGTCCTGGATGTGCACATCAAACAACTCGATCGCTTGGAGTTTTGGATGTGGAAATGACGGCTGCCGGTAGGTGAGGTAACTGACAAGTCCATCAGCGGTGAAATATTGGGAGCAGTCCGAGACGGCGAGAAGCTCGAGCGTGTCACAGGCCTTGTGACGGAGGCAGGTGACGATCTGCTCTGGGGAAATCTCAACCTCGGACAGATCGAGTGCTTTCAGGGAGCAGGACGACCGCGAGAGTAGGGATAAGAATTTCTCTTCAGGCCAAGAGATTATAAGGGAAACCTCGATATCGACAAGGTTTGGGAGTGAGACCCAATCGAAAAACTCCCCCAAATGCTCGCCGGAGCTGATTTCTAGCTTGGAGAGGGTCTTCACAACCATAATGTCACCGGTGGGACTGGGGGCGGAAGGCCCGTCAAGGTCAATGGAGACGTCTTCGAGGCAAGGTGCGTTTTGAAGAATTTGGAGAAATTCGGCCATGGGTACGGGATCCCCAACATGCAGTTTCGTCAACTGGGAAACGGGGAACCAATCGGGAGAATATTGGACCGTGTGGAGAGTTGTTAAACGAGGCGCTGATTGGCACGCCGACAGAATCCAGTCCCATTTGCTGTCAGGCGGCAAGTATGCCTCGAGTGTAGTTAGAAGGGGCGCGTCAATTGATTGCATCAAAGGAAAGGTGGCTTTGGGGTATGATGGACCAAGCTCCACATCGTTGACGTTGAGGCCATTGATCAACAGCGAAGCGGTATGGTGAATATGGGATGCAAATACAGAGAGCACAACGGATATGTCAGTTGGGGAAGCCGTGTCATCCCAAAGAACCTGAAGATAGATAGGAAGTGATCGAGAGCGGTCAAGCCATAGCGAGACCCAGTCAAAGGAGGATTGCGATCCGGGAAGGTGGAGATACAACACTGTCCAAAGAGCCGGTGTCGAGATGGCAATCTGTCTCCAATTTCTACATATCTTGCACAGGCGCAATACGAAACTTCTTCCATCGTCCCAAAATTCAACATCATGAACGGAAACGGGGTTCAACGTGAACGTGAATATTTCCGCCATGATCTCGGTGGGAAGGCGTCTCCATGGCGCGATCAACGCCTGGTGAAACTTGATGAAACGGTGGGTAAGGTCGAGTTCGGAGCGCAACAGCGCCGGTATTTTCTTCCCGGACCTGCGTCGGGGAACCTTGGAGTTCAGACGCGCAAGGTGTGCAGTCTTTTCTGCCAGTATTTCTTTAATCGCTCTGGTCTCTTGTAAAGAGGGAATGCGGTCTGTCTCGAGGAAGCCCGAGAATGGCGAATCAACAGACACAACTTGCTTCCTGCGTTTACCAGACATAATAGTAGTGATGATGACCGGTCACTGCACACGTTGAAAGGTCGTCTATCGTCAGCTAGAGGGGATGAACAGTCAGTGGCAACCAACAAAAGAGCATAAAATGCAAGGCACCTACCAAACGCTGATATATCCCCTCCGCGGTCTTTTTGGAATGGTATTTGGAGAAGCTCAAGCACAGACCGGGAAGATAACGCACAGACAAGGTCAAAGCAAGCAAGGGAAAGCAAGTTGAGTGACGCGACAGTTGTGACAAATCACAGCGCTGACTCAGCGTATCGCGATCAGGTGATCTGCGCGTCTACTTAATTGGCGACTTGATTGACCAAGTCCGACGGCGATAGCACGTAGCAGACCCTTAAATCCGACCGTTGGTTGACCACTTCTGACCGTGGCTCAACCGTTGGTGTTGGGGGTATATAATGTGTATGCACCCTGACCATTTTTCGATTGTAAATATCCTGTCTTTGCGTTTAGTATCCTTCCCAAATCCTTCCCTCAGCCTAAAGGCTGAGGTTATACTACTTGTCACTGCCGGAAACTAAATTTCGACGTTCTCCGCCCGCCGTCTATTACCTGGCATTACTGCGTAGTATCTTCCGACGATGTATCAGATTCTCGATCATCGCTACTAGGCATTCGCCTCTCTGTCATCTAACCCGAGAACAAAACCATCTCGAGTATCAGAGGCTACCGTATCCATTTTTCCATCCCTTTGTTATCCGCCCGCCCGCACTGGAATGCACGGAGACCAACTTTTCCGTCGCATATTACTGGTGATCTCGGACAGTCCTCGTGCTTTATATACAAGTCATCTAGAACTGCAGTAGCCACCTGCAGCCTTGCTTTCGAAACTTCGAAACTCCGAGTCTGCTCTACCTACATTTCTCGCGTCTAACTTTACGATGGATCTACACGACCCTTGGACGATCTGGGCGCCACTGATTATGCTGATTATTATCACGACTTGGTCGAGAAACATCAGACGTTGCGATTTCTCAAATTTCGGAGACAGACGTTTATCAGTGGCATGGTCGTGACTCTTAGGGCATGGTGGGTTCCGGACTTGTAAAACGCGTTTCACCAGTCGGTAACCATCTCTCTGGTGTAGATGTGATGCGCCGCGCGTGGTGATATTGTCTCTTCTGGCTTTAAACTGCTATTTCCCAATCCGAACCGGACTGCAGTGGCACCATGAAGAACTTCGATCACTCCAGTTTGACTGCTTCTGTCGTTCTGCAATCATGTTGAGTTCTTGATGCTTCGCTCTGCTGTGCTATTTTACCGCAGATGTCCCTTCGAATTCATATGTCTATATATATTTCTACTCTAACTGACGTTCAGACATCTACTGATCTTCGTAAATTTGACCCTACCTGGCATCTTTATAATCAATAATCAATCTGTGGCGGGATGAACGCTTGGACGAAGCAATTGGTTATACACAAATCGTACAGTGATATTGATTACTCGGAATCTCCAACTGCCCCCGCCATTCCAGGGCTTCCTGCACTCCTCCAGGCCGCCAGGATTAGACTAATGACATCCTCGACTCCGGTGTTTTCCTTTATACTAGTGAATATCGTGGGTCCATCCCCTCGCATGAGCTTAGAATCTCGGTCCATTACTTCCAGAGACGCGTTGACGTAGGGTGCAAGATCAGTCTGTCAAAGGATAAGGCGAATGAAAGCGCGTCCACGCTTTACGCACTTTGTTTATGACCAGCAAGTCCGACTGCGATATACCGGGTCCACCTTTCCGCGGGATTTTGTCGCCGCCCTGGAGTTTAAAATGAGAGTTCAGCTTGCACAGCAGCAAACAACGTACTGAAACGTCGATAACATAGATGATATAATCGGCGAGCTCCCTCGAGTAATTAGCAGCAAGATTGTCTCCGCCGCTCTCAACAAGGAGCATCTGGCAATTGAACTTGGCCTGCAGGGTCTCCAGCGCACCCATATTTGCGCTGATATCTTCACGGATGGCCGCATGAGGGCACCCACCCGTTTCTATTGCAAGGATACGTGTCGCCGGGAGCGCTCGATTCTTGATCAGGAATTCTTGGTCTTCGCGGGTGAATATATCATTGGTCACAGCAGCTGAGAAAGCTCAGATAATTTGGTCGTCTGAGACCAGACTTAACGGACCGATGTTGTACTCCTGCCGCAATTTTTTGCAAAGAGCAAGGGCCAGCGCTGTCTTTCCGGATCCTACTGGACTAGTGGTTCGGTGTGGGTGCATTTCCTAGTATCTTGCTGCTGTAAACGTACCCGCCGATTCCGATAGTAAATCCTCTTTCTTCAAAGTTTCGAGACGAATGATCTGGTAAGTCACGTTCGGAGAACTTCCCTATCGCAATGAGGCATCAGTTCAACAACATTGTTAAGTACAAGTATTATACCGGCATGATCTAGATGTTCATGGGTGTGCCCATGATCACCACCATGGTCATGCGAGTGAGGTTCGGCATGGTCATGAGAATGGACGTGGCCAGAGGGAGCACCGCCCGCCGAAGATAGGTTATTGATAAACTGAACGTTCATAGTGCTATCCGAGGTCGCTATAATTTGCTGCTGATTGTCGCACCGAAACACGTGGTTGTGGAAGGTTCATTTCTCACGCTGCCACTCCACCTCCGACTCTTGAGTCCAATCTTAGTTCTTCTGCCACGTCGCTGTTTGCGAATGAAAAGGGATTTGGCTCTCGTGAATTACTCCAGCTCAGACGAGTCGGAAAACGAGTGTGCGATTCAACCGGCAAAAAGAAGGTAAGGCCGACATGCGATCCATAGGCAGCAGCAAGATGGACGGAGTTCTCTACAGGAAGCTCCCGGTCCTTTCGTCCACTTTAATCGGACCCCCGCATGTAGATGACCCGTCTATTCATCAAGGCAGGATACGTACTAAGCCCCACGTCGACGGCCAATTTTCCGCCCACATTTATGCGTCCGTGGCGCTTGATCGTGGTTCTACGTTGTTCAAGTTGCTTTGCAGGGCAATTGACTCTGCTAAACACATAGCCCTACCTTCAACGATTTCTGGTCTTCTCCGGACACTCGTAAACCTGAGTTGCACATATCTCTTTCGCGGCCTATTTATCTGCGCGCTCACCAACGGGAAGACCTGAAACGAGCAGTCAGACGCGTCGCAGAGAAAAATTCCCCGTATTTCTTCCTTATTATGGCTATCTCTTCAATTAACGTCAGTACAATTCAGATTCACTGCCTCCTTCGCGAAATTCTCAGAGCTTGTCAATGACGAAAGAACACGAATATTTCTGGCATTAGAAGTCGGCGCGGGCCACCACGAGGTAACATCGATGATTGCAAGTCGTAACCCAAACTCAACTCTATTTGGACAGCTTACGGCCTTGACGAACTTGTTGACACCCGCTCTTCGAGACATACGCCAACAGGAGTACTACGCCGCGCCTCGTTTTCATGCATCTATCGGATGGGCCCTTCTCGGTTACTCTACCCCAGAGAATACCGCCCCTGCTCCCCATACCGGCTCTCAGGTTCCGCTATCCTCAGCATCGATCAGGTCGGATTCCGATTCCAGTAACTCGTCTATATCCCTTCCTGCAGCTGAATTCCCCACAATCACCGAATTTCCGCCTAAACTGCTTCCTGCATTGAATGGACAGTACGGACCATCTCTGACGGCCTCAACTGTAAAGAGTTTCGACATCACTGAGATCAGCATAAAAATCGGGAAGGAAGTTTCCCACTGGCGGTTGAGTGGGGTGTGAAGAGAGCGGATGTACATATAATTGTTAATGAACTACGATGCTCACCCCTGGTCGAGACTGCATCCGTCCATGTGGCGTATTTCTCCTCAGGGGCTCCCTGCCCCAGCTGCTCAGAGCCACACATCGATCTTTCTCACACATTGTGCCCATGACTGCGTTCACTCTCCCTTTGCAGAATATTTCGCACACGCTGAATTCATTATATCGGCCCCGTTCATTCTCCGCATCTACCTACAGCCAGGGCAGGGGTCTGTCCGTAGGGTCCACGGTGTTTATGCGGCATCGCCTTTGCACCGCTCGATGAGTTGCGCAACCGGTTTCATGACCATATGTATGTTGTCCAGGGACTCAGGCCCCACCCAAGGCTGTTCACTGCAACGCATTAACATTTGCACATGTGTCGCCATTGCCTCTATTCAATTTAAAGATTTGCAGTAGCATGATCCGCCGACGACAACCCCGCCAGGAAGGAATTGCGTCTAGCCCTTAGGTTAGATCTGGGCTAGTATATCAATCGTTATCATCTGGCATTACCCCGCAGTACAACTGTAACGGAACTCCCCTGTTTGGCAGATCATGTCGTCCAGCATGGTACGCTGATCCCTATCTTACGTTTCAAGAGATCCGACTGGACCAGAGAATTATCGATCATGTCGGCGGAAGCTTGCCATAAATACACACTGCAGCTGACGGACTGGCTCAGTTCCCAACATGACTGCACACAGCTGGTTTCGTCATCCAGCGCTTACATACAGCAAGTATCAGTGGGCGTGGATTCAAGAAGTCAATCACGCAAGCGGCACGGTGCGACGACAAGAGCGATATTTCTCCCACTCCCTGTAGCTTGGTCGAACAAACTAACCATTTCCACCTGCATCTGAATATCGCCACTTTCGCCCAACTGTTCCTGGATCCAGCGTTCTCGATCCATGATGATCAGACTCTCCACCAGTGGCCCTAATATGCATCGAAGAACATGCAGGACCTCAAGCTCGCTGATTAATGCTTGTTCCACAGCGTCCAGCCTGTTGTCCGGGCCAAAATTCACGCCGATGCGGTCGCCCGCTACGCCGGCAAAGGTTCCCCAGTCCGCATATGCGGTGTTGTTGAGCCGGCCCAGTCTGCGCATCACCGGAAAGTCCCCAGTTCCGTCAAGCTCGATTGTATCGGCGCTTTTGAGCGTTTTGGCGAACCGCGCGCCGATGATGGCCCTCCACACGACCTTGCGCAACGCCAGCGTAGCGTCCGATCGACTCTCTGCGGTGCGAAACCACTGTGTAGGGATTTGTGCGGCCATGTGATAAGCGGAAGAGTGCAGAGAAATCGGAGGCGTCGACATGAACTTGGAGAGCGGAAAGTCTGTAAAAATAATGAGTGTCGGCCAGGAAAGAAGCCGACCTGGGAGAGTTAATGATGACGTATGAGCAAATCAATTACCTCCGGGGGCCAGGAGGTTATAGCAACACCCTACCGCCATCATACCCACCGGCGTCCACCCAATATAAGCTCCTGCGCTGGCGTTTAGCTGGCTGAAGAACGCGCGCACAATATCGGGCGTCAACGACCCGCATGCGTGCAGCGCCACGAGAAACACCGGCACAGGTGCTGCATCGTCGTTCTCTTCTTGCGAAGCGGTGGTAGCATGGATCCATTCATCGATGGATTCGCACAGCGTGTCGGGTGTGATGTGTATGGTTTTTTGTGTTATTGATCCGACAAGCCCTGTGCGCGCTTCCCAGCGCTGGGCACCGCGAGTCTGCACTTCGGAGGAGTCGAGCGCGAGGAGGTGCGTGGTTCCCAAGTGAGATTGAAGTGCCCGCGTCAGGTATCCCTGGACAAGCCACGAGTCAGTGGTAAGATAAGCAGATAAATATATCGGTAGGCTGATGGAGATACGGCCAACGGAAGGCATGGAATCAAAATAACTAACTTGCCCCGCACCGATATCCACAATTCGCACACCGCAGGGATCCAAGCCAAGCGAGTCGAACAAGTTTGAGATGTACGCGACGCTCTGCCAGACCTCATGCGCCTTCTTGGGAGACATGCCCCTCGTTGATATATGGAGGGGCGCGTCTTTTGGATGACATATATTTTCAGGCATACACGCGAAAGACTCTGCCGCACGCACGAGGCTCGATGACAATGGGATTTCGCGGGAGAGACAGGGCACAGGCCTGGTCGATTAGTTGACGCAGTTCGACAGGGATGTCCCAATCCTTTCTTTGGATCAGCCCAACCACAACGAAATCCTCAGGGACAAACGCACTGTGCGTTGGACGGGGTCGTTGTAGTACTCAAGGAGTTGCATCCATCGAGAGGTTCCGGTGTTCGATGATGCCATGCCCACCAGGGCTCGCGGAATGGCCAGCTTGGGCGCGAAATCCCCAGGTCATTCGGGTGGGTGCTCAGTAACGACGAAACCAAGGGACTGGTGACGAGTTCACGCGCTGCACTAATGGTGTCCATTAATGCATTATCCGGTGGCGATGCACTCCGATCAAATTTTGCACGAACACGTGCATCGCTTCTTCCAAATGTTCAAACTTCAATGTTCAACGTTCAACGTTCAACGCTCACCATCTCTCTTATAATTACTGATTTTAGATCTCTTAAAGTGTTGAATGGCTCGTTATTCCTCTCCAACCAGAAGGTTGAATCGCAACGTTCAATTTTATTTGTAACGCTCATGCCACTGGTTTTTGGCTCACTACCCCAGTGGTGTCACACTCAGCAGCCATTTGAGCCGCCCAAACAGACTGCGGTCAAATTCTGGCCTCTGACACAGTTTCCGGAGGACTAAATACTAAATCAAACCACCAGTGGTTGACCATTCGGAGACCAGGATTTCCGGCCATTATTTAGGATTGCCGACACAAGGTCCCGAATCGGAACGGCCGGTGTCCGTACTACATACACAAGGTGTAAACGTATGCTACGGATGTATCTAATCTCCACCGTTGTGAACTGATCCAACTTTCACGAATTCGGGGAACCTTTTGCAACAAGTTTTCTCAAAATGGGGTTTGAGTCCCAATTTCATATGCTTCTTCCCATTGCCGGCGGCCCGAATAGCGACCTCTGTCCACACGGTGCTTTAGCGGTAGGAGGGGGCATATGCTTTAATAGGTCCGATCCGAATTTGCTGATTTTGCCCGTTTCCGTACATCGTCCCTTTTTCCAAGTCGTCCGCACGAGAATCAGGTGTCCGGTTTTTGAGCCCCATCCGTCCGCATAATGGATCGGGTATTGGAACACGAGAAGGGTATTGTTGGGTGTGTGTAGAGGGAATTCACGGGTATTTTACCTTCAGGTTCCTTGGGCCCGATTTTGATGTGTGAAATCGGGGCAAAATAGCCAATTCTGGTGAATCCGTCCGCCAAATGGATTGGACATCAGACGCAACGAGCCATTTCCGTCGCCACCTTGGATGAAACATGGGTGCTTTTCTCTGCTGATTCCGTACGCATTCGGACGAGACATTGGGCCAATTTTGAGTCCAAATCCGTCCGCATGAGGATCGGACCTCTTGCAGCATCTGCCCCCCTCCTTTAGCGGTTCGAACGGACTCGGTCGGCGTGAGTAAGCCGCGGGTCGGACACGACCACATAGATACTTCTGCTCGCGGTGCTCTGACCTCGAGGCTGGCGCTCAAAGCTGTTCGCTCGTCTTCGCCTCGGTTGAATTCGATGACGAAATCCTGTCGGCGTTTGACTGTGCGGGTGAATGTTCCATACGCTCCGACCAAGAAGACCGCATGAAGCTATCTTTGTTTTTGTTTGCAATTTTGGAAAGCGGGCCACTGACATGAACTACGGCGTTCTCGGGCTACAAGTGACGTCATAGGATGGATGATTTTACCTTTCGAGATGGCTGAGCATAATCAGCCCGGACCGCGCACTCGAGTTGGTCCGCAAAGGTAGTCAGTCGGATGCGTCAATAGCTTGAGCAGCACGTCGGGCGGCTCGGGGCTGCGATGATCAGTGTAAATTACCATATTTGGATGCAAGGATGGAGACATGCTGGAATGGAACAATCTCGACGGCACTCCGGACGTGACAACGGGACAACGGGGGAATGACGAGGGATGTATCGATGTCAGTCCGACTCGAACAACATATTTATTTTCCTCATGTTCAACATTAAACAGTTGCAACCCAATTCACGCGGAGTTTGAATTGAGTGATGCCAAGTTGGTTGACCCTCCCTCCAACTGAGATCTGGTTTGCGAGTGCAGTGGACTGCCTGGAATTGTCCTTCGGACTCCTTCCGCTCCCCGATTTTTCGATTAGTAGAGAGTCGCAGTCCTGGTTGTTTTTTGCCCAAGCCGTCGAAATGCATCCGTGTGCCGTATTGTCGGTTCCGAGGTGACCGAGCTTGATCTAAGCCAATCTCCTATTTACAGCAGGTCTGTTGTAAAACCCTTTCCACCCACTGCAGGCAGCCGACAATGGAATCCTCTACATACGCCGCTCTCCTCCTCCTCCTCTCGCTAATCTGTACCTGCTGTCCGGGTTCATCCGCCTGCTTGTCAGGCAGCACCTCTCGCCGCTCAGTCTGCTCAGAGGCCCGCCGTCTCCGTCTTCTTCATGGGGAACCTCATGGAGATGCACGACCAGGAAAACAACAACCTCGTGGCCGAGTGGGAGGCCGCGTACGGCTCGACGTTCGTCTACCGCGGGTTCATCGGCGGCTGCAGGCTCATGACGACCGACCCCGTCGCGGTCGCGCACATCCTCGGCAACGCGTACGACTATCCAAAACCCGACTTTGTGCGGGACAGTCTGGCCACGATGGCGGTGGGGTACGACGGGCTGCTGACCGTGGAAGGAGATGCGCACAAGAGACAGGTGTGTAACATGCCCGACTCCTTCCCGGGCCCCATTTAATCTGTTTGCCTCACGCAGCGCAAGATCCTCGTGAGTTTTCCCTCCATTTCAGTCTACTGCTCGTGTTGCGGCGACTGCTACATTCGGACAGCGCGTTTGTTTGCTGCTGTTGAACCCGCCCGCTTTCCCCAACTAGCGCCTGCTGACCCCTATCAACAGACTCCCGCGTTCTCATCCTCACACCTCAAGTCGCTCACCCCGATCTTCTGGGACAAGGCCGCCAAGGTATGTCCTGATCTATATCGCCAGGCTGCAGTCGGTGGGTGGCGCAGGCGCCCGATGCGCCACCCACCGCTCTGCACCATATGCTGGTTGCCTTGCCTCCAGATGGTGATGCAATTTTGACTGACTGCCGACCTCCAGCTCCGGGACATCTGGCTCCATACGGCAGAATCCCAGCCACATCCAGACGAGAAGGAAACGAATGATGCCAAATTCAAACCCACTGTGTTTCCCGGGTACGCCCGCGTCGACGTGCTCCTGTGGCTCGGGCGCGCGACGCTGGATGCAATTGGCCTGGCCGGTGCGCTCTCTTCGGTCTTTTATATCCTATTAACTTCGTGGCTAATGGGTGCACTATCTTAAGGATTTGGATACCATTTTAATTCGCTTACGGACGGTAACAACGAACTGGCTCGTGCATTCGGTGTTATCTTCTCGACCGCGCGAAAGTTCCGGGTGATGACCATCCTCCAAGTATGGTTTCCGTTTCTCAGACGATTCGTGAGTACCCCGTTCCCTTCCGCGGTGATGGCGAATATATACCGCGCGCCGGCGTTCCGCATCCTGGGTTACAACTGCTTTTCTTGTGCGCTTCCCGAATACCTAGAATCCGTGTTGGAGATTCTGTGCCTTGGCTGGCCCCGTACATGTCCCAAACTAATTTCCGTCTATCCCACAGCGTCGGAATAATGCAGTGATGACAAATGCCCAAGCCACCATGCGGCGCATTGGCCTAGAGCTCATCGAGGAGAGGAGCCGGGCGGTTATTGAGGAACATCGTCAAGTATTGGCTGGCAAGGGTGGCGAGATCGATGGGGACAAGACCATCCAGGGGCGGGATATCTGAGTGTTCTGAGTAGGTTCCCGCCCACATCGATTTCCCCGTCCTTAATTAATCCATGCAGTCCGTTCGAATATCGCTACCGCGGCGAACGAGAACATGTCGGTGAACGAAGTGCTCTGCCAAATCTCGACGTTTATTGCCGCGGGGCACGAGACGACGTCGTCGGCGCTGACGTGGTGCCTCTATGCCATCGTCCAGCATCCTCTGGTTCAGAGAAGGCTGCGGGCCGCCCTCAGGGATATCGAGAGCGACCTCCAGCGCGAACACGCTGGGCTGGAGCAGTCGGACCCCCAGCTGTATCAGCAGACGCTGACAGAGCGGCTCGCCAAGTGCGAGTACCTCGACTGGGTCGTGCGGGAGACGCTGCGCCTCCACGCGCCGATAACCAGCACGATGCGGGTGTGCATGCGCGACGAGGACGTGATCCCCGTCACCGCCGAGCGAGCGGGCGGGGAACACGGCGGCGGCCCGGCGCGCGTCGACAAGGCGGGCAGGCCGCTCCATGGGATCCGCGTCAAGAAGTGGGACATCATCACCATCCCGATACAGGCGATCAACAAGAGCCATGCGCTGTGGGGCGAGGACGCGTGGTCGTTCAAGTACGCATGCATACCGTACCGTCTGCAGGGGTCTGACAATTTGCTCACGCAGACCCGAGCGGTGGGCGCAGCCGCCGGCCACGGCCAAGGCGATTCCCGGGCTGTATTCCAACACGCTCACGTTCCTCAACGGCAACCCGCTCGACGGCAACCGCGCGTGCATCGGCTACAAGTTTGCGCTCATCGAGTGCGTTATTTATGCTCTTTTTCTTTGGACATCGCTGACCAACCGTTCTCCGCAGGATGAAAATCTTCCTGTACAGCCTCGTCAAGGACATCGAGTTCCGGCAGGACCCGTCCATGGTCATCGAAAAGAAAGTCAAGTGGGTCGATTCGCCTGCCCCCTATCACTTGAGCGGTGCTGACCTTGTTTTTGCTCGCAGCGTGGTAACGCGGCCAGTCGTCAAGTCGGAGCCCGCGCAGGGAAACCAAATGCCGCTATACATTCGCCGAGCCCCTCCGAGTCCATCAGACGACCCCTCCTCCCCATCATCGCCCACAATGCCGGCATGGCCATCATAGGCCCCGCCCTTGGTCTCTCCTAACTTATAGATCGTATACTAACCCACTATTTTTACACTTATTTATATGGCTTCCGCCCCGCGAACCATTGTCATTGCAAATACACTGCAACCGCAAAACCAAAAGCCAAGTAAAACACCGCAGAATACCCTGCACACAAACGTGATATCGATCCGAGACACATTCTGCGGACCCCTGAATTAAGCCCCAGCACAGCGCACGCCGCGGGCCTGGGCCCCGCCCCGCCGCGAGTCTAATTACTTACACGCGCCACGGTGCGATGATTGTCAATTTGTGCTTGATTTGTGGGCACAATCTAGCCATATGAACGTCCGCGGTGTGTGCGCACGCGAATAGGTGTTGCGGGGGACTGTTGCGCGCGATTATATCGCGGGGTCCCGCGTCATCATGTGCAGGTAATTGGAGCTTGTGCTGGCGGTAACGTTAGCAGAAGGGATGGAATTTGGGATTGGAAGTGTGGAAGGGAAGGAGGGAAGGGGACCGTAAATTGAATTTGCTGCTGCAATCAATCTCGAGAAGCGGAAGCGAGCGCGGTCGCTGCGCCGTAAGTTGCGTGTTGCATAAACTCGAAACATAAATTCGAGGTAACGTTCCCTGGACCTTGCGTCGTGCATGCGTGGCCAATGGCGTTCGAGGATCGCACTTATCTTGATTTGAATATTAATTAATTGCTCGGGTGTTGCCGTGGGCGCAGATTGGCGCGCACGACGGGCACGGAGAGATGGCGGTGTGCGCGGTGGAGATATTGAATATCGAGTTTCCCGCGCTCGCCAATCAACGACTCGGAACGCGCCCCGTACTTGCTCGGACCCATTTGAGATTCACCGCCGCTCCCGAATTCATGGTATTGGTCGCACTCGTTTTCAATTGCACATATTCACCCTGTTCGCGATCATCCCTAGATTAGTACTACTAAATGCCGTCACGGTGTTCTGTTCTGATATTCACGATTGATCCACGACGCGGACTTCGCACTTATCTCACCGCTCTGATTTAGTGCTTGCGATCACCACAGTTGGTTGATCCGTCTCAGAGTACTTGCACTCCTCGCCAACCTTCCATCACAACAAAAAAAAAAGAGGAATAGATAATTACTAGAATAACGCTTATAGTTCGTGGCGTAACGTGCGGGTGGTGCGGTACCAGTACATACAAAATTTAAACTGTAACACAGCGACAAGAGGCTCTAGGCAGGCGAAGCGTACGCAAAAAGGAAAGAAAGATCAGCGCGCAAAAAATCAGCAGCAGCAGCAAAAACGAGGGGGCAGAGCGAGGTACGGAGGATAATAAATAATGCGATGCGATGCAGATATGGGAGATGAGATGAGAGATGGCAGAGATGAGAGAGGGAGAGCGAGAGGAGGGGAACGAGGGAAGGAGGGGGAAAGTCAAAATCCGTGGTATTCGTTTTCGTTTTCGGTATCGTTTTGGTGCGTCGGAGAAGAGGGCTCGTGCAGCGGGGTGGCCGAGAGCACAAGATGGGTGGGTGGGTAAGGCCCAGACCCAAGACAGGCCGGGGCAACTCGAAGGCAACGGAGGTGCGGATGGGGTAGGCGCCAGCGACAACACCGCAGGATCGATTTGTCCATCCGTTCCCAACGTTCAATTCACTCCCACCCCTCCCCCTCCTTCCTCCCATATATTGTGGTCGTTTCAGCGGCATCACCATCGCATTCATATCGCGCGCGAACGCGAACGCGAATCTGCATCTCATCTCCCGCATCTGATCATCGCCGCACCCGAGTCCATCTTCATCAGCACCTCGCCGCGACCGCCGCTCACTGCGTGCCGTAGACCGCCGCAGCCCAACTCACTCACTGCGGCGTCCCGTACCCGCTCCCGGGCGCCGACTCGCCCCCACCCCCTTGCGGCGGACCCTGCTGCTGACCCCCCTGCCCTGCCCACCATGCCCCCCCTCGAAGTAGCCGCCCCCCCACCCTCGCGCGGGCTCGGCAGGTACGCCCCGCCCCCAGGCCCGCCGAACGCGCCGCCCATCGTCGCCGGCGCGCTCAGCGGCACCCCGTACCCGCCCCCACCACCCCCCGCGCCGCCGCCGTACATGTGCGGCGCCGACGCGTGCGCGGGCTGCGGCATCCCGCGGAAGTCGAGCCCCATGCCCGGCCCCATGGGCCGCGCGAGCATGCCCCCGCGCGAGTACGAGTCCAGCGGCGCGCCGTGGTGCGGGAGCGAGTGGTGGTGCCCCGGGTGGTGTGCCATCGCGTGGTGGTGCGGGAGCGACTGCAGCGTCATCGGGTGGTACAGCTGCAGACTGTCCGCGCTGGGGAGTGACGCGCGCCGCGCGTCGAGCGGGCCTGGCGGCGCGCGCGGGAACGGTGTCGTCGTCGTGGGGCCGGAGGCGGCGCGGTGTGCGGGCGCGAGGATGCGGCGGCGGGCCTGTGGGAGCAACGGTGGCGTTAGCATACGGCGACGGCAACAGCGGTGAGATGAATGGAATAAATGGACGTGATAAATGCGGGCGCATCAAAGAGTGATGGTACTGACGTTGATCATCCAGTTGGACACCTGGGACATGGAGAGGCCCGTCGCGTGGCAGAGCTGCTTTTTCTCCTCCTCGGAGGGGTAGGGGTGGTCCGAGTGGCGGTGGAGCCACGCCTTGAGAAAGTCGGTCGTCTCTTTGGGGAGCTTGCCGCGCTTACGCTGGGGGCGATCGACGAGGCTCGAGCTCGGGACCTGCGGGGAGCGGCCGGGGCACGGCGTGGACGCGGGCATGGCTGGCGAGTACGCGCCAAAGGAGGTGGGGGGGGAGTGCGGGTCAGAAAATGCCCACTCGCTCTTTATACCAGCGGAGGACAGGGACCTGCGATCAGTGTGATGGTGCTGGCCCGAGATGCGAGCCGAGCCTGCGAACATCTGGGGGTGTGACATTGGCGTGGGGGCGGCGCTAAAGGATGCATGGCGTAAGCCGTCGTGTTCGTATTTGATGGCTGGGCTAGCGAGCCCGCCAGGAGTCGAGCTCGGGCGCACGATTCCAGACGGAGAGGTCGTCCAATGGTCGCTGTCCGAGTACGGGGAGAGGTGCGCGGAGCGCGCATAGTCAGAACTGGACATGGGGGAGCCAAAATTTGAGGGAGAAAAAACCGAGCTCGACGGGGTCGTGCCGTTGGAGAGCGCGGTCGGGGGCGGATAGGAGGACGCGTCCGAATACGCGTCAAAATTGATGTCCGTGGACAGACGCGGGCGGGAATTCTTGTCGTGGTCATCAGTGGTCGGAGGAAAGGTGTAGGACGAGAGCGAGGACGGGGCGTAATGTTGCTGCTGGCGCAGGCTGGTTGGGGGATACGGGGCGTGGCGGATGCGGTCAGAGTGGAGGGTGGGGAGGGACAGGCGGCGCTCCGGGCGGTACGAGTCTGACTCAAAGGTGGTGAAGATGGACGGCAGCGAGACCTTTGTGGGATCCAGGGGGTCTGGCTGGGGGCTCTTGTCGTCGGCAGAAGCGTTGGGGTCATGATCGTCCATGTCCCAGGAGCCGTCGAGGGGCCTGATTTTTTTTGGCTGGGGGGACGCATTGGGAGAGAGGCCGCGCTTCTCGCCACGAGAGAGAGAGGAAGAGTCTGTGTCGGCGGACGCGGCCGAGCTGGACATGCGGCGGTCGCTGTAGTCGATGTCGGGCACGACGAGGGAGTCGTCGTCGGGGTTGTGGATGGGAAAGACGAGGTCCTTGTCGAGGGCGTACTGGAGCTGAGCAACGTTGTATTTGTTGAGCTGGTCTCCGCTCTGAGCTAGGGCCGGGGCGTCGAGCATGAGCGAAAGAGGATGGATGGGGAGGACAGAGTACAGAGCAATGAGTGCCCTTGCGGTGTCTTATTTATCGCCCAAGCTCAAACAGGACTCCGAATAGGATCGACATCATTATGTAATCACCAGATTAATCAGGACAGGAACAGATCTCACTCCAGATCGGGTTATATTGCACAAAGCCGGGCCAACATAACCGAACCACCGGCGAACCAGCTCGGCTCTCATCTAGCTCACGCCCAACCCCGCAAGCACACCCTGCGTCTTGGCCCGCTCCTTCTCCGTCACTGCCACCCCGTCCAGCACTCGCAGCCGCCCACACCCCCGCATCACAAGCCCCCGGTACGCCAGCCGCCCAACGTACACCCCGTCTGGCAGCCCCCGTCGGAACCCCGAGTCCAGCGTCGCCCACCGCTTCCCGTCCTCCCCCTCCCCGCCCCCCGCCCCAGGCACGTCCCGCACTACCAGCGGCAGGTACCAACCGAGCGTGCACGGGTTCATCCTGATCAAATAAATAAATGCATTAGCGATCAACCCCTAGCAAGAATACAAGGGCCACAAAACAAGTAGAAAGCACAAAGACGCCGAAAGCACCCCACGCTCCCTTCGGAACCAGCTGGCGGAAATGAGCGCCTGAGAGCGAAAAAACGCCCCCAACACGTCGCCAGGAAACAAACGCAACCGAAAGAGGACAAAGAGCCCGCCACCCAGCACGCCTGAAGAAAAGAAAAAAACGCCCTTAACTCCGACACGTCTCCAGAATCGAACGGGTAACCTCTCGTCACCCACGCGCCCCTCAACGACACGGGGAACAACGAGAACGCCGTCCCCGCACGACAAACGCGAAAAACACGCCCCCCCAAAAAAACACTTACCTAAAATCCAACACCTCCACCTCCCCCAACCCCCGCACCACCCTAATAATCTCCCGCACCCGCCGCACTCGCCCCCCCACGACGCTCAGCTTCCGCAGCCGCCCCAGCCCCGCGAGCGGCCGCAGGTCCTCCACAAAGTTGTAGTTCAGGTTCAGCGCACGCAAGTTCGGCACCAACGACGCGAGGTCGGAGGGGAGCGCCGTCAGCGCGCAGCCCGCGAGCTCCAGGTACACGAGGTGGTAGCACGCGGGCGCGAGGAACGAAGGCGGGAGGGGGTTGCCTGCGGGTGGGGTGTTAGTTAGTGGAATGACATGTAGTAGAAGCACCCACCAGACACATACAGTCTCTTCACATCCCGCACCTCCCTTGTCAGCACCTCCACCCCTAGGCCCTTCTGCGCCCTCCCCTGCCCCGTTGCGTTGCCGTTGTTCCGCTGGTTCCGCAGACTCAGGTTCTCCAACCTTGCCAGCCGCCCAAGGCCCTCCAGCGCGTGCGCGTGGGGCGCCTTACTACTACTGCCTTCTCCGTCCTGCACCTCGGACCCCAGCACATTGTTGTCCAAATACAGCGTCCGCAGGTTCGGAAACGCATTGAGCCCCACGGACCGCAGCGCGTTCCCCGACGCGCGCAGGATGCGCAGCCGCGCCATGCGCGTGCCCGCCGGGAGCGCCAGACCCGTGAGGACGTTGTCGTCTGCGCATGGTGCGGGTGAGCACGTGTTATCACGGTCTGCAATTGAGGTACTAACCGACGTTCAGCGCCACCAGCGCCGGCAGCCCGCCCAGCCCGTCCAGCCGCACGATCCGGTTCTCGCTCACGTTCAGCATCTCCAGGCGCGTCCTGCGTCGTCGCCCCGCTCAACACACATCACCAGCGCAAGGGAACGAGAGAACGCACCACCGCATGCCCGCGAAGTCGAGCACCCCGCCCGCCGCGCCCGCGCCGAGCTGGTTCCCGCGAGGCTCAGCTTCATGAGCCCGTCGAGCCGCTCGAGGCCCTCGACGCTGCGCAGCGCGTTCCCGTCCGCACGCAGTTCGCGCAGGTGCCGCAGCGGCGCGAGCTCTGTTCGCGGGTTCGCGTTAGCGTCGGGATGTATTGAAGGCAGAAGAGAATACGCACGCCGGAGCGAGTCCACCTCGTTCCCGCTAATATCCAGATTCTCGAGGTTCAGTAGGTGCGAGTAGGACGTCAGGCCCGTTAGGCTGCAACGCGACGCCGTTAGTATATATTAGCGTTTAACAGTTAGCCGCAGACAAGACACGACGCGACATCTGTCCGTTCACCACGTTTATCGTTTAACCTCCGTCTACGTCTACACTCAATAAACACAGACGCGTCGCGCCACGCCAGCACAGCCACCGACACAAGCAGATAGGAGTAGGAGACAGATAAAAGACAGGACGTACCAGTTTGACGCGACAGAAAGCGTCCGCACGCCGCTGGGCACGCCACTCAGCCACGACAGCTGATTCGAGTTCCTGCGGGCGCAAAAAGGGAGGGAGGTGGTTAGTCGCCGATAGTGGATAGGGGGGTAGCAGATGATAACAAAAATAATATGAAGACCCACAAATTCAGCGCATCGAGCCGCGGCAGAAACTCCTTCAGCCGCGCCGCGCTCTCGAGCCCGCGCCCCGCGAGGTCGACCGCGCTCAGCTCCTCCCAGTGCGGCTCGAACGGCTCGACGTCCGTGAGCACCTGCACCAGCCGGTCGTGCGCGACGCCGAACGAGCACTCCGTCAGGAACGTCGCGTGCCCCGCCCCAGCACCAGACGCGTGTCCGACACTAGACAGCCGCGTCAGGTGCCCCGCCGCGCTGTTCCCGGCCGGCGACGGGCGGTGCGTCTGCGACCGCGCGAACACACGCGCCGACCCCTCCGCGGGCTTCGTTGGCGATTCCGCGGCCGCGTCGTCTGTAAATAAATCACAAAACAAAGAGGCGTCAGCAGGCGGAATGGAATGGAATGCACGCGTGCATAGATGAATGGAAGGCGAAACGCACCGGACGAGTCCCCATGCGCGAGCATCTCTGCGATGCGCTTCGAACGCGCAGACGGCTCCACGCCTGCACTCGCAAGCCCCTGGATCGGCCCGTCGCGCTTCCCATCCGAGAAGCTCACCGAGCGCCGGTGCGTGCGCCGCGGGGTGACGTAGCGCGCGCGGCTCGCGTCCTTGAGTACGGACGTCGGCGTCTGCGCCGTCACTGATGCCGAGGCCCTCATCGCCGAGCGCGGCGCGGGCGGCGACGGCGTGCTAAACGTCGTCACCACGATCGGCGGCGGCGCGAATGCGTCCGTGAGTGACTGCGAGTGCCTGTCAGCCGTCTCCGTGCGGTCTGCGTCGTCGTCGTCGTCGTCGTCGTCGTCGTCCGACTCGCCTTCCTCCGACTGCAACTCCGGCACGAGCAGCTCCCCCGTGACGACCGCGTCGTTCCCGCCCTCCGAGTCCGTCGTGAGATCGTCCTCGAGCCCGTCTGTGTCGATCCCCGTCATGACGGCGACCACGCGCCCCGACGTATCCGTCGAGAAGCTCGTCAGCTCCATCTCCTCCTCGTCCCCCGTCTCCGACGCCCCGTCCGCGTCCTCGCCGCCGCGCGAGTCGTCCCGCAGGCTCTCGATGTCGCCAAACGGGTCCTCGCTCACCTCCTCCTCGATCGCGTCCTCGCCGCCCCCGCTCACCTGCACGCTCTTCACCCATCGCATCATCACCTTGTCGAACAGCATGTCCCCCATGCGCTCCGGCAGCGCGGGCACATCCTTAGGCGCGATCGTCCGGATCTGCGCCGGCCCCGGGTGCTTCACGTACGATGGCACGCTCCCCGCCGTCAGCGTCGTCCCCGACGCCGTGCTCGACGACACGAAGCGGTTCAGGTCCTCGTTCGTCCCGGCCCGCAACGACGTCGTGGGGTGCGCGGGCGCTGGTGGCCCCAGGAGGGCGGGGTTGGCGACAATATTGGTGTTGGGCGGCCGCCACGCCACGGAGAGCTTGGACATGTCGTCCGCGAGCTCGTCCTCGTCCTCGGCCTCGGCCGTCGGATCCAGCTGGCGCGGCGCACGACGCGGGCTCGCCCGCGTCCTTGCGGAGCTCGTTGAAGACGTGCGTCGGTGGTGCCGTGACGATTCCCGCTGGTTCTCTTTGTCGTGTAGGTGGATGGTTATCGTTGGCGGCGCGCGACGTGCGCTAATGACACCTCATCGTCGAGATGGGCCGTGACGTGGGACATCTCGCTGTCGCCGGAAAAAATACGCTTGTTACCCTTCATGTCGCTCTTAATTTGGGCCATCAGGGCCGCGGCTTGTTGTCGATAGGTCGACGAGGAGTATGGTCCGCTCGATTCAGTACCCGAAGACGATGGCGGTTTGCTGCCCGCATTACTCGGGACATCTAGTAACGAGCGTCGCAATTGTTCTGTCAAGTATAGTATTAGCTACCACCGACTGCCAAATGGTAGAGGGAAAGGAATACCATAAGCACTGGATTGTCGTTCCGGCGTCCGTTATCGTTATTAAGGTCATTTCCGTCTCCGCTGCCGGGGCTGGATTGATGTGCGCTCGCCACCGTCGAAATGGTCGAAAAATCACGCGCCTGCTTGATCTTCTCCATCAGCGAGCGCGACTCGCCGACATACGCCTTGCCGAAAATCTTGGGCCGCGCTATCGTCGCCATCGCCCCCTCCCCCTCCCCGTACTCACTCGGCGGACTCAGCTTGACCCGTTTCGTACTCCTCAGATGCGAGAAGCTGGCCTCAGAGACCGCGGAGAGCCGCCGATCAGACGCCATCCCTGCTGATGGCGTGTTGACAGCAATGGAGTCCGCCAGGGCCGAGAGGTGCTCGCGCGTAAACGTGTCGTACTGGAATTGGAATAGGCGGAGCCGCGGGTCGGTCATCGGGGCGGCGGCGTTCGGGGCGAAGGGCGGCGTGGAGGTGCTCTGTGCCTGCGGATACGATGACTTCGCGCCGTCCGGGTTCAAGGAGGCGTTCCCCCGGGGCGCAGCAAAGGTAAATTGGCACGCAATGCTCGCCTTTCGCCCGTGGAATGAAACCATGTTCGGCATGTCCGTCTCCACGATCTCGTCGCTCGGGGAGTCCGGCTGACAGCAGGTGGGGGTGGGGGTGGCACAAGCGTCGGTGCGACGGGGGGCGAGGGCGGCTCGAACATGCGCTCAAGCGGGAGCGGGGTGAAGAAGTCCTTGATGATTGGACCCGCTCGCCCCCGCCCAGGGGTCTTGGGCAGCATCGGCCCGTTCGGGACGTCCTCGCGTACAAGAAACGTGCCAACACCACGAAACGAGGTAGGGGACGCTGAGTTGTCGCCGTCGACGTCGCTGTTGGTGTGTATGTGGCTGGGTAGGGGCACTGTGAGTGAGATAGAGCGGGTGCCATAGGTCAAGTTGCTTGCGTCGTCGTCGCTCGCGTCCCCGGTGTCGAGATCGACCCATTCGTCTTGCAACTCTTCTGTCTGCCACGCCGGGCGCTGTGGAGAGGCCTCGGACATCGTCTGACACGACGGAGGCGGGGGATAGGATGTTGCTTTTGAAATTCCAGTCACGGTTGGTGAGATGTTGATCGGCGACACGTGATCGCAATGTGGCGGTACGTGATATTTGTCCTTATCGTCCTGTGGCTTTGCTTCAACTGTCTGTGCAAGATTCCTTCACCCAAAGAGCCACGGCCCACCAGACTTGTAGACCTCAAGAGAAGTTGTCTAATACTGCCACACTCATTTGGCCAGAATTTTATCCATACGCTCAAACACATCCATTGCATTTTTCATCTCACCACGGATGTACTCTCCTATATTCTCAGGCGTGAAACACTGCAAATTCTTTTCCAAAACGCAATTTTATAGACTAGAAAACATAAATTCTCTCTACGCTCACTGCCGACTTGCTCGCGCTCCACTGATGCCCCTCAGGCCCAATGATTCTAGCACTCCGGCGCTTCCGTGCCTTCCTGATCACCGCCTTCTTCTTCTATTCTATTCTCTACTGTATTCTCCCTGAACCCCGACGCAGCTCGACCCGTTAGCTCCAAGTCCTTCACCCATTCCCGGCCAGTACGTACCCACGATCCGTAAATGCCGTATGATGCACGCAGGGCGGGCTTTTGATGCATGTTCCGGATTCGGTTGATCAGTGCGCGTCAGTGATAATCATCTCTCGACGCTCCTCCTGAGCAGGCTCGGTTCGCAAGTTCGCAAGCTCAGCTTCGATCTGTCTGCCTGACAGCCGTATAGCTGATTGAAGATCAATATTAATGGTCTGGAGGATCGTTTCCATCGCCAGCATATGCTGAGTACATATTTTTACTGCTGCGCTCATGAGTGTTAATTGGATTGGTAGACCGCAGCTTCTCGACCTGCCGTTGTTTTTCGGCAGGCGAGGCGGCAAATGCAAGAACCTCACTTCAATCCTAATTTTACACTCAACTCAACTTCCATCTGGCGAACGAGCCCCAGGAACGTTTGTTAGATTTGGTAGGCATCGAACTAGCACTTGACCATATGCCGCTGCACTCACAATAGCGCGAAGAACAAAACAACGCATTGCCCGGCGGACAACAATACAGGCTTGCGTATTGTTTGCTACTTTGTTTTCGGTCTGGGCCGTGTGCCCAAAGTCCCTAATGGAATCAAGCTCCAAGTTTTGTCCGAAGAATTTCCCTGTGGAAATCCCGCAAGCAAAAATCTGCACTCGTTAGCCTTTCTTTTCCAACAGCAGGCTCCGAGTTTACTCTGCGACCCCGCGCCGTGCCACCAAGAAAAAACCGCGATGCAATAAAGCTGGCTGTGCTTCACGTATGGTCCGCTATTTGGTCCCTGGAAAACCGCGGCTCTCTCCCTGATTTCGACCTCCGATAGGCGAAGCGGTGGCTCGCGGGGCAGCTCGATTCTCCCAACTCGGAGGCGTGGCAGCGTTCCCTCGACGCCCTGATCGAGCTCAGCCGAAGCCCGACTATCCAACCCAAATAACACCACCAGTGATAAATGCACCACCAGTGGCCATGGGAGATTCCAGCCCAGGAACAGCATACTATACCATTCAACGCGCCTACAATTTCGATCTGGCAATGGCAATAAACCCGAGTTCCGCAGTGCTCGGTGCCCCTGGGTTCTATTCTCGCCCCGCCTCTTGCTACTACTAGGTCGGCCTCAGCTTGTAGATGGGTGTTAACACCTCGGCCTGGGGGGTGCGGGAGTTGCCGTTTCCACTTTGAAGGGCGTCATCAACTGACGCTTGCTTATGGTGCGATGGATTCTGGATTCTGGAATGAGCGAGCGTCCCCGCAAAAATGTTTTTGTTAGGACGCTCCATGGACGAATTTTTATTTCTCATCGCGACGATCGGTTCTCGTCTTGCTCTATTTCAGTCCTAAAATTCGCAGACAAGTATAGGGATATCCCTATACTTGTCGGCACGGGCTTGAGAATGGTGGCCATCTCAAGCCAGTGTTGTACCGCCGACATTCATGAACCGCCCAGTATCTCGGGTACTGTCGATCTCGATGCCTGATTGACCCGAACTTCGAGACGTCCGGCGGATCGAACACTTTCATGAGGACCTGCAGAATATGTCCACTTCAGCTGCCTCCCGACTGTCATATTGCTGATCGGCACGCGCGGCGGGCTCAAGGTTTGCCTTGCCGAGGTCACTCTTTTCCTCGGAGTGTCAAAGGTGAATCTTCATCAAACGCAACTGCACGAGCGCATGTGTTGACATCGGCGGCGGGCTTCTCAAATCGTATTCACTGGTGGCGCACTCACCATCGCCACCACATCGCCTGCTATAATAGTAGAAGCAAATTCTATGTCATTCCTGACTGTTTGCATCCAAACTCAATCGCTGTTCGCCGGATCCGCGATGTGCGGCCTATTCAGCGAAGCAGCACAGCTTTTGGACTTGGACGAAGGCCAGTCGACATTCCCACACTAAATACTGGTCGACGCATCAAAAGATTATCACTGAGATATCACTGTGATTCACTTCTGCCAGGTGTCGGTGGACTGGGGAACCAGTGCGCAGCATATGGTCTTGCAATTCAGACCATTGGAGGAGATCAATACCTGATCGAGCGGCGAACGGAATATACTTCCGAGGCGACATTTTATGTTGTCTGATTAATTCAGGCCGTCTAAACCTCATGCGAGCCGTCAGATGTCCAAGTCGCCAAGATAGCATCATCACGGTTTCCCCACATATCAGCCGGCGGCCGACTCGCTGAAGCCGACGAGGGACGCTGAGAAACGAATGCCCATTTTGTGCGCACAAGGCTAGCTCGACTCCCAAGGGCCTGCTTAGCTCCTTCTCCGCCTCATGATGTTCCTGAGTTCATTATTGCTTTTGATCCGCCACCGAGAGCACGGAGCGGCAATATGCCTCAATTTGCAATTTCGTGAGCTTCGGTCGTCGATCGTGTGCTTTGACCAAGGTTTTGCGCTAGCTTTAGCTTTGACCTCTGTTTCACGGCCCGTTCACCGAGACCGCTTAAGGTGGCCAGCCAGGTACAAGGTACCTCGCAAGGCACCGCACTATCGTTATCAGTCACAAGTTCACACTCTCGCTTGCACGATCGCCCCCGCTGCACCATCATCACAGCGCACCGGTCTAACAGGAACAACATTAAGCACCGCGAACCGTCCTCTTCTCAAACGAGCAAAAATCGAGATGATTGCCAGTGCGCACTCGCCCACCGCTCAATGCATCAGATCCAGAACAACGCACGACGCGCTGGCACGTATTTGCAACAGCTATTACTCATCGCCAGGCGCGAGCTGCAGCGCGTCGCGGGGAAATTAATCCACACAGGCGCCTGCCCAAGATCGTTGTGCACTGGCACTGTCGGAATTATCGGAGGGTGCTAGGTCACCCAATCATTACTCACTTGTGCAGCGCTTGGTCACGGTCATGCCGTGAATGATATCTCTCTACGTCCGCCCCCTAGGTTGTTCTGATGCGCAATTTATTGTATTGGACGATGCATCAACATAAGCCTAGACTTCTACCTGGATGCCGAAGTACAGTGCACTGGCATGCATAGTCTGGATCTAATACGGGGCCTAGTACCGTGTACATATTTGAATGGAGGGGGATGCACTGCGGACAAAAGATGAGGATGCGGATGCTTGTATTTATTTTTCGGACAACGAATTTCAGGAAGATGATTGGATGCGTGAGTGGAGGAGGCTGGCGATGCGATGCTGATGATGAATGCTGATATACGATGCTGGCGGTAATGGGGGTGGTGATGCTGGTAGAAAGACAAGATGGGATGGTGCGTGAGAGTCCGGCTGCTACGACAGTGTAGCGTCTAATGGAGATGAGTCAATGCGAGTATTAACAAGCGCGTGCGCGTCTAGCGTCGAACGAACGTCAGGCGCAATGCTGTCGGTTGCGAGGGAACGAGACCAACCTGATAGCAGTACAAGTAAAGGAGGCCAGGCGCCCACCGCGGAGCTGCTATCGCACCGAAACGCTCATCATGCTCATGGCCTGAAACATCTGGAACTGGAGCGGCTTCTGGCTGTCGATGCGGCGCAGCAGATACTGCTTGAAATCGAGCTCTAACGAACGCGGCTCGTCGTCCGGCGCATCGCCGCGCCCAGGAAACACCCACGGCGGTGCCGAAACGACGAGCGTCGGCGGGGCAGCGGCGCAAGACGCTTCTCCCGCGGCGCTTTTCTGACGGGCGTACGCGGCTCCGGGGCTTGCGCGGCGGTGGCGACCACTGGCTTGAAACCCGTGATTTTGTGGATCGGCGCAGTCTTGATCGCGTGCGTGGGATCGAGGGGCTGCCGCGGGGGATTCAACGAGAGCGCCTTGGTGCGCCGGATCGGCCGCGCGGGTGCCTTGCGGCTGCTTGAGGAGACAGACGAAGACGAAGCGGTGCTCTGTGGCGCCGGGTGCGTGCGCCGCGCGGCGTTAAAGTGGCTCGCGGAGACCATGGGGAAGGGGTACAGCAATGGCTCGCACTCGCGCTCGTCCGCGGTACGTGAGGTGGAGGGGCCGGGGGGGTAGTGTGTCGATAGTATTTCCAGTGGCGAGAACGGTTCCATTTCGAAGATGAGCTCGGGCGACGTCGTGCGCGTGGAGGTGGAGGTGGAGGGGGACGAGCCATGGTGGGTGCGTCCGGGGATCTCGATAGGCAACGAGGACTTGTGCGGGTGGGGAAGATAGATGGAGGATATAGATTCCGTGCGTGGAATTGCCATTTTGGAACCTGGCACGAACGCCGGTGAGGGCGAGCCCGGAGCGAAAAAGGCTATGAGTGGGACTAACAAGGGATATGCTGCGGGTCCTCGGAAAGCTGTCAGGGACTCGGTACAACTTGTATTTTGGGGTGAGTGCGGCACGCCACTCCGGACTCTCCGACCAGCTCTAAGTGCGGCGCAGCCACTGCAGAAAGAAAGGTCAGGGCTGCAAAGAGAAACAACAAGGGCATGGAGGACATACGAGTGGGATCAAGGCCGTGAACGCTGGCACTGGATTGAATCACACCAAAATCACACCGCTGCCAAGTGCTGTGGCAACGTTCAAGGCGTCTAGACGTCTGCCCAAGGAGACGACGGACGGGCGGGGAATCGAGGGTGCAACGGGTGAGGTATTGGCGTAGCAGCCAGCCGAGTCGGGTGGGATCCTGCAGAAGACAAGGAGGAGAGGAGAGAAAGGTTTTATACGCGCCGGGGCACATCCTGGCTTCTTTCTAAATTGTTCCTTTTTAGGCCTGTTGCCTGTTGTGTGGCGTCCGCGTGATGTCACTCTCTCTCGTCTGGCGCGATAATGTAAACTCCATGCAAGAAGCGCACCAAGCGTTCGAATCCCGAATTCCAGGGACAGGGCCACCCTCTGCGCCAGAAAATCCCTCGTTACGCCAGCAAAGGCAAACATATCTTTACTTAAAATTCATGCCGTACATCCGAATTTCCGGCATCTCCCGAGTCCAATTCTATGCAGTCCATATATCCATCATCACACGATACCGTATCCGATTTTCCGGCGCCTTATTCGGATGCGGCGACCTGGACACCGTACTTACCCCCCGCTGCCCAGCCTTAGCTGTCGCTGGTGAAACCAGCTGCGGACGCGGATCACGTACCTGCTGCGTTCGAAATAACTTCGGACACACCTCTAAATCCTTAAATGGAATTCGGTCGAGTGCACGATGCAGAGACACGGCGGCTAGGGTGACGAGTACGGAGAATTGGGAATGCGTGTGGCGGCCCACAGGGATCGGAAATGAGAAGAAGGCGTCGTGGAAGCTGGGGGTTGGTGCTGCGTATGTAATAGAGTCCTCCGTCTCGCTCGGGTTCTTGCGGGCAGGGCGTTGTCAGCCTGGACATGTCAGCGTTTTTACTAAGCTAGAAGCACGATGAAACGTGAGTATAACGGGAAAATGACTCAAAGGAAGTATCGATCACGGAAATATCTTCACGATGTCGCGGAGACGGAAGTAGGCCTGAGTAGACTCGGCTGTCTCAAATGCATAGTAGGGCTAATGAAACCTGATAATAGGGGCAGTCAGAGTAGAGGATTCAGGTGTGATTAATTGATTCTTGTCCTCGATTCTGATGTGATTCTGGATTTATTTAAGCGTGGGAAAATTCATCAATTCCCCTGATTTAGAAAAGATTCGAGGATTTGGATTAACGAGGCTTAATTTTAACGTTAATGATCCCTTCACTTAGAGAATCACAAGGATTTAATCACACGCAGCCAGAGAATCACTTTTCAAAATGGGACGGTCAGAATCGAGTCCGATTCTCACAGGATTCTGACTGATTCTGATGCAAAAGAATTCCTAAATCATGTCAGAATCCTCCTCTCAGAATCGCGCCTGAATCGTCGACTCTGACTTCCCCTAATGAACGGAAATATTTATGACGGAAGTATCTGATTCAGGAGAATGACACATCATCCAGCCGGTTATTCTTCATCAACAACTCGGACCGTTGAAAATTAAAATGTTGAGCGTTGAAATGTTGAAGGTTAACGTTGAAGCGTTGAGAAAGCTCAAGTTTTAGTAGGACCTGGAGCTCTGGATCCAAGAAAGACCCAGAACGTCATAGACGTCAAAGAATCACAAGCCAAGCGGAGTCTGAAAATCACGGGCAGCTCCGGGCCCTGCCAATGATGTCACCAGCTTGTATTTAAGCAGACTGCGCGAAGGCTTTTCGCTCCATAACTCTCCTCTTACCACAACCACCATGACCCACTCAGTACACGTACGGCTCGCGTCCCTTGCCTCCTGGGCTTAACTCACTGTTCTGCAGGTATCGGGCGTCGCCCCAACGACCACAGAAACCCACCTTCACGACTTCTTCACGTATGTATAAGCGTGCCTCGTCCTTTCCACAGCCCTGACATCAATCGCGGTCCATCAGCTTCTGCGGAAAGTGAGACCTTGACCCCTTTCCATTGGAAAGCCCACTAAAAGCTTATTCTTGTTCAGGATCGAATCCATCGATTTCAAAGGCACGACCGCGACGATCCACTTCGAGAAGTCGTCTGCCGCAAAGACGGCGTTAATGGTAATTTCCGGTCCATTGTGTCGTAAAGGATCTCAGATGATGACCTTTGATCACTTTCAGCTGAACGGCGGAACACTCGATAGTGCCACTCTGAGCGTCACCTCTGAGACGGAACACCACGACGAGGAGCAAACAGAAGGAGGCACGCACATTGAGCAATCGGATAAGCCGAGAGCAGGAAGTAAGCATCCATCCGCGTCGTTGGCGCGGCCGCTGACGTGGTCTCCAGTTGCTGCGGAGTATCTTGCGAAAGGATACACACTTTCCGACACCATCTTGACCCGCGCAATCGAAATTGACAGTACGTGTTTCTTCGTTGTCTCCCTCAGACACTCGGCTAACGCGTCCGTCACGCAGATAAGCAAGGCATCTCGAAACGATTCCTTTCCTATCTGCAGTCCGTCGACACCACCGTTGGCGCCAAGGCCCTCGGCCCCGATCAGACAATCTCCGGGAAGGTGACTCGACCATCAGCGCCGCCACCCAGCAGGCCAAGTCCGTAGACGAGCAGAAGGGCTACTCCAAGAGCGCGGGCGATGTGTGTCTACTTTCTCTTCTCGCGTTGCCGAACACGCTATAACATAATGAATGCTGAAACACAGTTCTTCCATCAGTACTACAGCAAGGCGCTCTCTTCGCCCTTTGGCCAGAGGGTCCGCGAGTTCTACACGTCCACGTCGAAGCAGGTGTTGGACATCCACGAGGAGGCGAGGCGGATCGCGGTCGAGCACAAGACGGCCAGCACGTCACCGCCTGTCGCTGAGACGACGCCTGCGCCTGCGCCTGCGGCTCCTGTTGCTTAATTATTGTTCAGAGTTTATGTTCTCTCGTCTTGTAGGAAAACAAAATAATGTAATATCGTTCGTAACTAGCATTGAAAATCCGACTCGGCTTCTGAGCTAGCAACGCTTCTAGCATCTCATTTGGATGCGAAGAGTATTCATTTGGACCGTGCTTTCGGCGAACTTCCGGTCCCGGCGCGTTTGAAAGCTCAGAAGTTCAGAAAGATTCCCCGAGCAACGTACAGAGCAGGCCCGCGACGATCTAATGTTCGGAAGGTGTCCCCAAGGGTATTATACTAGTAGCGTTACATCGCTCGCTCTTGCAGGAACCGTCTTGCCAGACCGCTGTGATCCAATCGGCACTCCAGGCTATTCGCAACGAATCGCCCCCTGATGCGTGAATCGGCTGGGAACCGGCCATTGAGCCAGCGAGGGAAGTAATTGTGCTATTCGTCCAGGAAGGACATCTGGCGGCAGTCCAGCAATAGTGTTTCAGTAAGTTGAAGGCAGGCCGCCGGTGTCCATCACACAAATTGAGGATTGCCTGGAGCCGCAGATTCAAAGCCAGTGGGCGGAAATTTGAGATAGTGCAAGACTTGGTTGAGACGCCGGCCACGTCGAGACGAGAAAAAAGTGAGGCGGATTTCCGCCACATGCTATTTGAATCCGACCCACTACCACCCTTTTGTCTGCGCATAATTTGGTTGCTCATGGTTATTTTGAACTCGACTCGAGCCAGTGCGTCCACCGGTGGCCGTGTCGCATCCTGCACGTGTCCCCGTTCGCGCTTTTTCGTCGACCGCGATGTAGGGCCTCATATGTACGGCATCTCCGAATGGCAGCGGGCGTTGAGTCTGAGATGAGACTTGATCCCATCAACTCATCACTCCGTCAACGCCACGTGCTGGTCCTGGACCGCAACCCGCCACAACCGTTAGCCAAATTGAAACACCAGCAACCTTTAAGCCACAACTCTTTCCCATCGATAGTCCGTATCTGAGAGGGTTTCGACATTCAACAGGTGCTCTAAGCCCCTGACTCGACTTTGCTGGTGGTTAGGGGCTTGATCGCCTGGGTTTTTTTACCTCAATCCATCTCCAGAATTGGGGATGTCCTTGGGACCTCGAAAATGTACAATCCCTCCCTGCTTTTTGCACAGCATCCGTATAGACTGCAGCTCAATGACGCTTGCACGTTCGAAAGCAGAGAGGCGTTGGTAGTCGCAGTGCTTATGAGGAAGAGGAGCCTCTCAGCTGCTGTCGACTTTAAATATGATTGATCGACGCCGCCAAGGTACAGCCCTGACAGGATGGACACATTACTTCGCCCCCTCTTTCTCTCTTCTCTCGTTTGGACGTTCGGGGGTTTGGCGTATCTCAGCGCCTCTTGTACCTCAGTCTTTGGAACTCGGAGAATTGAGGAATATCAACGAACCTCCTAGTCATCAAGAAGATATGACAACTCATAAACTGCGTCGTTCTACGCTCCTGCTGGTTCTGCTTGCAGGGCCGATCCTCCTGTGGCTCGTACACAGACCATCGGACGCCGATACACCTCGAATCGATGTCGAAGCTCCACAGTCCTCCTCAACGGAGCTTCTTCATTTGGCTGAGGCTTCTCTGGATGACGCCCTAGAAGCATTGCTACAAGTTTTCGAGACGACCAACGAGGGCCTTCCCAATCAAATTATAGATCATAACCGTAAAGCGCTTACAGACCTGACCAGGTGCCTGTATTCCAAACATTGCGCGCAGACGCATCCCAAGCGTACGTGTGCCCAGTTTCTCATCATTCTCTGCGGACGCTAGCTTACGCATCGATTCAGTTGTGATTCTTGAACACTACGAGTTTCATTATGCAGTTTTCTCCTCCGCAGAGGCCTGGGCCCGCTCCACGATCGATGCGTTTCGAAGCCTAGGAGTTTACTACGTCTACAGTCCACGAGACATGCAATGGGCTCGAAGTGTGCACGTATTGTTCGAGGACCAGGTGAAGGCCGTCATATCCAATCGCGAGTCCGTACGCGCATGCTTCAATAATACACACGCATGCGTACGCTCGTCACACAACCCACAGGGTATCCCGGCATGGAAGATCTTCAATTGGCGCGTTTTCGAAGAGCAGGAGCCGGACACGCCCCTCGGGTACGCGTGGGTGCTCAGCCCGGAACCAGTGTACTCCCACGGGGAGACGTACGTCGGATACAGCGTCGAAAAAACATGCCGAACAATACCATACGTCGATCCCGCGAAGCGCCTGGATCGGGCCTGGATCTTGGCCAACTTAGAAACGTACTTTTTCGTGCGCCACAACGTCTGGCCTCACGAATACTTCGAGGACGCTGGGCTGCAAACGGGAATGCACTTTGCGGCGTCGCTGGATCCGACCGATGGACGGCTCGTTGCGTATCCAGAAACGATAGGCATCATTTCGGTTCCTTCCAATCTGGTGGAAGTCAGTACAGTCTCGGACCCCAATCGTGTAGAAGAGTTGGCCAAATCGAGGCTGCTGATCGGGCTGTTCGACCCAAGAGAGTGAGTCAGCCCGTATGGTAGTCCTTCACCGTAACCCTGAATGTCTGTGAGCAGACTTGCAACTGCCTATGAAGGGCTATGCCTGGGGGTGCCATACCTGAACCCAATCCGGAATGTTCGTGACATGTGGAATAATCCTACGCCGACTGACTGCATCACAGTGGGACGTCGATAATCCTAGCAATCGATCGCGATGGGAAGTACAGCACATGGGACTCAAATACACCGATCCTCCATATGTGTATAATGTCTTCAAAGGTGACTATGAGGGGTTCAAATCTGCCATCGCGGACTCGATGACGCATCCTATCGAACGGTTGGTGAATTTTCTCAAATGCCAGAACAACAAGCCTCATTCCAATCTCCTTAAGCTACATTCCGGAAACCATGTCGGAGGCAGCAGTCACGAAAAGGATTGACGCAATTCTGGATCGCGACTGGAAGGCGGAGGCTAACGCTGTGTTGCGGCAGAAGAGCGCTTCAGCCGAATTAGTCGTGAGCATCTTTTTCGACAGCGGATTCAAGTTGCCGTGGTCTGATTTCCATTCTGTAGTCTCTTCTTCTATAAATCCTCGCTACTCGACGGCTCATTTTTTATGGCGGGACCATGTTGCGACATTCATATTTCTGTGTATTCTGGCTGTTTTGCAGTTCATATAAACATCCTCAAAGGCACGGTAATAGAGAAAGAGGGTTACGTTTGGCTCGCAATTCTGACGACCAGTGGCGGCTTCAAGCGTCCACCCATTGTAGAAGGGGTGGACGCGTCTTCTCTTCGTCGGTTGGAAATGAGCTGGTATCGTCTTCCCCATACATGCGACCCGCGGCGTCTTTCGGGTTGTAAAGGTGCCAGAGAAAGGTGGGAAAGATGTTGGATTCCTTGACCCAGTCGAAGGCAGAACTGGCTTTGACTCCTGCACGGTCGAACCGGAGTATGCATGCCTTGGTATGCGCAAAAACGACAACCACAAAGATGAAGCAGCTGCTGGACGCTATGAGAATGCTCCGTGCGCTTTTGGCGAGCTGGACAACAGTGTTCTTGGCTTTCTCGGACTTCTTGATCTCGCCGTGCTCGTCAAAGATGTCCGTTTCATACTTGAGTTCAAAGACCATACCAGTACCGGCCCACGTACAATCTTCCGGTATTTGTTTTCCCAGCTTGGTCCCAGATACGTCTAGCATCGTGTGGTGATTATCGACGTCGATAGGGGGAATACGGCGAGATGAGTGTCCGAAAATGAAGGCCTGGTCTCTTCCGGGAGGGAAAACACAACCTGGGTTAAGTATTCGATCTTAGAGACGACCAAGCATGAGTATAAGCGACGAAGAACCTCGCTGCATACTGACCAGCGGTCCTGCCAGTTGGCTTTCATTCACAGCGGCATTCGCTTTTATCCTGGTGGCATTCAATGTCGCAGAAGATCCGGTGATAATGTTATTGATTATCATAGATTCCTCGGCGTTGCCAGTGGACGGTGGCAAGCACTCCTTGAAAAAAATTGTTGATGTTGAGGACGTCTGCCATGCGCTCATGCTGGTCATATGTGGAAGTTTCGACGGGGATTTTCGAGCCTGAGAGAAATGTCGATCCCGGAGAACCTCAGACAATCGAAGGGGTCAGTGCTCTTCAATATGTGATGCATATACGCTGATATGCTGACCGGTCTAGGACGCGCGCAGGATCACAGAGGTGAGGCAGAATGCTGAGGGCCAGTGGGTCTACAAGTGCAGCAATTGTTTCTCCCAGTACACCGCAGCAGAGTGGGTAAAACATCGAACGTTTCGGTGTGGGACCGTTACCAATGTGAGTTACATTGACTGTATGCGTATCTCGACAATGACACTGGGCCGATGAGCTGGTGCGTATGACCGAACCAGACGTCTCACCATGTTCGTGGGAGACCCGTGAATGGGATGAGCTGGCTGCCAGAGTGTGGGAGAAGATGCGAACAAATCCCAATCCAGCCCTTCTCAAAATTAGGCAGGAGATAGCTCGCCAAAACCTAGAGGCGATCAGGTTCAAAAATGAGTGGATCAGATTGAAAATTAAGAGGCACTGACTCCGTACGTACAGTTACGAGGGGATGATTGGGGTTATGGAAGCTCTAACTGAAATGAATGAAGCATCTGAAGATAATAGGGTGTTTCAAATATTCGATTTTGAGCCCAACTTCGGGCCCAACTTTGAGTCCAACTTCGCGCGAAGTTGGAACACGAAATAGTTCGGATTCCGAAGTTGGATGTCAAATCGTGCTCCGGACCACGATTTGACATCCAACTTCGACCCCAACTTCATGCTCCAACTTCCCCCACTCATTTTGGCCCACCCGTTGTACTTCCCGGGAGCAAATGGTGAAAAGTTGTGTCCGAAGTTGGGACCAAGTTGGGCTCGAAATCGGGCTTGAAGTTGGGCTCGAAATAGGATATCTGAAACACCCTAATGATGCTTTATTAGGCTCTGAATGAGCTGGATTTTATACCAGCAAGAAAAACATCAGAACGAGCTCGCGAAAGCAGTGGCACGTAAGTTGTCAAGAACGCGATGCGGATCGCGGAGGGTTTAAGTGAATTCCCGTTTCAGGTTGTGAAGCGGTTGTTTGCGCATGTACTGACTCTGACGTCACTTGTACATTGATTTATTGTGGTATTTTAAAAAAATTATCGATAGTTCTCTCGACGACTCGGAGGACAGCTAGCTCAGCCTGGAAAAACGCAAAACCATTCAAGTCCGAGTCTCGCACATTTATAAATTCTTTTGTACTTCTCAACTAAATTTGCCTCGTATACATACCGTACATGACATCAAATAACAGCGGTGATACATATTAGTATTGATGCAAGGAAAGAGCAAATGACTAGCAGTACGCGAATTCTGCTTCAGATAGATCGTCATCGTCCTCAGCGATCTCTACTGGCTTGTAAAGGAAAGAGCCATTGACGAAAGTGACAACGACGCCGGGCGCGGACGCCAGCGTCGAATGGAGTCGAGGTGGTGTCGCACCCAGTGTCGAGTCACTCGTGGGCGAAGGCAAGGGCGGGGTGTACTGGAAGGTGTCGGGAGAAACCGACAGGATGGATACTGATGGCTTTTCGGTCTCAACGGCGTGAGATGTCGGTAGGGCCGGAATGGCCGCAGGCAAAGGACGAGGTTCTTCATCAAGCCTCAAAATATCCGATGGTGTTGCTGAGTGTTCCTCACCGGCTTGTTGAGGTGTGTCATTGTCCACGGCGTCAACCTCGATCTCGCCATCACCGGTGTTCCCTTTCACTTGTTCTTCCTTGGATCCCTTGCTTTGAGTCAAGTCCTCCTCACGACGGGCATTCCCAACGTCATCGACCCCTGCCATCCCCACGTCCCCGCCTGCACCCGACTCCATTCCCTCTCCTTCTCTCGCATAATCATGCACACCTCTTGCATTGACCAATCGGTCCACCATCCGCGTGTAGATCGAATAAGAGGGAAGCTGCCCATTCCACTCGACAAACACAAAGTCAGACATCGACTGCGAGGGGAACCCTGACGGCGGAAGGTCGAGGCGGCGCGCAGACACGGAGGCAGCCGAGCTATTGTAAGTGGTTACACGTGGGCGACGGGGCGCACGACGGTGAGGAGACGGCACACGGCTAGAAGGGCCCGTAGATGCACGCATGGTCGATGGTCCGCCCGCGTCAGATGCTGGCCCCGATGCTGAGCGAGGAGAGTGGCGGCCTGGTGGACTAGAGGTGACTTGGTCAGGCGAGGAGGGCACACCAGGGCCAAGGAGCCGGGAGCTGGGTTGCGGAGCGGAATTCGATGCAGGCACGGAAGGTGGAGGGGAGGTAGGCACTCGGACTGTTGCGGCGGTCGTGGGAGACGAGAGTAGAGTAGAGGGAGGCACCGAGGTAGTCGTCCGCGACGACCTCATAGGGCCAGCCGTAAGCGGTGTGAAATACGGCGAAGAAGTAGGGGGTTGGAAGGGCGTTACAGCAGGTCGGTTTGCGGCATCAGGTGCAGGGAATGAGGGGGATTGGTGAACGGAAGCAGGTGGGCTAGACCTGCGGGGTGAAGAAGGGACACCAGGGCCACGAAGGGTAGGGTACACTGCACTTGCTGAAGCTATCGGGGAGCCAACGACAGGAGGCAAAGCTGATGTCTCCGCACCCCCTCCAACTCCAGTATCCTGTACGGCGACGAGCGAGAACTGCTCGGTGAAGAATCGTGCATCTGCGATGCGGTCCGGGTCCGTCTCTTGCTCCATATCATCGTGGTGCCAGTCATGGTCGGCGGGGAGTCCGCCGGCACACTCACCTAGCCGAGCAGGCTCGTTTGCCGACCCCACGTCTGCGACTTCCGTCAACAGCGGCAGCGTCGCCACCCGCTCGTCCGGATGCGCATATACATCCTCCACCGCGGTCCCCACCTCGACATCATGCGGCTCGTCCACCTCACGCGCCAGCTCCCGCGTTTCGTGCACGGGCATGCAAGGCTCGCCCGAGTCCACATCTTGACCAACCACACCGGAGCTCACATGCCTGTCCTTCAGAGACTCCACCATGTCCTCTACATCTGTGAACGGCGGCGGCGTAGGTGGCCCTCCAACCTCGTTCTCGTCTTCCGTGGATATCACCTCGATTCGCTCCACCGCATGCGCGATTTTGCGCCTTTTGCGCCTATGCTGCGGGGGGCGCAACGAGGACGGCTGCTCATCATCAGTGGACAAGATCTCGATCGCTTCCGTGACTTTGGTGTGCGTGTACAGCACCCCGTTTTCATCCTCGCTCAGCTCGAACACCTCTGCTAGCCGGTTAACAACGAAAAAAAAAAAGACTAAATGGGAATCACAAACGCACGTCCGTCCAGGCTTTTCAGCTTTTCTGCAAGCATGTAGGATTAACCAGACAGTATGATAGGGTTCACAGCAACCAACTTACTGCGCTCTTCTTTCTCCTTTGCGATCCTTGCAAGTTTCACTGGGCTAATGAATTTCCTTGTCTTGATCTCGGCCTTGGCTTTAGCTTTTTTGCGAGAGTGTGGAGCCAGGCCGTCGACGTGTGCATAGAAAACAGGTTCGGGAAGCTCGTCCGAAGACCCTTCGCTGTACAACGGCCCGAGATTCGTTGTTTCGCGCGGCCTGGTCCTTTGAGTAGTTCTGGTCCAAGGCTGGGAGGAAGAGTTGCGACGGTGCGATCTACTCGAACCAGCGGCACGACGCGGGGGTTCATGAGTGTGAGGTAAGAACTGTGGCGTTCGTTCTCTAGCCGCGGCGGCTTGGACATGCAGAGATAAACGATGGATATTTGTGATGATTTGAAAGACATACCTGGACTCAGGGGAATATCTGAATGCCGAGCAGTATTTGCCCCGCGCGAGAACGTCGTGTCAGTCGCGGGACCTGAGCGTCGGGGCGTGCGCGGAGTTCGAGACGCAACGGGGGCTTCCCGTTTCAACCCCAGTAAGGGACGGTCGGTTGATGGACGTCCAAAAACTTACTGTTAGTATTTTCCGAGCGTCGAGACGATCCACTCGCATTCTGAGAGGTCGTATCCGACACGTTGGTGCTCGTGGACGGGCCGTGGCATCTTGAAGTCCGTGATGCAGAGCGGCCTGGGCTGTAGAGACTTGCAAATGAGTTCAAATATTTAATCATCGTATGCAAGAATTCACCTTCACTCAGACCCGTTGGTGTGCTTCCCATCTGATTATCACTTCGCGTTGGGGAGAGGGCTGCTGCAGCGACATTGAGAGGACCAAAAAGTTAGGGCATTTAGGCTGCCTTACCTTCGAGTCGGTGACGGGCAGAACGCCTCCGAATAGACGAGGGCGCATCAAGTGGTTCGGCGTTGCGGGAGGGCGCTGACGGAGCCCTCTCATCGTCGTCCATGCGGCCGCCAGTGCAGTGAGGAACGAGTGTCGATCTGAATTGAATGGGGATGCCGAAGCAGTGCCGAAGCTGATTGGACCGTCAACCAACATTGAACTATACAACTTGCAATTGGCAGATACTGGGGGAGACTGAGGAGAAGCTCTGGAGGGAGTGTATCGAGTTTGGGCGTCATAAGGATGCGAGAGACAAGCTTGCAAGCACGTCGAAATAACTGTCGAAACTATTTGAGCCAGTATCTACCAGCACCTATCTATAGTACACGACAACGAATCGCGAGTCTAACAGATTCCTACGACGTTCCAAGCGCCTGGACTGGCCACTGCAGCTACTGCGATACTATCATAGATTTCTCGGACCCAGCTACAGGTTGCGACGGTTCAGGCTCCTGCGTCACCGACGGGAGTTCAGCTAGCCGCGCATCTAGAACGAGGACATCCCGGTTCTGCGATGAGCGCACGAAGAGCGGACGCGCATCTGCCCACATGCACCGCGCTTCGCTCTCATCTCCCCGCCGTGCCAGAATATTCCCGATGCGCATCATAGCATCTGCCCGGCGACGATGCACATCCATGGCCGTCGCGCCGTCGAGCACCACGCGGAATACACTGAGCGCGCTCTCGTCCGCGCCCTGCGCAACGAAGATGTCACCGAGACACAGGAGCGCTTGATGTGTCTCCCCCACCGCCTTGGTCATCCGCGCCAGCGCCAGGTACGTGCCCGCCCACCGGAACGTCTCGTCCAGGCTGTGCATCCCGTTCCGCAGGTCCGCGAGGCTCTCCAGGCACATAGCCATGATATCCACCCAGCGCCCGTGGCTCTGTACCAGACAGCGCTCGTACGACGCGCGCGCCTGCGCCGTCTCCCCGCGGTGCAGCGCCCACTGCGCGGCTATCACGTCGCAGCACAGCAACCCGCGCACCCAACCGAGGCGCTTGCACATCTCCGTCGCAGCGCCCAAACGCTGCGCTACGTCCCCCTCGTTGGCGGCGTTGATAGCAACGTCCACCTGCACCAGGCTGATGAGGGCATTTGCGTGAAAGTACGGCGAGCGCGTCGGTGCCGTCATGTGCACCATAGTCGCGTGCAGCGCGCGGGCCTCGGCGTACTCGCTCTTGAGGAAATGTGCTCCCGCCTGCACATCAAGCACCTTGACCTCCAGGGAGGAGCCCACCGCGGCGCAGGCCACCAGCAGGTCGCGCACCTGGTTGCTCAACACGAGTGAGTGCGCCAGGCGGCCTAGCAGGGCCCACGCACGCGCTTCGGACAGCAGGCAGTCGCACTCGTCTTGCAGCAGGCCCGCGGGACGTGCGATGCGTTGACCTGCACGTGCGTACACGATGCTCTGCTGCAGGTCTCCACGCTTGGTCTCTAGCAGGGCCCGTTGATGCGTAGCGATCAGCTGCTGGGCGACGTTGTGCGTTGCCGCTGCCGAGGCCATAGCAAGATTGCAGAATTCCAGCGCCTTTTTCGAGTCTCCCGTTTTAGTGCAATACTCTGAAACTGCCGTGTAAAAAGCGGCTCGATAGAGGAGAAAACATATTAGTAGGGAGGCCAGAAATTGCGTGATCATTAGCCAGATACCTTGCTCAATAATTTCGTCTCCCAGCAGTAAACCATCGAAGTGTTGAATGCCTTGAGCGATGAGTTTTTCTGTATCTGCGGACGAAATGGGAGGACCCCATCCGAGAAGACAGACATTCGTGTATCGCCACCGCAGTTTCGCGTCACCTATAGACTCAATGGCATCCGGTATATAGTCCATAAGCGCAGTACCACCCTTCAGCATTTGGTGTGAAAACCTGTCGAGTGTCAGAACACTGTCTGCAATGTCTAACGACACCCGCCCCTCTCTAGTCAGTCCGTTCAAGATGAGGCTGTGGATGTTCCCGAGATTCGACGTAAGCTGGAAGACAAGGTCGCCCGACGAAAAGTGCGTTTGTGCGGACCACACTGCTAGCAGGTCCTGAAAATGAGTCCGGAGTGGTTTGACGAACACCGGCGCGGGGGGGTGCGCACGGTGCACGTATTCGCGGATGGGACTCAGCACTTTGAGCCGTCCGTCATGGTCAATATAAGCTAACGAGGTGCGGATAAGCGTTGACTTGCAGTGCAGGACATTGCGGACAGGAATAGTCGGCGCGAGCAGGTAACTGTCGGATATTCCATCGGGCAGCAGGGAGAGGAGGCTGAGGAGTTGCTTGGCGTCGGAAGAGGATGCGATGCGCGGGCTTGTGAGGGACATGATGATCGACTGCTCGAGATTGGCACATTTATCAGCACCTTCTGAGAGGAGTGTCGTATGTTCAGTTTTCCACCGGGAAAGGGCGCGCGCATAGCCCTCGAACGAAACCACGCTGGCCATCAAATTCACTGCCAGCGGGAGATGCCCTGTCAAGTCAAGGAGTTCGGACAGTACAGATTCTTCGCCGATTTCTGGTTCGTCAGCAATTTCAACGAAGGTTTGGCGTGTGGCCGAGGCGGGAAGGGGCCGAAGGGGAGGAAGGAAAGGCCGGCTCCATTTGACCTTTGCTGGCCTTTCTGCACCACGCATTGTGATCTTAGAACATCTTCAACTCCCTGAGCTCATGGAGAATGAAATGAACTGCTCACCAATAGTGTGAAATGAGGCACATCTGTCAATGCAGACAAGAAATCCTCGACCTGAGGACGGGTTCCCACCGGCTCCCATGGCGTCTCAAGATTATCTAGCACCAATACTGCCGGGCCACACTCTTGGAAGTGCATCACAATAGCTTGTGAGGGCTTTGTTGACAGCTCAATACCAAGGTGCAACCCGATCATGGCAATCAAATCGGTCGCGTTGTTGGCCGCTTCGCAAGACACAAAATGGCGGTGGCCATATCTTTGCACTATGCTCGGGTGGTGTAGACAGGCAATAGCAAGGGTCGTTTTCCCGATGCCACCAGGGCCTAGAACTGCCACCCGCGCAGCAGGGCAAAGAAGAGCGACGACATCTTGTACCTCGACTTCCCGTCCGTGGAATATTTTGGGGGATGCGGGAAGTAAGGAGAAGACACTGGAGCTACACAGGATGGAGTCAGCATGATCTGATGAGTTCAGTGATAGGTAAATATTTGCCTATTGCTGAGATGAAGAAGACTCCCTCGAGTCTAGATTGATCACTAAGTCTCCGATGAAAAAAGGCAGACTGAATTTCTTTACCGACACAGTTATCTTGGATGATTCTCCGTCGCTTTGGGCTGAAAGTAGTTCAAGCACTTCTTGATGACGCTGTTCATTCTCTGTATCAAATTTCAACATTTTGGCCACAAGATCGGCACCAGATCGTATCTGACCAGACTCAGGTCAGTGGGTAATCCCTGATAGTGCACTACATCCTTACCATGAAGACATTCAGTGCAGAGTTGAGCTCTGCTTCACAGCTTTCGAGTTGTGCTGTGATCTCACTTTGCCTAAAGAAACGCCTGAATGTGCCAAGTTCTTGTTGAGACCGAAGGCACCCATGAAATTTTTGGAGAGTCCTGTGCAGGGCATAAGATACAGCAGCTGGCAACACTAGAATGAACACACTGAGCAATTCCGCTGATGTTATCCAGCATTTGCGGAGATATGTCCAATTCTGGGTGAAAAGAAAGTGCAAGGAGTGTGCACAGCAGCCGATGAGTTTCCTCCAGTATTTGCACACACTTTTCTTTGTTCGCTTTGGTGTTCTACAGGATCCATTGAGCCAGTACGGGTTCCAAATCGAATGAGTACGTACTTGCACTATGGGCAGTATCGAAAGAGATACTGTAGCAACGTTGACCAAAAAAGGTACATCCTTAATGTCCGAAGTCTTCCGGAGAGCATTTGCAGCGACTTCAATGTACTGGACAACCCGTTTTACAGAATCTTGAGAAGCTTTGGGCATCGGAAAGACTGCGATGTCAGATCGTGGTGCAGGTCGTCATTTTATAGCTTCTGAAATTCATATCACGGCTGATACTGAAGACGCCGCGAGGAAGCCAGAGCGCTGTCGATTTTCACCATGTTTCAGCGTTGCCGTAGTGTAAGTCCAAGTATGTCTATATTTCGTCGGCAGAAGGGCTTATAGCGCTTAAGGTGCCGCGTCGGCACCAATATATATAGTACGATGGAGCTTGAAGAAGCGGCAAGAGGAAAGAAGAGACCTAGAATATCTCCTCCTGGCCTTTCAACGGCAGCCAGCTTCGATGGGATGCACCATGAGATCGGTAACAGAACACTTGGGTTGGTGAAATTTGGGTGAACAGTCGGCCTGCCAGGGCATACGTAGCGGCGACAACGAAACCCCCTTGGCCTCCCCCACTCTGACATCCCAAAAGGGGAATGCTTACAAATAGATAACATAACACTGACGGTCAGTGCACCACTATGACATCACGTGATCACTTTCCCAGCTTGTGTCAGCCATTCCGATGTCAGTGTTCACACTGAGAAATTCTGAAACCAAGTTCATTGTCATGTCCTTGGTTTTATTTAACAGCACAGAGGGACTGTGTGTTTACAGAGTGATTTTAATTACTTCTTGTTTGAATTTAAGCTATAAAAAGCCTTACACTGGTTGAGCATTTCAATTTTTTCACCTTCTTTTTCAGTGAAAAATGTTGTTTATTTTTCAGACATTTTTCACTGAAAAAGAAGGTGAAATTTTTAAAACTTTTTCATCACTTTCTCAATTCAAGGTGAAAAATTCGAAATAAAATAAGAAAGTGATGAAAATGTTTTGACATTTTCACCTGCTTTTCAGTGAAAAATGTGTGAAAAATAAACGACATTTTTCACTGAAAAGAAGGTGAAATTTTTGAAATGTTCAACCAGTGTTAAGAAAGGTCAGTTTGGCAATGTACATGTTGAAAATAAAGTCTGTTTGCAGAAAAATTTGCACATCTGCCGCGTCAATTTTAAGGTGAATTTGCGTGTATATGCTGTCATTTTCTGCTCAATAGTCTTATATACGCATTTAGAGCAACATTGATGCTGCCATAAAACCTGCAAATACATATTACTGCCGGCTATTTTCTGTGAGAAAGGTGAAAATAGAGGTGAAAAGCAAAAACTATACATATAGACCAAGTGGAAAGGGTAATAGCGAAAAGTTTGAAGAAAAAACAACTATACACTACCTCTGAGGTTCGAACCCATAGCACCCAATGATTAGGTAACAAGACATCATCACTACTTAACCACTACAGCACGGCAACCATGCCTAATGGTCACAAACATTGCACTATGTGCGACTGGCCGTCTCGGCGAAGAAACGGCACATTGGTCAGCATTTGTCCATTTTAGGCAATGTCAGAGTGGGGGAGGCGTGTGGGAGCTGCGACAACGCGAGGAGGGTGGAACTTGACTCAGTCGTCCGATGACAGTGGCGTTGCGGCTGCTATATATATCCTCTGCTATCGCACTGTACTTATTGGTCGCAAAGTTAATAGTTCGATCTTCGAGTAGTAGGACCAGCGATATGATAATAGGTGAGAAGGCCTGTTTTGATTTCCGGGATTTTGTCGGGATTTGACCAGGGCTACGGCCCAAAATTGGTACAAAAATGTCAAGATTTCGTTCCAGGCCAAAATTTTCGCCCCCAAGCGGGCTATTTTGAAAAAAATTCTTGCCGCTGACGCGATTTTGTGTCGGGATTGGACAAGGCCAAAACGTTGTTTTGGCCGAAATTGTCGGGATTTGGACCACCCCTAGAGGCCCAAACTCCCAAAAAAATTGTCGGGATTTGCATCAGGGATCCAGACCTATTATCATCGGTCCTCTGGTAGTCTCCTATTCCGAAGCGATCTCCTGCTGTTTCGAATATCCCCGCCCGATCACATCCGACCAAATTGGGACAAAATAATATCTTCGCTAGTCTTGTGGTGCTTTAAAGCCGTTAAAAGCCTTAGCTTTTACGGCCGTATGGTCTAGAGGTACGATACCTGCTTTGGGCGTTTCGTAGTTGCAGGTGGCCCGGGGTTCGAATCCCCGTGCGGCCCTTTTTTGCTTTGCAAATTTTTGTTACACCGAAGTAGACAGACACATCTTCTTGGAGTTGACTCACCGTACGTCCGGCACTGCCCCGGAACATTAGGGGCAGTCAGAGTCGAGGATTCTGGCGGTGGGAATTGTATTGCATCAGAATTGTGTCCAATTCTGACTGTCCCACAATTCTCTGAAGGATGCTAAGTACCTACAATTCATGGACCTTCAGCTATCGGTTACGTACTCAATCAGGATGTTATCTACATCTGAGGTCTCCTCGGAGTCCTCGCTGCCTCTGGGGCCCACTGTCACCTCGATTTCATCATCTCCATCCTCCTCCTCGAGCTGAAGATTCTTCTTCGGACGCCCTCGCTTCATTTTGGCACCGTTGACCTTCTCGTCTTCTTGGGCTTCAGCGGCCGCAATAGAGGCGACCTCCTGCCTTTGCTGAAAGTGATTGGTCAGCAGAATTATGTAGTCACAAAACAAGTTGTAGTGTCCTTATCACTGGTTGAACATTTCAAAATTTTCACCTTCTTTTTCAGTGAAAAATGTCGTTTATTTTTCACACATTTTTCACTGAAAAAGCAGGTGAAAATTTCAAAACATTTTCATCACTTTCTTATTTTATTTCGAATTTTTCACCTTGAATCAAGAAAGTGCTGAAAATGTTTTAAAATTTTCACCTTCTTTTTCAGTGAAAAATGTCTGAAAAATAAACAACATTTTTCACTGAAAAGGAAGGTGAAAAAATTGAAATGCTCAACCAGTGTATAAGCTTATGTATTAGAAAGTGAAGGCATTGTTAATCGGAATTATCGAATCTTTTTCAAAACTGCCTCCAGAGGCGCTTCGAGGATTCTGAGGCGATTTGGGATTTAAGTGATTCTCCCATGCTTACAAGTGCAGTCACTGCCATGTTCGTCCCCAGGCTGCTGTTCGATTTGGGGTAAAAGATTCAGTTCAAGGTGCGTGCTACTTTGTTCCATTCAGTTCCTTGCTAATCGGATTCAAGTAGAAATTTCAGAATGCGGTTAGTGCGTACTACGTATTGACTATGGCACTGCAGCGACACCTTCCAACCTGAGTTGCCCTTACGGCGCTGGTCCGCACTTACACGTCATCGCGCCGGTGGGGTCCCGCATACTTGTTGCAGCCGACGCCTCCCGTGTGCCTGTGTGCTGTTGGACTCGGCAAGTCGTCTCGTGTGGGCGCGAACTCGAGACTGCTGCGCCGACTCACGCTCCCACACCTGGCCCTGCGCGTGGTATGCTCGCCTTGCGGACGCGGTCAACACCCAAGTACCGTATCGTTTAGTGGGTGAATCGACGATGTTGCGCCGGCGGAGCTTGGACATTGGTGGCGTGCGCAAGACCCTCACAGGGCCGGGTGTCATCGCCGCACCTCCCAACTCGCGGCACCAGGGCAATGGCCACGGTGACCCGACTTGGGAGGGAGAGCGAGGACGGACAAGCAGGGTGAGGAGGGCCGGAAGAGCATAAAGGAGCGCTGTGGCAGGGTGGGGAGCAAGGTAGTGGGTAAACCACCTATGAGTAACGGGCAGCGGCACGGCGGGTGCACCGTGAAGGCGCACGAGGATGCTGTCGCGCATGGAGCCCACACCGCCCATGCCCGTCAGGCCGATAGCCTGCTGGGCGCCGCCCGAGGTGAAGGGCGGATATTGCCGCTGCTCGGCACACACGGCGGTATGCGTGTGGCCAGTGTCGAGTGCGCAGGTTATGCAGCAGGCGAGCGTTGGTAGGAGAGAACCTACACGATCAGGTAAACTTAAAGGGGAGGGAAAAGATTATCCAACACAAAGGTTCAAGATTGAACAGACACAGGGCCCATTGATCCGACCTTGATCCGACCTGTGTCCAACCCGAGTCGAGCCATACGCTGTAGACCGCCTAGCATTCGCGTTTAGCGTCTGCAACCTGTGGACAACACATCCCATGTTGGCAGCCAGGGATGCGAGAGGTCAGCATGCGCCGAAGGGAGTCGGCTGCACATCTCCGCGCCCAAGTCGGGTATCCGGACGCGCCGATTCCACAGCTGGCCAATCCATACGTCGCCCCGTGTCGCGAATGCGCTGCACAACATTCGGCGTGCGGATGAGCGCTGCGGGTGTGGTCCGCGCAGATGGAGGTGGGAGACGAGGAGAGCGAGAGCGGGAGATGACGAGTAGATAGCTGGAGTAGTCAGGACCAGAGTCGCTCGTAAGAAAACACGGCGTACTTTGCACTCACACCGCCAGACTGTGCCGCCGCGCCTGCGCCTGCCTATGCCTCGCAAGCCGCATCGAACTCGCGGTCTGCGAGGCCGCGTATCCTGCGCTCGCTACGGCGACTGCTCGCGCAATACTGCGCCAGTGCAAGGTGGCAGGTCCGCGTGATGGCGCCCAAGCACGGACCAAGTCGCTTCAGCGCCGTAAGTGCAGCCCGTCGGAGCCCAGGTCGGAAGGTGTCGCTTCAGCGCACTAGTCAATATGTCGCATGTGTACCTACGTAGCACGCAATAACCACATTCTTAAATTGCTATTTGAATCTGATTAGCAAGGAACTGAATGGAATAAAGCAGCACCCACCTTGAACTGGATCTTTTGACCCAAATCGAACAGCAGTCCGGGGACGAACACGGCAGTGGCCGCGCTTGCCGTCCGCATCCGACAGGCATATGTTGACACCGTGTCGTGTGCGCGTCGATTACGCGAGCCCGTGAGTTGCCTATACATTCAAGCACAGGAAACAAGTGTTACGCGGACGTTGAAATTGCAGACCCGCAAGATTGGTGATGTGGTGGAGGAGGAACTTGCCGCCTTCAAACTCGGCATCATCAGTTGCTTGATGTCTAAATGGCAGACGTCCCCCTGGGCGGCCGATGTGAGGATAGTCGGGTGATAGTATAGGGAGTCGACGACCAAGGTCAGAGCGAACTTGGAAGCTTGGAGGCTCTAGCCAAGCAATACCAAATACTGGTACGGTGATCCGAAATCCCGACCCTCCCAAACCACTACCGCCTTGACGCCCCACGACCGACACATCCCGCTCACTGGCCCAGACGATGCACAGTTACCACTGATCACTGCCATCAACAACGCCAAAGACTCTATTGTTTTTTGGGTATGCCAACTTTTAGATGTGTCGACTTCATAATTTTGCGATGTGCTCTCAATCAAAGTTTATATGTCGTGGACGCAAATTTACGATATGTAACTTGATCAAATAGTGCGACGGCTAAAACTTTTGATATACTTCACTTTAAACTTGCGCGATGGTCATCTGGTAAGTTTTTGTGTTGTCTCCCCCAAACATTTTAGCTACTTATTTATTTTACAAAACGAACAGCATAGCCAACAGTCCTATTCTTAGCATATGTAGGACCGTCACATCCGATAATCAACGCCAAATATACTTAGACGCTAGGCCTACACAGGCTGTAACACAGCTCACAGCTCTCCCTCTTGCCACAACTCCACGACCATCGCCTACTATCATCTACCTGGATCTTCTACACTGTCGAATGGTTGATCCCTTTGGAATTATCGGAGTCGTCGGATTCGTTTATGGTACATCTGGCCTACGGTTTCCTTCATAGCCTCGGTACAGTTTTAACACAACACACAGACATTTCGAAGGATATATATGCTCTGCACAAGCGACATCAAAATGATAAGCAGATGTTAATTACCATCGAACATCTTGTAAATCATTCCGGTGCATACGTACAGCGCTTGAAGGCTCGGCAAGAACTTGCTGGGAACGAACATATCGCGGCACTTGGTACGCTAAGACTCTCTAATACCGTCAAAACCTGACTGGGATGCATTTTAGACTCGCTATTTTCAGTCTTCGAAAATGCCGGTAAACGATTGGATGATTTGAAAACCAAACTTCGCGGTGGTTGGCTGGATTTTGGGGTCTATAGCGTTATACGGGAAGTAGATGAAGAGCTCGAGAAAGGTTGTGTTGATTCATACCCGATTTCCATTCAACTCAAGCTCCTCCAAAGCTTTCAACTCGTGCATGCCGCTAGCAACCTTCGAGCTGGTACAGGCATTAAAGATCGAGACTAGCAAGATCAACTACCGACTATCGAGGATGGAAGACTCTGCAATGGGTGCTGAGGCTGTGCAATCTGGAATGGCTCAGCAAATAAAAAAAATGAAAGAGGGCCTGTCGCGCCTGTCGCAGAGGATGAACGACATACATAATTTGCTGCTAGTGACATCCATAGCAAACCAAGCCCCATTACCGGAAGCAGAAACGCGTATCCTCGCCGAGGTTTCTGACCTTCTGGTGCGGCATAGTGTGCACCTTCAGGAAATTGACAGTCGAAAGTAAGTGCTCATTGGTGTACTGATTCCCGAGACGCCCATTTCTATCAATTTTTCACTCACAGTTTGATGATAACTGAGGATCTCAACTCAGCCAAGTTGGTGTCAGAACGCTTTCTAGGCCCCGGATTGTTGTGAGCCACCGTGAAATTTATTCCGAACATTCAATAATTAAGGTCTATCATATTCAGGGAACCTGCACCTACTACAGCAGCAAGGCAACGGCCGAAAAGTGACATCACGGGGTCTCGAATGACAGAGACATGGCATGTTCACCAACCTTTGTGTACCTTGCCTTCTGACATCGCGACTGCAACAGGCGCTATTCAGTTATCGTCGATCGTGACACATTATTTGACGACCTCGAGCGGTCAGTATTGAATGCTGATGCATCCTTTCTGTCTGACTATGCCTAATAATGCTTGTAGTTTGGGCATCTCTAACCCATCGTCTCCATCACTACAAGCAGAAAATCTTCCCAAATATCTAACTGTTCCGACTCTATTGGAATCCCGTGGGCATCATCGGAGCACGAGCGAAGGACCGTAAGTCTTCATTTTCCTGCATCTGGCATTAACCTACTTATGTTGGGGCGTCAGACCTTCGTATGACCGAGATAAACTTCTCGGAACATTCACTTGGACGAAAAGACAAGAAGCTGTACAGTACGTCATTAGTACAGTTTATCTGGATACTGTTGATGATGGGAATGTATCTACGGCAGTGAGAGCTTCCGCCTAGAACTCGCTCGGCACGTCTGATTTCCCTTCAAGTTTCGCGTCGAGAGCTAATGCGCATTTCTATCCTGCTGGTTTTGTAAAATAAATAAATAGCAAATAAGTTTGGGGAACCACAACTAAACTTACTGAGCAGAGGAATCACATGAGTTCCAAAGGGACATAGAAAGTCTGGCATACAAAATATCAAGTTTGATATGACGGGTTGAGCTTCGCAATTTTGATTTCTAGCAGAACATCGTGAGTTTTGCTCAGAGAACATCGCAAATTTGAGAGGTCATATATCGCGATTTTGGATTTGAGTATATAGAGTTTGCGGATGAGACATATAAATTATTCTTCGGTTCCGGACGTCGGGGGAGACGACGTCAAAGGCTATCTGCTTGTCATCCGGGGCAAGGAGCGGGCCCGGCGGCATCGCGTCGGATGTTGCTCGGGTTTCGGATCATCGGTCCGGTGTTTGGTGTTGTGTGACTAGACCTACTAGTCTTCGGAGCGCCATCCGGCACTCACACACAAACTCAAGCACATCTGCTGGCTATACTTCAACACACCTATCCTCTCCTGGCTTGAGTCTTGGATATGCGACCTCCTGGGCTCCAGATCGTGACTCAAGGCGTCTCGGCAGTGCACAGCAAAGTGCAAATCCAAAAGAAATCCTACTAGCTGTTTCTCGCTGTGGGACGCAGCGACTTGTTTAACTAAACGGAGCACCTCGTACACGTGCATAGACTCGCACAGCCATTCAGCTTGGCAGTGCTGTAGCAAGCCTGCGCAGCTGCGTTACGGCGGGAGTTGGCCTGCACCGGGTAACCTTGCCCGCCTGCAGCGCCGCGCAACATCGGCTTGTACCCTGGCACGTACTTGTTCATGCAGCCTGATGGGTGACATCTTCATCCGTGGCCGTATCCTGATGACAAAAGTCGCGTCGACGAAGACGACCCGAACAATCATCATTTGGACTCTAGTACATCCCAAAATATAGGTATATCATCCGCTGCCCCTATGCTGATCGGGCCGCAGGCTGTTACAAGAACTGGCACAAGAACTTTGTCCCCCACGTCTCGTTCACGTTCTGTGTGGAGGTTGGGGACTCTGTTACCGTAGGTGAGTAAAAAGCACTTTATAGAGCTCGTTACCTACTGACGTGTTGCAGGCCAATGTGCTGTAAATGTCGGAGAAAAAGGGTGGTCAAGTCGGTTGACAAGTCTGTGCAGTCACGTACGTTCCGATGGCTGGCTATCTGCAAATGGAATGACCAATGCTCACGAGCTCAAACGTCACCCGTCGGGCGCTTGGAAGCGACGCAGACTCCGACACCCCAAATTGGATGCAAAGACATGCTTGGTTCCGACTCACCCATATGCCCTTGGACTTCTTCTCCCGCCTGCGTTACGTGCTCATCGCGCGACTGTGGATCCATCACCCTACCATACACCCGACTGTTGACTGACGCGCACTGTAGGGTCCGCCGCAAGTACGTTGTTGCGGCTCGCTGCTCGTGCTCGCGGTGTGCACCAGGGCCATGGGCCGAATTGGGTGCGTCTTTCATTTTCTTTGCTTGTCTACCCCGTCTACGCACATCCCGACCTGGCCCGCATACCTCCCGGCTGGCTGGATTGTGCGCAAATGTGCTGATCGCTCATGCGGGAGGTGCTGAGCGAGTCGGCGAAGACAGTGCGGGCCATGCGGCTGAACGACCCACGCAGGGGAAGCCGCGCATGTCAGGCTGACAGAGTCGGCACAACGGCAAAGCACATGTCTCGCGCACTGCGTGGACGCCTTGCTGCACTCATTGTGTGCCATGCGGTCTCTCGCGTTTTGACGCCGCATCACGTCCATTCCACGTGCCGTCCACGAGGGCGAAAGCATGCGTGTCTGCAGCCTTACATGCCCCCTCCCTCCCTCTCCCCGCACGGCAGTAAGTACCTGCTGTTCACCTGCACCGCGCGCAATGGCGCTGGGTGTGTGGGTGTGGGCCGGGAGGTACTGTGCGAGTCGGCGGATACAGCGCAGCTAAGCCTAAGCAAGTTGTGCACGACGAGCCGTGGATATGGATACACCCTGACATGGGCCGCTCATAAACTGCAGGCGAAGCCGTGTTCGTCTTGTGTCCTGTCCGTTCCATGCAAGACTGCGCCGCGTTGTCCCTCATCTCAGCGGTTGCACTGTGGCGCGCTCCCTTTCGCCGTGCTCGTCTCGTGTGCCACCCGTTCCGCAGGGACTGCGCTATCTGCGAGTGCGAGAGTGCGCCGCGTCGTTTCATCTCGAGGCCATGCCGTATCGCATACCTACCTGTTCGCCCGCACCACGCGCAGAGCAATTGCGCCGACTAGCGACTGCGCGACTCGCGAGTCCGGATGTCTCTGCACACCACGAGCAGGGCAGAGGTAGAATACAGGTGATCGCGAGGCGATCAACTAAGGCATGCCAGGCAGTAGTCGGGCGCGGACAGGCATGTGCTTGAAGTCGAGTGAGGAATTAAGTGTGGCTGGGCTGGGGTCGATCACCGTTGATGATGACGGGACCCTCGTATACTATGTATACTACTTATCCGCGAGCACAGGAGCCGCCGTGGGGCGCAATTCCCCGCTCAGAAATGCAAAGGTGGCGCAGTGCGGACCGGGAATGCGTATCCTGTTGGGCATCGTCTTTGCAGGACCAACAAAGGACCAATTCACCAGTGAATGCGGGCCACATATGCGTGCAAAAAGGTCTAGTCACACAACACCAAACACTGGACTGAGGATCCGAACCCCGAGCAATGCCCAACGCGATGCCGCCGGGCCCGCTCCTTGCCTCGGATGACGAGCGGATAGCCTTTGACGTCGTCTCCCCCGACGTTCGGAACCGAAGAAGAATTTATATGTCTCATCTGCAACTCTATATACTCAAATCCAAAATCGCGATATATGACCTGTCAAATTTGCGATGTTCTCTGAGCAAAACTCGCGATGTTCTGCCAGAAATCAAAATTGCGAAGCTTAACCCATCATATCAAACTTGATATTTTGTATGCCAGACTTTCTATGTCTCTTTGGAATTCGTGTGATTCCTCTGCTCGGTAAGTTTAGTTGTGGTTCCCCAAACTTATTTGCTATTTATTTATTTTACAAAACCAGCAGGATAAGGAGCGGGCCCGGCGGCATCGCGTCGGGCGTTGCTCGGGGTTCAGATCCTCGGTCCGGTGTTTGGTGTTGTGTGACTAGACCTTTTTGCACGCCACTGGTGAATTGGTCCTTTGTTGGTCCTGCAAAGACGATGCCCAACAGTATACACATTCCCGGTCCGCACTGCGCTGCCTTTGCATTTCTGAGCGAATTGCGCCCCACGGCGGCTCCCGTGCTCGCGGATAAGTAGTATACATAGTATACGAGGGTCCCGTCACCATCAACGGTGATCGACCCCAGCCCAGCCATGCCCAATTCCTCACTCGACTTCAAGCACACGCCTGTCCGCGCCCGACTACTGCCTGGCATGCCTTAGTTGATCGCCTCGCGATCACCTGTATTCTACCTCTGCCCTGCTCGTGGTGTGCAGAGACGTCCGGACTCGCGAGTCGCGCAGTCGCTAGTCGGCGCAATTGCTCTGCGCGTGGTGCGAGCGAACAGGTAGGTATGCAATACGGCATGGCCTCGAGATGAAACGACGCGGCGCACCCTTGCACTCGCAGATAGCGCAGTCCCTGCGGAACGGGTGGCACACGAGACGAGCACGGCGAAAGGGAGCGCACCACAGTGCAACCGCTGAGATGAGGGACAACGCGGCACAGTCTTGCATGGAACGGACAGGACACAAGACAAACACGGCCTGACGTTCGCTTGCAGTTTACGAGCGACCCACGTCAGGGTGTATCCATATCCACGGCTCGTCGTGCACAACTTGCTTAGGCTTAGCTGCGCTGTATCCGCCGACTCGCACAGTACCTCCCGGCCCACACCCACACACCCAGCGCCATTGCGCGCGGTGCAGGTGAACAGCAGGTACTTACTGCCGTGCGGGGAGAGGGAGGGAGGGGGCATGTAAGGCTGCAGACACGCATGCTTTCGCCCTCGTGGACGGCACGTGGAATGGACGTGATGCGGCGTCAAAACGCGAGAGACCGCATGGCACACGATGAGTGCAGCAAGGCGTCCACGCAGTGCGCGAGACATGTGCTTTGCCGTTGTGCCGACTCTGTCAGCCTGACATGCGCGGCTTCCCCTGCGTGGGTCGTTCAGCCGCATGGCCCGCACTGTCTTCGCCGACTCGCTCAGCACCTCCCGCATGAGCGATCAGCACATTTGCGCACAATCCAGCCAGCCGGGAGGTATGCGGGCCAGGTCGGGATGTGCGTAGACGGGGTAGACAAGCAAAGAAAATGAAAGACGCACCCAATTCGGCCCATGGCCCTGGTGCACACCGCGAGCACGAGCAGCGAGCCGCAACAACGTACTTGCGGCGGACCCTACAGTGCGCGTCAGTCAACAGTCGGGTGTATGGTAGGGTGATGGATCCACAGTCGCGCGATGAGCACGTAACGCAGGCGGGAGAAGAAGTCCAAGGGCATATGGGTGAGTCGGAACCAAGCATGTCTTTGCATCCAATTTGGGGTGTCGGAGTCTGCGTCGCTTCCAAGCGCCCGACGGGTGACGTTTGAGCTCGTGAGCATTGGTCATTCCATTTGCAGATAGCCAGCCATCGGAACGTACGTGACTGCACAGACTTGTCAACCGACTTGACCACCCTTTTTCTCCGACATTTACAGCACATTGGCCTGCAACACGTCAGTAGGTAACGAGCTCTATAAAGTGCTTTTTACTCACCTACGGTAACAGAGTCCCCAACCTCCACACAGAACGTGAACGAGACGTGGGGGACAAAGTTCTTGTGCCAGTTCTTGTAACAGCCTGCGGCCCGATCAGCATAGGGGCAGCGGATGATATACCTATATTTTGGGATGTACTAGAGTCCAAATGATGATTGTTCGGGTCGTCTTCGTCGACGCGACTTTTGTCATCAGGATACGGCCACGGATGAAGATGTCACCCATCAGGCTGCATGAACAAGTACGTGCCAGGGTACAAGCCGATGTTGCGCGGCGCTGCAGGCGGGCAAGGTTACCCGGTGCAGGCCAACTCCCGCCGTAACGCAGCTGCGCAGGCTTGCTACAGCACTGCCAAGCTGAATGGCTGTGCGAGTCTATGCACGTGTATGAGGTGCTCCGTTTAGTTAAACAAGTCGCTGCGTCCCACAGCGAGAAACAGCTAGTAGGATTTCTTTTGGATTTGCACTTTGCTGTGCACTGCCGAGACGCCTTGAGTCACGATCTGGAGCCCAGGAGGTCGCATATCCAAGACTCAAGCCAGGAGAGGATAGGTGTGTTGAAGTATAGCCAGCGGATGTGCTTGAGTTTGTGCGTGAGTGCCGGATGGCGCTCTGAAGACTAGTAGGTCTAGTCACACAACACCAAACACCGGACCAATGATCCGAAACCCGAGCAACATCCGACGCGATGCCGCCGGGCCCGCTCCTTGCCCCGGATGACGAGCAGATAGCCTTTGACGTCGTCTCCCCCGACGTCCGGAACCGAAGAAGAATTTATATGTCTCATCTGCAAACTCTATATACTCAAATCCAAAATCGCGATATATGACCTGTCAAATTTGCGATGTTCTCTGAGCAAAACTCATGATGTTCTGCTAGAAATCAAAATTGCGAAGCTCAACCCGTCATATCAAACTTGATATTTTGTATGCCAGACTTTTTATGTCCCTTTGGAACTCATGTGATTCCTCTGCTCAGTAAGTTTAGTTGTGGTTCCCCAAACTTATTTGCTATTTATTTATTTTACAAAACCAGCAGGATACATTTCTGGCTATTACAGAGACCCAGCTGCTCCGGGCGTACTTCTATCAGTCTGGTCTGACTGTGGTCTGATCCTGCACCCTGGTCTGCCCAAGGATGTATTCGCCAGGCAACGGCAAGATCTCTTACATCTTATTTCCCTTTACATGGATTTCGTCTTTCCGGAAAGGCCATCCGTGTTAGCCGCCGGTTTAATTATTGTCGGCCTGGAGGCATATCGCTGCTCCAATACCAGAGCAGGGGCAACGGAAGAGCTAACATTGCCGATATTCTCAGTTGACTGGTCCACCAACAGTCATTCGCCTCTCACAGAGAGCCAAACTGCTGATCCGTCACTCCATGAACTTTATACTGCATGGAATAGGCACAGAAAAATAATTGGCGCCTGCAGCAGTAGTTGCGGAGCAGACCTCGACAATCCTTGCTCACACTCCCCTGCCAGGTTCCGTATGCTGCTAGATTTGAAGGCACTTATTGGATCATCCCTACCGGATGCAAAGCAAAGGTTTACTCAACTAACCGTGCGGCGAAGAGAAGCTTGGGAGAAGCAGTTGCTGTCGTGCATATTCGACTCGATACGTGGATAAACAAAAGATTCACAAACAGAAACTTTAGTTTCTGATTGTGCTATGAGTACCGAAAATGGCACAGTTTGGCTTATATAATCTTGTAATCATGTGCTCATTCTTGTTGCCGGCAACGGGACAGCAATTTGATCGCATCACCGTGCGTGTCCGAATTGGGAAGCTCTGCCATTTGGCTGCATCCGATGGCAAGGATTAGTGCAGGCTCAACGAGGCACTTTCACGCATGGTTTTATCGGTGAAAAATGCTTAGAATTAGATTTTACATGTATTCTTGGTTACACATCATTTATTCCCCCCACATGGCTTGAAATCGACCCTTCCTGTTGCTTGATTGAGGCACTTTTCAACGGAATTTTCCAGATCTTTTACCAAGAATACATGTAGAATGCGCAAAACCACCCTTTTGGCACAATTTCAGTCTATATTGGGTCCCTGACGGCGCGTGCTGGGATGACTTCCATCAGCCTAATAATGTGTCTGAAAACACGAACAAACAAATGCGCCACACTGACTTCCCGCTCTCCCCTGCGCCCCTCCACGCGTATTCGACGCGTCAAGCCCGTGGGGTGCCATGGTCTACATCTCTGCATCCCTATGATACAAAGGAACACATAAAAGGCGGACCGCGGCTCAAAAACAACATACCAGCTCTCGACTTCTCAAGAAACCTGTGCACCCAAGGCCAAAACGGGTGCAAACGGACGCGGGAACCGAGATAATCAGTACACATACCTCAAAGAAGCCATTTCCAAGCGTGCCGAGATCCTGGAATGCATCGCCGCTGGTCCTAGTAGCGTGGTCGAGGAAGCCATGCCCAAGCACTGGCAGTCAACGTCAATCAAGCTCAATGGATATCGATGACGAGGTGTTTGACAGTGAAGAATAGTGGTATGAAAGCTAGCATGGTTTCAGATATAGATAATACATGTATTGAGAGTAGATAACAGCCGGAGGACGGGAAGAATGCGACAGGAACGCTGGATGAAAGACATTTGCCGCCCATTCAGCTTTGATCTGCTTAGGTAAGCACACGATTTTGGAACCCCGGTTGCCGGTGGCCACTAGTTAGTGGACCAAAATGTCGCGGATTCGGCTTATATAATGATGCACTTTTGTCATTTCTGCTTACCCTCTTGCCCCGTGCTCATCCCTACAAAGCCCAATGCGAGCTGGCCGACGCGCAAGCGTCGGCCGAGCGAGCGTTGGGCCTCCCCTTCCATATTTTATTTCTTAGCAGAAATAAGCAACTTGAACTCAAAACTTTACTTTCTGTTTGTGCCCTGCCGCTTGCCGGCCACTCACCTTCATTAGTACCAGGAGATGTATGTATGCTTATGTAAACTGAGGAACAGGAAATTATCGAGTCCCCGTCTCTTGATTATCGCCGAATCCCGGCTCAGGGGATGGATCCGGTAGGTCCGGTAGTCCATCTCGTCGTCGCTTGGGAGCACTGTGCTGGCCAACGGGGCCCGGCGCTTCAAATTTCCAGCCATGTTCCCAGCTGGATTGTTGTCCGCTGCAACAGGCGCAGATGCGGTGCTTTGAAGAAACTGAGAAAAGGCCGCAGTCGGGGTTGATGTGTCCTGTCTCCGATACAATGATATAGTCGAGTACGCTACAAGCTTCCCAGGGCCATCAAGTCCCCCACATTTTCTCCTGCATTTACATATGACCTGCCCGGGTTTTAGAAATTGTGGAACACCGTCTCCAATAGTGGACACCGTCTCCAATAGTGGCGGACTCAGAAGTAGTCATTGTCGGAACTGCAGAGACTTCTGCAGGCAGTTTGCTGTCAGTGGACTTAGAGATATCTCTTAATCTTGCGGAGTCGAAACAACGGGGATCTATTTGCATCAATTACACACGAAAGCAGAGCTACTGTAAGACTCGGACCGGGTTTTTGTCACCCCTTCAGTGGGTCATTTTCCCCATTCACCCACTAAACTTGCACTAAAGGGGTGAAAACATGGTTAATCAACATCTGGTTACATTCCCCCATTTTGAACGGGTGATTTGCTGTAACCCACTTACATACATGGTGTATTTCACCCAGTTCTAATAACCCATCTGTGTAACCTGTTTAACGAGTTATTCTAACCTGGACAATCGGGGGAAAGGAACCCACACAGAGGAGCTGTAAGTGATGGCGGTGCAATTTTGATCTGATTCGTTTATTCCCGGTAACGTAAGTTACTGGGTCTTAGGGAGCATGATTTTTCGATTTTGGCCGTGCATCACATTTTCGTCAGCGGTTTTTGCGTCAGCAGTGATCTGTTGATCTCTCCCTACCAAAAATGCTCGGCTCGATGAGTTCGGCAGGTAGGCCGATGATTGCATTCATAATTATGCTTAGACTATCGTCCGATTGTGTCGCTCTCCTCAACCCAGCCTTAACCTCAGTGCCATCTCGAAAATTCAAGTTTAGTGCCTTTGACAAGGTGTGCACACATAGCACTAGTAGTCCCGCATTTGTTACACTCCAGGAACTGCCCGGAAAACTACACCACAGACCCGAAGTGACTTCAGGGTGAGATCATTGATGAAGGTCGGACGAGGTCAGTGCTTGAGATCGAACCAATCTGGTTTTGATCTCAAAAGTGATATTAAATCGTGAATCAATTTCCGATCATTCTGAGGCTTGATTCCAATCTGAGCTCGGTGAGTGAACCCACATTGTTGTGCCTTTGGGGATCTTATAGACATTCATCTCAGATAGCATACATCCCTTCTCCGCTGCAAATTGACACTGCAATCACACCACATTGTGGCAATAGAAATGTTGTTTGTTTTAATACATTTTATTTATATATTTCACTGCTCGCCCTCGGCTGCTCCTTCGCCGCCGTCGTTCTCATTACGAGGTGCATTGTCAGGCGCATTGTCTTCATCATCCGAAGTGATCCGCTTGCGCTTCTTGGCCTTGCTTTTCTTCTTTGGGAGGCGCTTGACTTGAGGCGCAACGATGTAGAGCTCCCGGAGCCATCGCGGGCAGGTGCAATCCGGATCGGTGAAAGACTTGACTGTGTGCTCGGTAGTCGAAGGATCGCCGAATTCCTGGATATCGTCATCGTAAATATCTTTCATGAGACTAAAATATCTTCATAAGACGATAGAAAATCAGAAGAGAATAGATCTTTACTCACTCAACGTAAGCTTCAGAGCCGCCTTCCCGAAACGCTTCCAGTTCATCGTCAACTTTTCCCCAGAATGAATTGGGATTGTGTTTGAGTGCGAGGTGGCGACGCTTGAAAGATATTATAAAAATGAATAAAACAGAGAAGATAAAACTCACCAGCAGTGCAAGGCGCATATAAAGGCCAAGCGTGGCGGGGACGTGATGCGCATGAGCAAGCGAGAGTAGTTCGGCAGCCAAATCAGCGACGTTGAGGCCCGAGTTCTCACCAATCTGGGTGGCAGACATGAAGATCGTCATTTAGAAGTAAAGGATGACAACACACGGTTTTCTTGATCGCGTAACGGGCCTGAGAGATTTCTTCGCCAAGCCAGGTACCCAGCTCATCGGCATGAATACTGTCGGGCTTCGGAAGATCGGGAGTGTTGACGGTGTGCATTGCGAGCTGAGGATGGCTATCATCAAGAAGACTGTGGTTGAAGAAAAGGAGACCTACCAGAAGCACCTCCACCAACGTCCCTGAATAAAAGTGCACGTTGGGAAGCAGAAGGAGCGAGTAGATGTTGCGACGAGCAGTCTTCTATAGAACTCAAAAAATTTAGGGACAGTCCGCGAAGGAAGAAAGGTCAAGCACTTCGAGCGCGCTTGATGCGGTCCAGGACTCTGCGGTGTTTTGTGTAAGTTTGCTGAGCTGGTCCCGGACTTGAAGGGTCCAGAGGGCTTGTAGCGCATCGCGTTCGTCTTTGTTGGAAGTCTGCAAGGCACTTGAGAGCAGTTAAATCGTTGGCATGATGACTTACAGCAAGATAAGTCCTAAAGTCACTGTCGGTGGCAGGCTCAAGCTTCACGCGCTTCAGCTCGCGTTCACCAAAGTTCTTGAGCTGTGCCAATGACGTGCCGCGAATGCTGAGAGTAGTCGTGGTAGAGGCCGGTGTGGTGAAAGGGCTAGAAGTGGAATCGAGGCTAAAGGGTGGTGGCAGCGGAAGGTTTGGTGTTTGGGGAAACACCGGGCTAGATGGGGTGCTGGAAGGTGGTGCATTTTGGCGTTCCAATCTCCTGCGTTTGGAGCGCTCGAGAAGCTCTTTGGTCGAGGATCCAGATGGCATAAGATGAGAGCAAGAGGAAAAAGTGTGTTGTGGCAGTACCACACATGTGACCGTGATTTTAAGTCTGCGTGAAAGCAGCGCGACGCGATTTATCACTTTCCTTTAAACGCATTGCAGTGGCAAAATGCCTCGAGCAGCTTGGGAACCTCCTGCAGGTAAGGGTACCTGTTCGTGACACATGTCAGATTATTGAAGACGTTTACAGAAATAATTCCATACCTCCAATATTCGGAAGACCGAAGACAAGTCCGCTGCACCATCTGTTATGGAAGATCTGGAGCCGGGCTTGGTCGACATGGCATTGAACTCAAGTCACTGAAAACTCACCTAACCTGTAATGCACACGGAACTTGTTGGAGAAACCATTTAGAGCGCGAAGCAGCGCGCACTGTCGATCTTGAGGAGTTCTCTGAAGTGTCCAATGCTGCTGCGGTGTCAGCGTTTCCTAATTTCGAAGATATCACCCCTTCGCATCCACCGCCGATGTTCGCAGAGCCACAAACGGAACCCGACTTCCCTGCCTATCAGCGCGTCTACGGCACTGCAGAATTGATACAGGAGCTGGGAGAAGTAGAGGAATCAGTTGCACCAACGGTTGAAGAAAAACAGTCAAACCTTCGCCAGCAGTATGAGCAAATGCTCTTGGATGCATATCAGGCAGACCAATTGGAAAACGAGGACGGCGTTGATGACCAATTTGTCAGTGATGAAATGCCAAAACATCCAGACAGGGTGGAGGACGAGGACGAGGACGAGCAATGCTTTGATCCCTCGGCGCTATCTCCATCGGCGTACCATCCTTATCCGAGCAAAGCGGTAAGTCGTTCTCTTCAGGCATAAACCGGCCGTTACTCACTTTGATGCCCAGGCCATGCTCCTCGACATAATGGACAATTTCCCGCGTTGTCGATTCACAAGCGCGCAGATGTCCTTGATAATCCAATTTGCCAAAAATCTCGGTGTCCCGAACGTCCCGTCGATCAAAGCGCTGCGGAATATTCAGCAGTCTCTTCAATCTAGTTGTGGAGACGCACCTACACGAATAGAATCACAGCAGGGAAATATATTCTACATGAACGACATCCGGGGTACCATCGCCCGCGATTTCGCCAACCCACTTGTTGCACCTCACATGCATTTCTACCCTGAAGAGACGGACGGGCCGATTTCAGAGGTATTCCAGGCTGAGAGGTGGACGGAATACGCACCTGAACAGCTCACACCCATGTTCGCCAAAGGCCAGCGGCGTTTTTGGATTAACGAGGTCGCCCAGCTTGAAGACGGAACATTTGTCGTCCCGCTACTCCTGGTTGTGCGAAACGGTGACTTGGAAGCCGATGGCTTTGAGGTGACGCAGACGGCCAATGGGAAATGGAAGCTTCACTCCGAGGACCTGAAGTCTAAAAAAGCCGAGGAATTCGACCGCACCTATGACGAAATTGTCGAAGAGTTCGGAAATTTGACCTGGGTGGACGACTCACAGGTTCACAAAATGCCCAACCACCTGCGAACCCTTGTTGACAACGATGAGGATTTGTTCGTTATAATGGTTTCCCCATGGGCGGATGACGTCTCGGGCAATAAATCAAAACAATACAACAAACATATGAATATGTATAGCGGAAATGGCTGCCTCCCTGGACGTCTGCTTCAGCAAGAATTCCATGTCCATTACGTCTCTTCCTCACCCCATGCATCATCTGCGGAACAATTTGCTGCATTCCGTGATCACGCCAAGAGCACGGAAACCAAGCCCGTGAAGGCGTATAACGCGGCGACCAAACGGAAATGCCGATTTATCCTTCGTGTCCCAGGGTTGCCGGCGGATAACCCGCAGCAGTCCGAAGAGGCATCCCACATGGGGAGTAGAGCCAACTTCCCATGTCGAAAGTGTCACTGGGGTGGTACAAACAAGGAGAAGGAGACGAACCAGATGTACCATGAGTGTCATCTTGCTGGGACTTTACGGAACGCAGAAGAAATCCGAGTGAACCTCCAGAAGCAGCTGCAATTAGCAATGCGTGGGGATCCGAAGGGAGTCGAGAAATTGCAGCGAGCGACTGGAACGAAAGACAAAATTGCGCAGTATTGGATTGAGCTGCTGGTCCGTAAATTCCAGGAGCTCAAGGCGGAAGGCCCAAGACGCACCGTAGATCAGATTGCCTCGGAGGTGCTGAAGTGGTTTTCCGAGCAACCGGGTGACAAAATGAATCCCCTGCTTGATATTGCCGGCCTCGACCCATCCCAGGATACTCCCCTCGAGCTACTGCACACAATCCTGCTGGGCGTGATCAAATACGTTTGGCACCACATGAACACCGAACAATGGTCGGATACTGACCGCCATCTGCTTGCTATTCGTCTGCAATCCACAGATATCAGTGGATTAACTGTGCCGCCAATCCGAGCTGCGTACATGATGCAGTATAAAAACAATCTCATCGGAAAGCATTTCAAAACCGTGATGCAGACCCTGCTGTTCCACATTCACGAAATCTCGACACCAGAGCAGTTCCAACTCGTCAAAGCTGCCGGGGAGCTAGGTGCAAGACTTTGGGTCCCTGAAATCGATGATATGCGTGAATATCTCGCGCAGGTTGAAATAGCAGTGGCCAACCTTCTCGATGCATTCGACGCTGTTGATCCTTTGCGAATTTTGACCAAGATCAAGCTCCATTTGCTAGCGCACATCATGGACGATGTTCGACGTTTCGGACCATTAATTCAATCGTCCACCAAGATCTATGAGGCGTTTAACGGAGTGTTTCGGCTATGCTCGGTGTACAGCAATCACCTTGCCCCTAGTCGTGATATCTCCCGCAAATTTGCATCTATGGACCGCGTCAAGCACCTCTTGTCCGGCGGATACTGGTGGGACTCACGTTTGCAGCAGTGGGTGCAAGCAGGAGAGGCTGTTCTGGCCATTCTTCAGTCCGATCGCGTGGTTCAGCGTCATCTTGGCTGGGTTTCGCCAACGGTTGTTTCTCCAGGGACAGTGGAGCCGAAACCACTGAGAAAAAATCCCACTGTGCAATGGCAGGAGTCAGCGGCATCCAACCATTGGAACATATCGAATGGCACCCCACCGCAACCACAGAGCCCCTGGCGATTTGGTCATACTCTGTTTGCACAGAGTGGGGATAAGATCGCGATTAAAAATTGGGTCGCTGCAAAAGATCTCCAAGGACGTACCGTTTTTGGGCGAATATACGAGCTGCTGACCGCTGAGAAGACGGCATTTGTGACGCTCGAGCAGTTTATGTGCAGCCAGCAAGCACATCGGGACTTCTGTTGGCCAGTCTTGCGCCGTCCGAATGGACAGGAGATTGTTGAAGGTGTTCGATCCTTCCTTGTTCTCCCATCCACACGTGTTCAGTTCATCATGTCGGTTCAGCACGACTGTCGGATGGGACACTGTCAACCTGCAGTAGTCAGGAAAGAACGACAGGAGCGCGAAGAGACAAACCGGGACAAAAGCTTGATCAAGCACACTGATGATGACCATTTCATCATTAACATGAGTGCCCTTCACAATTTCACCAAGCTCTGTCACGTGTTGCCGCGTGCGTTAACCCAGCTTGAGCTGCTGTTCCCTGAACGCAGCGAATTCCACAGGACGGTTGCGCAAAAGGCCAGGGTGGGAAGGGATGTGCGTCGCAAGCAGACAGCGGCCAAACGTCGCCAAAACGCAGAGGCCAAAAAGCGGGAGGCGGAGGAAGCAGATCAAGCTGCTCGAGAAGCGGAGGAGGCAGCAGCCGCAGGGAGAGACCTTGAGGGTGAAGAGGATGGAGGTGTTGCCAGTGATCGTGAGCAGGAAGATGTTGCAGGACCAGAGTCAGAGGATGAGCCCGAGGAAGGTGTCGCGATGGATGTTGAAGAACTCCAGCCCGTGCGGGCGCAGAGGGCAAGAAAACGGAAACGAAGACGAACTGATCTGTGATGTGTATATACATATTAAAATTTATAGTGGGAGTGTGTTGTATGGACATACCATTTGTACGATAATCTCTCAGACCCCCAGTGCAGCATTGTCACCCAATTGCACACTGGGCCGATGTGCCTGAATGCTCACCTCCACCGCCTCACCCTCGCCCTCTGCTCTGTGCCCGGCCTATTTTCGGCAGCGGCTCGAGCTCATCGTGCGCCTTGGCACGGCGCACCTGACACTCATACTTCTTCTTGCGGCAAAGTCGGTCAACATTGGCCGGTTGGCATGCCGAGATTTGGAGAAACATTTATCTTATCTTATCAGTTTCTCTGAGACAAATTGCGAATAAAAAATAATATATTGCAGTACATCTGTGTATGAACTCAAGTAAAAGACTCAGGCTGAGATCTGTACAGCCCTCAATATGGTCTGAATCTGATGGCGCAATGAGGTCTGACAGCCGATATCATTCAGCCGTCAAAATGAGACCAAATTGATCTCGGCCAGTGAGATCACTTCAACATAATGTGCCGGGATTGCACTGAAGTCACGACAGGTTGGTGGTGTAGCTGGTCTGATATGGGACACCTCTTTTCAGAGCAGCCATCTGTTTGGTTGAATGAGGCTGGTGCACCAACCTTACAGGACAGTGGTCCTACTTAATTCACTTGTGTTAGATGGGTCTGCATTCTTCCCATAGCCTCCTTTGATTCTCTTCAGGCATGTGCTCTCTCGGGCATCTCGGGCAGCAGCATCCAATTGTTATTCCTTCAGAATAAGGTCCGTAGGTAGGTAGGTATTACACCGTGCAATCCAAATAATAAAGGCTGGTGTCAGGGATTATCCCGGTGCACAAAATAAGCTGAGTTATACATTCCTCTCGGGGCCTCCACTACCTCGGATGAGTCTGCAAATATCATGAAATTCATCCCTGCCCCGCTGTGGATCATTGCCACCAGACAGAATCAATTAGTCCTCTCGCCAACATTACGCCCCATATCCAATGAATTAAACCTGCTGTAATGGTACAGAGCATAAGATTTCAAGGATACTACGTGTATACTTTGCAACCAGGACGATTGTGCTAAGGATTACCGTCGCAACTGTGTCAGGTTCGGTGGTACATAGCAATATCTCCATAAATGATTTGCACAGTTCAATCACGGCTAGAGAACTTGCGCATTCTATGAGGTATGGTCAGGAGTTCCGAGAGTCCCACAACCCCACATTTGAATTTTCCCGGTGAGATGTCCGAACTCGTAGAGGCATAATTCTGGTTTCGGTAGAAAGCAGTCTTTGAGTGCAAGTGGACATTCAGAATACTATTCATGTCTCTCTCGTCTTGACTGGTGCGGAGGTGGCTGGGATTTTCCTGTCTTTGTCTCCTTCCAAGCACCGCGACCTGCAAATCCTCCGATCTGCACATCCTCGCCGCTTGCCTGTCTGAGACGAGGTGGACTAGTGGTCCACAGGAAGAGATACAGGCTAAGTACAAGTCCAGATATCAACCGAGTGCGGTTACATGTCGGAGTGAAGGTGGAGAGACAAAGGTCGAAAACTCAATGATTAAAAGGTGCGCCAATGGAATTGGTGACCTGCAGGGCCACTTTGCAACCATGATGTTGACCTTCAATACAGTTCAGATGGGCTTTGCCTCCTGCACAATGAAACATGATAATTGCCAGCCATGTTTCTTGCTTGACTCACGTTCCCGGATGTATAAGTGTATTCAAAATGGATTTCTTCCAGTGAAGATATTGTAGCATCAGGGTTCGAAGTGAATCCTCTGTGGATTATGGTGAGAGTAAGTCTTTTGCAGAGCAATTCTGCTTGTTGTGCTTATGTGCTTAATTCCTCGGTACTCGGCGCAGTCCACAGAGTAGAGATCCTTGTGAGTAATATGAAGTGTGTAAGTATTTCCTTCTCTTCAGCTGCGAAGATAAGCTTTGGTCTGATATGTCGGTTCACTCGTTACCGGGCTCTGCCGCTTGTCGGCCTTACAGCTTTATAAATATCTATCCAAAGATCTCCCACTGATTGGTTGTATCTGCCTCTTCGCCGCTCGATATCCAAATACGGAGGGGCTGATTGACTCGGTTTCTCTTTTGGAGGCCTTTCCTCGTAACCCTAGAGCTTCCCGTTTCCAAATGGTAATAGCGCTAGCTTGCAAAGGATGGGCTCGGGCCCGTAGATGGCAGGTAGCACTTGATACTCATACATACTTTATTCTACATAATTTCTACCCAACATAATTTTACCGTTGGCACACCAAGGTCCATCATCTTCATTGCTCGGCATCATCTGCTCCCGGCTTGGAATTCGATCCCCCATCTTGCCGCTTATCCGAGTCGCCGTCCCCTTCCTTCGCCCGCCCTTCCTTGCTTTTCGCGCGGCTCCCTTTCGTCTTGTGCTCGCTGTCGTCGTCCTCCTTTGTCTCGCTCCCCCCAATCCGGTAGTAGTCGTCTCCAGTCTGCCCACGCTCGTGATGTATCGTTAGGCGCTGCAACTCGGTGATGAAGTTCTCCAGTTTCTCGTTCTTCTTCGACCGGGGCAGGCGTCCGAGGTTCCCGAGCCAGCTCCACTTGTTGAGGATGTAGTCTTGCAGCCAAAGCCGTTAGAATACAGCACAGCCTCCTAATATCTTGCAACTCACATGTCAGAGCGACGACGACCGTGATACCGAAGGAGAAAGCCCAGATTCGTACGACGGTGACCTGAAAATGATATGAGAATTCGCACCCAGCAAGCAAAGGGAGTCATATATACGATGTCAACATGCCTTGTAAAGCCCGTGAGATGCTTCAACGGATATATCGCAGAGAAAACTTACCCATTATGAGGTGCAACCCCACTAATCCAACCAAAGATGCAGAAAACCGATGCCAGGATATCGACTCCAAGAACCTGTACGCAATTCCAGTTTCGCATAACTCGCGAGGGATGCCTACTCACTGCGCCCAGTAGTTGGATCGAAGGGAACACATTCTCCTCGTTGTTCCCTTGGCTGAGCCGCGTGACGAATATCACCTGCGATGCACTACCATGTTGGCGAATGAAACATTCTTCCCTGACAATGCACGCACCCAACTTTCCGTCAGTGCGATTTCGAGAAAGAGAATTTCTTGAACGCTTTTTCGAAGTAATGAGTATTGACGATTGATGGACAAGATGCCTGCGAACCTGCCGAAATTCTCGATGATTCCGCCTGTCGATGACCTCAGGAGAGTGCCCCGGACGAGCCTACGGATGCAAGTTAGTTATGTCATAGGGACGAGACCGTAAAATATCGGTGACCATGTCCCTCCGGCGAGAATAAGGCCCTGGATTATCGAGTGAGTGATCCATAGTTTCATAATCAACCACCAAGCCCACCATTATCGTCGAGATAACCCACACCTTGGGGATTTCCCACTCAACGGGCGACTTGGCATCTCCAGAGATAGAGCAAGTCAGTATGCACCCCAGATTTCTGTCGAGAAAAAGTTGTCCTACAGGGGGCTCTGTCATAAGCGATCGCGATCGTTGCGACATCCGCGAATATAGCCTAATAAAGGTGTTACACGACATTCATTTGAGACATCGATGGTTCGACTGACAAGGAATACAACCTGTGCGCGCCCGTTAGACTAGATCCCCGCATGGCACGATGTTAGAAGCCATACCAGATCAACCCGGATGGTTTCATTCAAAATAAGCATGGAAAGCGCCAGATAAACCTCCAAATGAATGCACAGGGCGATACGATAGATGATGTACGCCTTCACGGTGTGTGTCAAAACAGATCCGGCGAAGTATTGAAAGCAGATAGGTACCTTCATCCGGTGGAAAATCTGCCTCGCAACTTTGATGGAGGTAATAATCGAGTTGAGTCCCTCGTCCAAAAACACAACGTCTAATGGGAGGATCAGTACCGACTCGACTACATATCTTAAATGACACTGACCAGCAGCCGACCGCGCGGCATCGCTCGCTCCTTCAACAGCAATTCCACAATCGGCCTTCTTCAGCGATGGAGCATCGTTTACGCCCTGTACAATTTTTAGCGTAAGAGATCATTAGCACGACGAAAGAACGGACGTCTCCAGTCATCGCGGTTAGGTGACCTCAACACAGAATTTGAACTCGCGAATTTAGCAGACAACCAGACACACATACCGCGCTGTTGAAGCATTTCCACCACCTGATACTTGTGTTCAGGGAATACCTCCGCGAAACCATCTAGAGGGTGTCAATTTTGTACAATAAGACAGGGGAGTACTTACCAGCAGCCTCCACGAAATCCCGAACATCAGACCCGCTCATGCCACTCCCGATAAGGCGTTGAGAATCGTACACATTCGTTCCTAACTGTAATTGTTTGCAAGTTTCCTTCGCGATCGCAACGGCATCACCGGTGAGCATCTTGATATGGATTCCCAGATCCTGAGCTTCTTGGATGGTCTGCGGTACACAATATTCACCACTATACATAGCTGTAGCAATGCATAAGACTCACTGCAGCCGTATCGCCTCGTGGAGGGTCGAACATGCTCATGATGCCGAGCATTTGCCAGTCTTCTCCGTCCTCCTTGAAGGCAACTCCCAACGAGCGAAACCCTTTTTCGGCAAAAGTTTGAGACGTCTGGCGGTATTCGTTCACCGTTCTTTTATCGAAGTTCCTGAGCTTGAGAATGCTGCGTACGGAAAGGCATGCATCAGAGACGGTGCAGAGTTAGTACGACCGATAACGTACGCATTTGGAGTGCCTTTGCAAGCGGTGTACTTCTTTCCATCCTTCTCCACTTGAGCCTCGATGCGCTTGGAAACCGGGTCAAAGGGCGTGAACTTGTTTGTCTTCCATCCACTACGGAGATTCTCCTGTGCTTTGGGGAAGTCCTGGCGAGCACATGAACAATTCTGAACAAGTGATAGTGTATAAAGAAGTGAACACCTTCAATCCGATGATGGTTACTTTGTCGATCGGGTCGAGGGACTTGACGTTATGCGACGATGCAAGGACTGCTACAGTCATGAACCAATCCCTGTCAACGCCTGGGTAGAACGTTCAGCTTCAAGTGGTATAGACATCTGAGACAAACATGAGCAGTACCTGGCGAGACATATGGTTCATTCAGCGACAGCTTATTAGCGGTCAGTGTGCCAGTCTTGTCGGAGCACAGCATGTCGACGCCAGCTAACGATTCGATAGCTGTTAATTTCTGCACGATGCATTTCCGGCTGTGGTAGATTTGAATACGGCGAGTAAAGTAGGTCGTAAAGCATGTACCGTGCCAAGTAAGCGGCCCCAACAGCCTGGTTATCAGTCACTTAGTACGTGCGTGCACGATCCGCAAACACACTTACCATCGTCGTAGTCGTGACGCACGGCAGCCCGACTGGGACACCGATGATCTGATACCGGGGTTAAAACTGATTTGTCAAGATATGTAAAGGCTTTACGAAGAAGATCAGCGCGTAGACGAGCAGCGAATTTTCTTTCGGAGATGTGATTTCGATGCCTCTGCAGATAATGTCAGGGAGCCTGCCCTTGCGAAGATATAAACATACGTACCTGAAAAAGCCGCCAACCCAGACTATAAAGATGAACACAAGGACGAGGACGAGGAGTGTTGTGCCGATGCCCCCGAGTACGATTTGGAAATGCCCGCGCTCGTTGGAGCCTGAAGAACTTCTTTGACTATATAGAAGATAAAAAAAGGAGGACTACGCACTCATCACCAGGGACGCGGTTCGACCAACAAAAGATTGCTTGGCTGTCGCACTGACGATGGCGTAACACTAGGAAAATTTGAATTGGGATAGAGATCCATGAATATTTAGGCGGCGACTGCTAACCTTGCCACGTTTCACTCCGCAGGTATAATACGCAATATCACCGATGTACTTGTCGACAGCAAGTGACTCTCCTGTGATAGCACTCTGATCGACGGAAGCCACGGACGGGCCGCGATCGACTTCGTTGTCCTCATCGTCGCTGGTATCGCCGCTACGCCGCTTCTCGTCGAGTTTGGATCTTTGAGAGATTTCTTTGGCCTGCATGTATGATGATGATGAGATATGCAAGGAGTTGCGCAGTGCAGCGGATTCCATACTTTAGAGCCGTCTTTGTCATCGTAGCTTGCCAAAATCTGTAAGGTACAAGTTATTGTACGAAAAGTTGCTCAAAAGGCGGGCAAAATACCTTGGCGTCGGCTGGGATAGTGCTCCCTTCTTCCAGTATCACCTAATACGCGTCGTGAGCATCTTAAATGTTACCTGTAACTTGGTAATAATTGACTATGTCGCCTGGAACTAGTTCCCGAGCTTCGATCGCTTTCTCTTGCCCGCCTCGAACCACAAACGCCTTCATGGCAATGCCTGCCTTGAGTTCAGCCACGATATCGCCAGCTTGCTTCTCTTGATACCAGCCAACACCGGCATTAAGCATCAGTATCCCGATCTGGTTGCACATCAGTGTGGAGTTACTTATTTGTACACGGAGGGCTTACGATGACACCAAAATCAATCCAATCTTGTAGACCCGCGGAAAGTACAACTGCTATCTCCATGGTGTAGAGGATGGCACCCCGAAAATAAGAAATGAATTTGAGGATTTGATTTTCTTTAGGGCTAATTTGCATTCGTTGGTCACCGCGCCCCGTGGATTGAACGAATTATATGACCTTTGCAGTTCATTGTATCCAAATTGTCTACGACGGGTGTCGATATCACTGTCCGTCAGACCTTGGGTCATGCTAGTTTGCAACCAGTCTTCTGGTATCTTGGAACGCGAATCAGGTTTCTGAGACAGGAGCAAAAAAAGCATCGAACCTTCTTCTCTTTGTCGCTCTTAACGGTGACCTTCTTCCATGGCGCATACCAGAGACGCTTCTGCGGTCTGTCACCTTCGTCATCGTCGTCGCCGTCATGTTTGTTCGCCAAAGCGGCCTGATCGTTTGCATAACGGAGAAGTACATCATACTCATCGCCTTCATAGCTTGGAGCGGCATCCTTTTCAGCTGGTGGAGGTGTAGGAGATCCAGACTCCAAATCTTGAGGCTTTGACCGTCCATTTCGGTGTTTAAGGATGGGCATTGTGGGCATCGGGTTGGAATAACATACCTGGAGATCTGTATGTTTAACTAGCGTCTATTATTGGTACGATAGTCGTGCCAGTGACGTCGAATGTTTGGGGAGATGACGACTTTGTGGTGCAGCATATCTTTAGAATTGACGGAACTAATAAGCGGGCGCGGGCATGGGATGTTGAGCTAGTCGAGTAGCTGGCATGGCTTTCTGGAATCCGCGCAATGAGCTCAAGTTGGTGAGTCATTTTTTATCTAATCAACTTAGCGGTGGCAGTGCTATAAACTTTAGTTTGAATCCTGCGATTCGATCGCAGTTTCTTGCCTTTTTGATCGATTGACAGAGAGAAAACTTATCCCATTAAATAACTTCGTCACTCTTGAGGTGCTCCGGTCAGTACCAGTGGAGTATACAATTACAACTCGGCGAATAACTATAATTATCAAGTAAAATACCTAACTTCGGACGACGCGAATAGTGGACTTGGGTGCTTGCCAATCATTCCCAAGCTGCCGTCGAAGAAGATCTTGTACAGACAAGACTCGTGTCAAGCGACATTCGTGTCTCTGCCGCCACCCACCCCACTTCCACCACGCACTGCTCTCCCATATTTTCTGCATCGATTCGCGCGCGGAGGAAGTGGCGAGCCAGAATTGATAGTAGAACCATTCTTCATGACAGTTTCCCAGCGCGCCTTCATTGGTCAACGGGAGGATCTCTTTGTGAGCAGGTGCATCAGGGTCATCAAGCCACACCGTGATGACGCGGGAAGGAAAGAGGAGGAAGAGGGCATTGATCAGCGTCTGGTCTTTTCCGACAAAAATGCCCAGGCCGAGATAATAATCATGGTATGCGTAGTATGTGTCGCGCCACCAGGCGATAGTTTGTGGCGAACCTCCGAAGAAGGACCCTTGACGACCGACAAAATCAGGTGCGAAAATTCAGATTTGAGGGATATCTTACCTTCACTGAACTCGTTGTCGACTGGGCCCATATGTTCCTGCCAATGCTTTTCGCTCGGGTGAGGAACGCGACATACAGGAAAGAATAACAGATCTTCCTTTTTCTCTCCGGTCAAAACACTCCCCTCCTCCCATATCTCATGGACTCGCGCCAGGGCAGGCCAGTCTGTGTAATTGTGGTTGCTTCGAAAACTGCCAGCATCGTTCCAAAACGCGTATTCATAGTCCTTTCCCTGGCTCGACAATGCCTTCACAGCCTCGTCCAGAAAGTATGGCTTGCCATTCCAGACAGCATACAGTTCCGCGGAGTGTATCTTCCGTTCCCGATCCTGCGCATGCATTTTGCCATATTGCTCTTTCGAATTGACAAGAGGAGGGATATCGAATGGCGTGGAAAATGTAGTGTTGATGGTAATTGGCAGACGTCCACGGCACTTGCGTATCAGTGGCTCTATTTCCACCGGCGTGTAGAAGTAGATGTCGGCAGTTATGGGCCGAAGGAATTGGCACAACCACCACTCATACTCTCGCATGGTGTGCTTAGATTTAGAAAGGGGGAAAAACGCGGAGACCAGGAGGATCGAGGGCGGATGCTCATGGGTGAAAGGTGGGGCTATATCTTCGAGCGACACGCCCATAACACTGTGAGCCCCTTGAGAATAAGAAAAGGAGTACCATAGGCCAAGCAAGCAAGCAGATACGAGTAGAATAAACAGGCGACTGCGCCAGACCACAGGCATGCTCAGTATTTGCTCAGTATACACCAGGTTGATACGGAAAGGGAGCAGATGTGATGAGTCGCGCACGCGGCATTCAACATGTCAAGGCTGTGTCGGCGGCAAGCCTTGATGGGGTTAACTGTGGCTACTTCGAGTTGGGAGCACCAGTGGAGCACCGTGCCCTGAATCCTGTGGCTGCTGACATGGTGCATTGTTACAGCGAAAATGCGAGTGTGGCCGTCTGTACATACCACGAACGTAGTCGAAGGATTATTTCGTTATTTAATCGAATCGGCATGGTCTTGACTCGTTGGTATTGGCGAGTACTGCAGTACGATTAGTCGGAGAAACATACTTGGTAGTTAGTTATACAGGAAGGAAGACCGAATTATAGAACCCTGAAGCCCGCGTGCTGACTACCGATGAACTCTCACCCCCCAGGTTCTGAGAGCAGTACAACCGCTGACATCAATGATGCAGGATTGTTTTACAGCAGCGTACCCTCGACCCGAATTTCGATGAGCTGAGCTATGGTCGGCCCTTGCACAGGTATATATGTTCCATGGAAGCCTTTTAGATAGCCGTGGATTTTAGGCACATCGGGAAACGTGTGGTAGCTGGATGAGTTCAAGGAATCAATTTGTGTTGTGAGACAAACCGAGCGTCATTGCATACGACAACGTGTCCCTTCCCAAGCACCCGTGCGGTCCATTCACAATCGTGGGTGAATTCGTCAGGGTATGGTACTTCAATCACAGTGGATATTGGCGTCTGAGCCTAGAAGAGAAGATGAGTAAAGCCACTGCCATGAACTCCTAGAAGAATTTGACTTTCAGACGCATTCAACACCGGGAGGGTGAATGAGAAAGAAAACAAATGCATCTGGGCGTCCAACGATCTTCAGCTGCTCTTCCTTCGTCATCTTTTGTGCCTCCCACGATTTGCCCTTCCGTCGCACCAGATCTAGCAGTGCAGCAACCAATCCTTCATGACTATCATCGGTGAGTCTCCTTCGAGACTCACCCTGTCGTCTGATGTACGAGATGACCACTCCTGACTGGTCTCCAAGCCGCCGCCGCGGTGAATCACGACGTCTGGCCATTGCTCAAGGGCGGTAGCCGATCGCACGCGCCTGCAAATTCCAACACTGGGCACTCCTCACAAGCTCCCACCAGTCTGCAACGAACGCCTTTGAGCTGGTTCATTGTTTGCATTTCCTGCCATGACTCTGACGCGATGCGCTGGATCTGGGTTCCACACACAATTCCCCTATGTGTGGCGCTGCGGTGGTTCAACGATAGAATCGGAAAGTGCCATGCACGGTCACCTTGAGCCGTAAGTGATAATCGGTCATTCCCGGGCCAGTCCTCTTGGACCTCGACTTGGATGGACGGAAATGCCGCACGGAGGAAATACGTGTTGAACCCGGGCGCGTTGCGTCAGCCATCCACGCCAGCGTGCGCAAATTGGTGGCAATTTGGGTGACGAAATGCTCCTCCGATAGAAGACACCGTGCCAGAAGACGTGGACACCGAGGAAGAGCTCAGCAACGAAGTAATAGAAGTGACGCAAAAGACTGGCTAGGTTATTGACCAGTAAGTTCAACTGGCGTGGGGAAAAGATTGTGATCATAACCTGATGACGTCAACGTTTAACATACGCAGACGTTCCCATCGATTTTTGGCTTCTGCTGGTCATGGAGTCCTGGTGGCGGATGGACCGTGTATGCGTGTCATTTGAAATTTATGATGTGCTGCTTGCAGAAGACGCCTGTTCTATTCGGGCCTGGGGAGATTATCCCATGTTGTACGATCTGAGCTGTCGGGGTGCGATATTCTATGATCTGTACTTGTCATCATTCGGATCTCAGGGAAGCTAGATTGATCGTCGGAGACAATGAACAGGGTGTCACCCATACAAATTCTTGGGCACTGAGTTCAGCCTCATGAATAAGGTGGTTGCAACTCACAAGTCCAACCAGGGGCATGCGCAATGAGAGATGCCGCAGGTAGACGGTCAGCCGTCTTTGCTTGCGTGAAGCCAAGTTTGCAGTTGCTGCTTCAGCGACAGCGGTGATCGTTCCCGTGGCAGATGAGAAACGATGGCCGTCAAATACTTCGACACAGCAGTAGCCAGACACGCATGAAGGACGCCCCTAGCAGAAGAAGGAAAACCTCTCTGGGAGATACAGCATGACGAAGGCTCATTCGTTGTGTAAGGGGCACGGACTCCGGAAGAGAAATTCTGGATCAATTGCGGGCTCGGCCGCTGGGGTCTTTTCAATGACTCGCGCACTAAGGTCCCTTGGGCGGAGCGCTATTAGTATGGGGTGACCAGTTCAAAACAATTTATGTTTCGCATTTTTTTGATGGTCGCAAGTCGCGAAACGAAAGCTGAGAGATGCACCACAGCCACACAAGCGTTGTCTAAATTGCAAACCACAAGGAAAGAAGAGGACCGACTCAGCCTAAACACCAAGTCTTGAGCAACCACCCCAGCACCCCCGCCACGACGGCAGTGCCTGCGACTGTTGCACCCACTTCTGGATCTTTAGTTTTCTCCCAAATCCTCCGGGCGACGAGTCTAGGCTCTTCCGTGACAACTGGCACGGCCTCGACGACTCGGAGAGGAGTGGGAGGGGCGGCGACCAATAGCTGGGCCTGCTTCTCCAGTTTCCTCCCGATTTCCCTCATACTCTCCTCGACGACTGCCTTATTCTCTAGTCCCATCTCCTCAATCTTCTTCTCGAACGTCATCGCAAGCCGCCGCCGCTTCCACGGCTCAACGATCACAATTGCCATCACGAAAACCAGCAAATTGAGACCTAGCGCCGTGATCGACCCGTACGTGGACGCGCTCCGAATCTTGTCCGACCAAACTTGCTCTTCGTGGTAGCGCGCAAGGATTGTCCGCATAAGCTCGCTGAACTCCCGCTCGACAGCCTCCTCAGCATCGTGTACGGCAACCCTCGCCTGAGCCTCCTCTTGTTCAAATGAATGATCCTGCGGGACAAGTGTGGTGAACCGAGCGATATCCTGGTGATTCCAGTTGGACTTTCGCTGCAACAGATCGTTTATTTCGCGCTGAGAATTCGAGCGTTGCAGCACTGCGTTGTCGTATGCTGTCTTTGCCACCCGAGCAGCATTACGCGCTTCGGTTATACAGGCCTCTGGGAACAGAGATCGATAGTTAGCCGTTGTACAGTATTCCAGCGGGTGCATACATACACACCCTGTTCAACGACCCGCCGCTTGAGAGCCTCAATCTCCTCGTAGCCAGTCATTCTGTTAAGATGAAATCCAAGCTGAGAGAGGGCGGTTTTCGTGGTGGAAGTGAAGTCATCTGCTCGGTTTCGGACAGCAATTGCACTGTCGCCTGTCCATTTGCGTAGACGCTCCTTGAGGTCAGAGGGGTGCTCAGCAGAAGAGGCAGTTGCGGAGGAGAATCGCGAGGGCCCAGATGACGAGGATGTCTCTGACGAAGCAGAGGATTCAGCTGGTGTATGTTCCTGCTCGGGTTCGTTTCCAGGTGGAAGAGTCCGTGTCACATTCCGGGACTTTGGTGGGGTAGGCAAGCGGTTGGCAAAAAGAGGCCTGCGTAGAGACGACCTCAGAGGCAACATTCGGCCGACGCGTAAAACCCAAAATGGATATTTATCGGCTGTCCAGCCAAAAAATGAGCAAGAGTGTTCTATTCTACCACGTATTCCACGTCTACATTAGATATCCTGGAATCCATGTACCCACGTGTCAAACATGTAGGGAGGGGTGGCATAGCGGGAGGATTAGGCGACGAATAAACTGAAGTTTAACTAAACCTACGTTGTCCATGACCGTGACAACTCTAACTCCAAACATCCAGCATGAGTCGCGACCGCTCTTTCAGCAGCTTGACCTCCGCCGCACCCTCCACCTCTGCGGACCCACCCTTGGCTTCTCCGAGGATTTTCGCCAACACCTCTTCGACGGCCTTGCTCATGCTCTTTGCATCTCCGCAAATGTATATGTATCCCTTGCCGTTGATGATGGCGTCCGCGACGTGCTCCCTGTCGTCCCACAGCAGATCTTGCACGTATATCTTGCTCCCGTCCGCCTTGTACGGCGGCTCGCGCGAGAAAGCATAGTGCATGCTGAACTTGCCCTTCAGCTCCTCACTGTATGTCGACCATTCGTCCTTGTAGAGGAAGTCTTCAGTGGATTTGCGGCATCCATAGAATAGTGAGATGCGCCCCCAGTCAGCGAGGGCGTCCGGGCCATTCTTCTCGAGTGACCGGCGAGCGAGGGCAACACGTTCTTGCACAAACCCACGGAAAGGAGCCACGCCCTGGAGAGAAAAATGAGTACCGTCCGACAACTGCGAAAGATAACATACAGTTCCGGGCCCAATCATGATGACAGGGCTTTTGGGGTTGGTCGGAAGTCTGAAGGTAGATCGCCTAACATGAATCGGCGATTTGTATACCGTCTCACTTTTGTACGCGCCGCGGGGGCCTTCTATGGCATAAGTCGGTATGCTCACATCGGCGACCAAAGGTTGGCCCAAGCCAGTCGCTGCGTGCTTCAAGTTAAGCAGAAAATTCGAGCCGACACCGAACACCCATCTCGGTAGAACGCGGGAGCTGGCGAGGGACTGGTACTTGAGTACTACGGCAGTGACATGGATCGTTGTGGGGTGGAGCTTTGGACTCGAGGAGATAGAATAGTAACGCGGCTGGAGACGTGGGATGGCGGACACGATGATGTCGAAGGGAATGGGCCAGGCCGTGGTGTTCTCCTTGGTTGGAGGAGCCATGACATCATTTCCCGCCGCCAGCTGGAGAACTTCACCGAGTTTGAGGCAGCCATTGGCGATAACACTATGGTACTCTTCCTTATCAGAATTAAGTGTTTTGAGAGCCTCCTCTGCCTCGGGCGTGGGAGCAAATTTGGAGAACGAGCCAAGTATTTGACGACCGGCGACAGCGCTGATATCGATATAATGCCGGAGAACCGTAGCATACGTTGTGGGGACTGGGAAAGGTACCTTGGCCAGGGCGGGATCCAGAGATTCGATGCCGATGACATTGTCCTTCTTGTCGTATAGGCCGAGAGCGTAGAGAAGACGATCGACCTCGACTTCTGGATTCGAAGGCCAGACTCCAACGTGATCGCCGTGCTGATATGTGATGCCAGAGCCCTCAGTGTTGAGCTCAATATGCACACAGTTCCGCTCTTCGGTCGACTGGAAAAGCTCGCGGGAGGCTAAGATAGGTGCCGGGTATGGGTTCTTGGCGTCATGGATGCCTTTCGTCTTCGTGAGAGCGCGAGCCGAAAGTTCGCCTGAGAATGTAAGCGACGTGGCGAAACGTGAACGAAGCAATACTCACCGAGGTAGACTTTTTCGGGCGTGTGGTCTGGTAGCTCCGACACGGCGAAGTCGGCAGAATCACACCCTGTCCTTCTTCAACGTTCATAGTAGTAGCAAATGCGTCCCACATGCCGTCCTTCCACTCGAGATAATCTTCCTCCATGCTTTTATCATCGTCTCCCTCGCCCCTCTCTCCGATCCGGATGGCACCCAACTTGGTCATCTCCGCATCCACTTGACGCCCAATTAGATTATAATGCTCATAAGTTTTGTTACCCAGACTGAAAACCACATATTTGAGTCCCTCGAGTTTGCGCTCGCCGTTGCTGAACTCGAACGACTCGTCCTGCAGGTTCTGCATGAGCTGAACCGCGTTGTCCGTGGGTTCACCCTCGCCATAGGTAGCCATGACGAAGAACACGGCGCAGTCTTCTGGCAGCTGGTCGAGGTTCTCAAAGTCGTATTCCTCAGGGTCGCAGACGAGGGAAGCGAGGCCAAACTTGGACTTTGCTTCCTTGGCGAGACGAATGGCGTACTCCTCTGCTGTGCCCGTTTGTGACCCGTAGAATATGACAATCCGCTTTTTCTACACGACGAAGGATGCATCAGTGAGCGGCAAAGCATGTAAGAAGTTCTGGGACGCACCCCTTCTTTCATCTTCGTTATGAAGTCCCGAGGGTTCCCCGACCCATTTGCTGCTTTGGTGGGAAGCGGCGCGACCTTGGGTTTCGCAGCAGAAAAAAGCTGATCACGGAAGAGATAGAGGGCCGCGAGGACGACGCCCAAGCCGAGGATGATGACATCGGACGAGGAATTGGAGGCCATGCCGGAATATACGAGATGGCGGTGAATGGAAAAACTGGCGAAAGAGGAGAGTGGTCGGAATCGTGCATGGTAGAGAACAGTTGAGTTAAGGGGAAAAATACCAGTGGTTATATACCGAAAGAAGGGTGTCCGGGTAAGTAGGACGACGACCAGGATAAGACGTGCCACGTGGCCTCATCAGGAAACAACACATGACCATCAAGGCGATGCAAACGGCCCTCAAATTCTTTCTCTACTGTTCATTTACTGTATCTACCCATTGTCTAGATTCCATCCTGCAACAAATATGCGCGAGTCACCCCTACAACCCCTCTCTAAAAAGATACTTCGCCCATCTGAGCTGCTTATCGAGTGCAGCGGCCGCTCTCAACTTGAAGTCAGCGGCACTGCTGCGGCAGCGCAAAAGTCCAGAACGCTGACTCAAATGCCGAGTTCTCCGACGACACACCCACCATTAGTCAGGAGGACCGACGGTAAGCAGTTCTCGCGAGCCCCACGCAGGATGCTGCTCTGGGTGGACGGCAGTGTTTTGCATCTCCATAACCAAGTCGCTGTCAGCCCCCAGTTCAAACGTGTACCACTTTATGGCCAACTGAGCCCACAGTCGCGCCGCCGAAGCACTGACATGAGTCAGACTGTGAGTGTCGAAGAAACAAGGCCTGGACCCACTCCGAATGAGACACAGCAATCCACGCTGCATCCGCTGCCAACCGGCCCCGTTCGCTCCAATACCCTTCTTCGTCCTCGAGTTTCCATATCTTGTTGATTGTGGTAATAGCTTCAACACCGTCAATACGACCACTCCCCCAGGTGGCAAAATGGCCGTAATATTGAGAAATTGCAGTCAGTCGCTTGTCAGAGGATTGGGATTGGGCACCGCCAAGCGAGCAGACAGCACAAGTGCATCGGAAACCATACTGCTGGGAAAGGAACTCTCTGGAAGAAGGTGTAGGGTTTTGTCTATTCATGGCACTGATGGACCGACCTTCGTTCCTTTCTGATTCGTTTAGTGTCCGTGTAAGTCGTAAGCAATTCCTACTCGAGTGAGATACATCATACAATAGCAGGAATCAAGGAGAAATTCACCTGCCCTCGGAGAATGTTCTTCAAAGCGTGGACGAGGAGCGCACCCTCGCGCTGCCGCCACGAATAAACGGCATTAAATGCGCTTGAGCAACCATGATTCAACCGTGCCATCCGCGGAAAAATCCCAACGTCGCCTCCAGCCGCGACGGCGTTGGTCTGGAATATAGCCAAGGCGACTTCGTCTGGGTGCTTCTCCGGATCAAGGCCCTCGGGGAAATGAACGTATGAGAGGTTGAAAAACGCATCGCGGTCTGCAGGACCGACAGTCTGCAACAGTTGCGCAATGAGGGCCGCCGGAGAGCCTGATACTGACGGGAAAGGTCAGACTGGTGGCGTGGTGGATGTGTGAGAAGCGTACTTGACTTAGGGACTGTGAACAACGGAGATTCGCTGATCAGTAGTTCGCCTTGTTGAATGTCTCGTGCGGCAACGAGACCCTTGCCCTTTCCAGGCAGATCAGCAACAAAGAAGGGCTCGAAATTCGATGCGTTCAGCGCCTCCACTTCGTTGGAATAGTAGTATGCAGCGCCGGCCAATAAAACGGCTGGAACCAGCCAAAGGAGGCCGAGAAACGTCGGCGGACTGCCTGCACCGCTCAGGGAAAGCTCAGATGGTGAGAATACAACCCACCGAGGGAGATTTCTGCTCGCGGTGCTCGAACTCGGCGGAACACGCTTCTGGCGCTTTGGAGGGTTCATTGGACGGAGAGTGACGGCAGCAACAGGCTCAGAGCTGCCCAAACGGGGCAGGAGAGAGTGATGGGTTGATTGGATCACGCCTCGAACTCAACGCCCGCTGCCATACGGAGATGCGATATGATATGACGCACTCCGAAGTCCCTAGCATTGCCGTCGACGTGAAAGCACAATCGAACGGCGAAACGTACAGGACGCGACACTGCCACGGGCAAACGCGTCTCATGTTCAGTTTATTGATTCAACGCCCAGATAATATTATCGCATCTGTTAAGCTCGTGGTAGAGAGTTATGTGACTTCCCCGACTCCCCCAAATGCGGTGTGTACTGCTCAAAGATATCATAACACTATCGTTCTGGGAACAGGGCTGTCAATTCCGTTTATTTGTATAAAATGAACCAAGCTCCCTGATCGCTTGACCGAAACTATCCGCTATTGTCATTTTACTCCCAATCCATTTTGGTAACTTGCTGCGAATGGATGTAGATGCATATCTCTTGTCGAGTAGGATCAAGGACGCCCAGTCGCCTCGATGTCGAATGGCTCGACCTATCAGATGTTCCACAGGCGATGTTGATGGACAATGATAAGAAGACTCACCGATGCTTTGATTCACTGCGTTCATGCACATATTCTCGTACAATTCTGCCGCAGCATCTTTCTGTCCTTGCGGTCGCTTAGTACCTCGCTTTTTTTCCTGTTGCTTCACGTAGTTCATGCGCTCCTGTAATTCTGGAGAGCCAAGATTCGCGAATGGGAGTCCAACAATAACGACAGCTCGCGCAAGGTCATCCGCGAAGTTGAGGCCTTCCGATAATTTAGCCCCGATGACAGCGAAGAGTAGCCCGCCTTTGCTTTTAGCCTGCAGGCCTAAGTATTAGGCCAGCAAAATCAAGATCACCAGACCTGAACACACCGAATCTGGAGCGTTCGCTGCGTGGACAGCCGACGCGTAGTCCTGTAACACCTGATCTACTTGCGTGGCTTGTTCGGGCTCAAAAAAACCTGGGGACTGTCAGGTCCAGATCCCGTCGGGAGTCGATGAAGGTTTGCTTTATACCTTCTTTTTCCGTTCAAACCTGGTCAGGATTCCGCTTTTTTGCCATCTGTCTTTCGCTGTATTCAGAAAACGATAGGACGGAAAGAAGACGATCATTCCCCGAGGCACCAATGCTGCAAAGTTGAGCAGTATTTGGCCCAGGTCTCCGATCTGGATATAGGGTTTGTTGCGCGGCATCTCTACAAAGATAGGTGCTTACGACGTCATCGTCCTCTTGTTTCCCTGCTTTGTACTCCAGCTCTTCTCCTCGCGGACTCTTACTGACGACTATTGCCTGGAGATTCGATTCTGGAATGATATGGCCACAGGAAAAACTAGAGATCTCTCTGCAGGAAGATGCGAAAACAATTGGTTGATGACGTCCGAGATCTAAGTGGATTCAGTAAAAAGACAACGCTGAAACTGCGTAGCAACTTACTGGCGACATTGTCCCACCAGCTAGTATCACAGCTCGGGCACTGTCAACCACCTCAATGAAATGTGGGGCGGGGTTCAAGAGTTGGTATTTGATTTCAACTTCCTCTTGGCCAGCTTTGTTAGGAACCAGCGAAAAGGTCAGTCGTCCATCTGCATATCATGAGCCAAATTCGCTGGCGGCTAGGTGGCGTACCGTCGTTCGTTCCAGTCAGTGACAACATGAAAGCCTCCACAGCATGTAACGGAGGAACTGCTCCGCATCTTGGACGTAACTTGGGATCTGTGGTCCACACTGCCCTCAGAAACAAAGTCGCATCTAAATCTCGACGACTTTACCGAGTTCTTTCTCCGCCTCCTTGTCTGAGTAACCGGCGATCTTCCTTGCGATCTATGGGCATGGAGTAGGGATGTAGAGCGTATATTAGTAGGCCTTACCTTGCTGGACTTCAGATATCCCTCAACTTCCAACAAATTTATGCTGCTAACTTTCCTGCCCAGCCGATCCAGAAGTTCAACAACAGTCATCACCTCGACCTTGGACTTGTTCGCCTGTCTTTGTTCTTTCCAATCCGTGACATATTTCTTCAGAGCGTCTAGAAATAGTACCAGCCGTTTAAGGTGAAGCATGTTGCCGGCGGACAGTCTGGAGCGGAATTTCGCTACGTATATGCAAACTTGTTGGAATGATGTGGAGAGCGTCGAAAACGAAAGCCGGGCGGTAGATAGGGAAAGAAGGGTAGGAATAAGATCTACAAGGCTGAGTTCCGAGTCTTCGTTGAAGAATAAGTTGAAGCTAACGCACTATGCGCCTCGTCAATGATCACGATCTGATCGGTGAGATCGATTCCGAGTGCCTCCCGGGCAGCCTTCTGCAGGAGGAGATTGTAGGGGAGTGTCACGAGCTGAAATAGATATTATCAGTAAGGTAAACGTAACTTTCAAGAAGATACACACTTCTGCTTGCGGAATGGCACGTCTTGACCCGAAATATGGACAAGTCTGAGCAAGACGACCAACCGAAGCAAGATCTTCTATGTCTTTTGGAGATGCCTGTGCATGTATTAAAGACGACCTCCATCATTTTCATGGTCATACCAATATTTGGTCGCGGAAGTCAAACATCTGAATCTGAGCGTCATCACCCGAAGGCAGATATTGACATCGTTTATCTCCTTTTTCTGGAAAAAGGGGAATCAACAACAAAGGATAGTAAGAAGATATGATATGGTGCAAAAGCAGCAAGTCAAGCTACCTCCTAAGAGTTCACGACATCCTTCATCGAGATCTCTACTTTTCGTCCGCAACTCGTCATTGATACAAAGTTGCTTCCGTGAACCGAGCGAGACTGTTCTAGAATAGACTATAGGCATGCCGTCGCCCTCCTCGGAGTCATCTGGAGAGGCTCGCTTCTTCGGAATGCCGGACGCGGAACTTGAATGGCAAGAGGGGGAGGTCAAGGGAGAAAGTCTGAGCCTTCGTAGCTCCGGGAGAATTTGAGCAAGCTGAGAATGCGTCCGTGAGGCATAATATATCTTCGTACAAGAGAGTTCTTCATCTTGGTCCAGAAAACTGTTCTTGACAGAACCTTTCTCCATCCTTGGTTTTCCGGTTAGAACGGTGTGAACCAATTTAGGGAACACTTACCGCGCCATGAGAGCACGCACCGCCGGAGAGATATTATCATCCTCTCTTGAAGAAAATCCGTTAGGAAGGAAGACGTCGTCAGGGTCCTCTAATTCGTCTACCGGCGGTGCCTCCGACTCAGCTACTTTCTGGGGGGGGGGGGGGTAAAAAATCCATACTTGGTGGCAAGTTCATTGAGGGAGGAAAGACGAACAGCTCGTTTGTTGACCTTTGCCCGTGCCATCTTTCTCATGACTTCCTCCTTCTTTCTCGCCTGCTCAAGACGTTGCTCGTACGCTCGCTCTTCAGCCTCCAATTCCCGCGATCGACGCTCTCGAGTCTGAGCCAGAACCCAATCTAGTCCAGCTGTAGAATCGTAAGAGGTACACAAGGGAATGTATAATATAGAGCGCACCATCCGTTTCTGTTCCTAAAGCATCCAATCTGCCCTTCTTGGCACGACTTTTCTCGTCAGCCAGCCAGGTCAGGCTTGCACAGAGAAGACTGAGAGTCTTTCCCTGCTCAGTCTGCTTGAATAGGATTCATGCAGGATAAAAAGCTGAACTGACTGTCCCGGTTGGACTCTCGACGATCGTGACCTTCCTTTTTTCGATCGACGTGTATAGGTGGCGCATCAGCTCGACTTGGATTGGATACGGAGGAGAATATGGAAAGGAAGAAAATTCGGATGGGGTGGGCAGATTGAGGAACATTTCTTCAGACGATGACATGGTCGCGTACTAGATGTGAATGTCAGAATGGCATGAACGGCCGGTGACAACACGCTGTGACTTGAACACGTGTTCTTCACCTCATGTGACAACCGTGTACATTGGGTGCTGGTTTACATGGCAAAAGCAGTTATTGCCTAAAAAAGTTATTGACCCGGCCGCGCTTTCTAGTTACTGATGTGCCTCAGCCCGCTTACTGATCCAGCCCACGATTTCGCTTGTTGACCAAGCTCCGGTGTGTTATTGATCCAGCATCCCGTGGTTATTGATTTGCCCCCGCTTTCTGACTTGTTGATTTACCCCCGCTTTGTCGTTTATTGACCTACCTCATCGTCAAATTGATCGCAATTTTGTGATCTATTGATTCCACGCTGATGTTCTATTGATCCACGCACGTATTCATGCCGCAAGACTTATTGATCCACCCGCGTTTTTGAACATGTCCTTGAGTTGACCTCCCCCACCTTTCAAATGCTTTCATCCACCGATCTAACCCATGTTCCGGCCCATTTCAGTTACTGTACCATTTCGACCGAATGTTCAGGTGACGGGTGACGGAGGGTCCTGAACTGAACATTTTTGAAGTCGGTGACGGTGACGGCAAGATCTTGGGGCCCAAATAGGCTAAGAAATGCGAAAATTTCCGCCCCGGCATTCGCCGGATTACTATTTATGGTAATTTTTGATTGCATTTGCCAGAATGAACACCTGGAAAAATGAACACCTTAGGTGACGGGTGACATGGTGTGAACATTCGGTCGAAATGGTACAGTATTGATTTAACCTAACATTTGTCCCCTTGGTTATTGATTCACCCCAACTTTGAAAGGCGTCCGTGTATTGAACTCACCCCACTTTTCTGTGCTTGAGTTGTTGATCTACCTTAACTTTTGAGGTCATTCAGTTATTGATCCACCCCAACTTTGAAAGGTGTTCGCATATTGAATTCACCCCACTTTTCTGTGCTTGAGTTGTTGATCTACCTTAACTTTTGAGGTCATTCAGTTATTGATCCACCCCAACTTTGAAAGGTGTCCGCGTATTGAACTCACCCCACTTTTCTGTGCTTGAGTTATTGATCTACCCTAACTTTTGACAATATTCACTTATTGATCCACCCCAACTTTCGCACAGGTTGGATTATGGATCTAGTTGACTTCGGTAACTCATTTGCCGTCACTTTCGATGATTCGGTTATTGATCTACCCAACTTCCCAATCCGGTTTATATATCGATCTACTAACTCGTCCAATTCTACGTGATGGGGTCACGGCTTTGGTTGATTTAGGCTACTCGGAAGTCTGGGCTTATAGTGTGGCCTCATGTCTATGCACGTTCACTGCACACCAACATTTCTGGCTGTTTTCAACGAGTCCTTGAGGAAAAGCCCGGCCTTTTTTACCAAGGTAACTTGTTACATGTTTCAAGCCGATTTCTGCACAGCACTTCTTCCCATGCCAGGCTCCTTTCTGTGAAGGCCATATTTATCTTCTGTGTTTCAGGACCATGTGCTCATGGTATGTTCCTGGTAACCGCTCCATCCCAACGGCCAACTCCTATTTTTCAAATTCACAGCATCAATATCATTCATCACACTGTTTTTTGCCTTTAAACCTGGCAACCGCAGCTAAGGCTCCTGCCTCACCTTTCTTCCTCTCCCACTATGAGCAGAAAACACAAACACTCTGCCAGCTCCGAAGTAACTTGTGTCTTACTATTATTACTGAAACTAATATACCTTCCAGTTTGTCGAAGACCCATCTGCCTCGAAGAAAAGCCGTAATGGCGACAACCCACAACTGCCAACTACAGTCAGTTTTTTCTGCTCGCTTCAAATGGACCCATGCTAATGTTTGTCTGTAGCCTCCACCTAAGCCTCCTAAGCCTGAACATCGACCCAGCCCTCCCTCACCACAACACCCGGTACGATTCTGTTTTCTTCCCCCAGACATATTCCTGGTCTTAATAATATCTACCACCCATAGGATGAAGGCTCAAGTTCATCTGATGATGATCGTCCTCATCCCCCGCGACGTCCACCAGTCCCGGTAATGTTTTAGCTCTTAGATGTTACCCTCTCCAACTTCTTTTGAATACCAGCCTGAGCGCCGCAAGCTTGGCAGGCCAGCACATGACCAGCGTCCTGTGCGTCCTGTGCGTACTGAAGTTTCCGCATCTGCCCAACTGGACGGCCTCCTTCCTCCTCTGCCTTCGACACCACCCCCTAAGAAGCGCAAGGGAGAGTCCAAAAAAGGTGTTGCTGAATTTTCACCCGAGACCAGCCGCTTCATCTCCTTTGCTGCTCAGCAGCCCTCGTACCTTCAAGCATCCCCTGCCGCACCTCGCACCAGTAAGCCCAGCAAGAACCGAGGTCAGAAATTGGAGAGCGTCATCTCAGGCCTGCATAACGTCAAGCACAGTCGCGACAAGTACTGGTGCCACGCTGGGAGCTCACAGACATCTGAGGTGTATAAAAGATTTGAAGCTTGGGTGTGTCAGATATTCAAAGAGGTTTCATTCTAAACATCTGACCTTTTTTTTTTACAGAAAAACGACTATTCCCCTCAGAAATATGACACCTCCGACTACATCCGCACCATCCATATGGGTAATCCTTGCGATCGTATTCAGGACATTCGAGCCCGGCCTTTCATGTTCGCATGGAACACCCCTGATCGTAAACCACCAGCAGACTGGGGGAAAAGGGCAGTTCCCGTATTCCGTGCCAAGTTCAAATGCAGCGGACATTGCCAGCATGGTTACCCCGACAGTTCCTCGTCCGACAGTTCCTCTTCCGACAGTTCCTCCTCTTCTGACAGTTCCTCTTCCACCGATTCGGAGGAAGACAACCAGCATCTGGAAGCGGGCAAGGATTTGGATAGGAACGGATACGATGATGGTGACGAGACCGACTCAGATGCTCCTGACCTAAGTGGTGCTGCCGATCCCAATACTGATGATGTCGCTGTTCTGAACCGGCTGTTAAACCATGGAGCGGTATCCAAGGAAGGCAAAAAACCCAAGCACGCATGCAAAGTTGTACTTCATGTAAGTCTTCAAACTTTCTCGACTAAACTACTTCTTATTAATCTACCCACTCAGGCCGAAGTGTACTCTAACAATCTCAGTGAAATCCACTTCTTCCAGCAGTTTATGCATTCAGAGACTCTCGATCAGTATCTCGACATGTCTCACTATGTTCGGCAAGCCATCCTTGAGATGGCAACATCGTTCAACTTGCCCGCCTCCAGCATCAAGCGACGTGAGTATCTTTCCGCAATCGTGTCTAGGAAGCTTAGTATTGCGTCCTTCCCACAGGCCTTCTCCGAGTTTTCGACAAAGACAAGACGCCAGCTTATCGACGACCCAATGCTTCACAGGTAAACAATATCATCAATAACATTCGGCGCAAAGAACGGCTTCTGGCAGATCCTCTGCTCAGCATTGGGGTTTTTGCACGGCTGAATCCCGACAAAGTATTTTAGTGAGTTATCCCATTGATCACTGCTGGACATCGCTTTAATGCAATTATGGCAATTACTCTGAGCCCAACTATGACACCGATCCACCCCGTGAATTCGCCACTGGGATCCATCATCCCTACGGTACCCAAGTCATGATGCTTTGGGCTTGGATCAATGGGATCGGCCATGATTCTACCTACCGCCACATGAATGAGAACCGTGCACCCCTGACTATCATGATTACACTTGACGCATTAGGGCGCATGGTTCCCGGTGAGTGTAGAGTGTCTCTATTCAAACTAGTCTCATTCTGTGCCATCCAGGATTTGCGTATTTGTCTGGGGATATTACGATCGAGACTCAAGTGGGTTTTCTCTGGGAGACAAAACGGCTCATAGAGAAAATGGCTGTCGATCTTCTCAGTGGTGAGTCCTCCTGCTATACCTTTTACTTTGTCGCTTCATGGATATGTCAGGTGCGGTCCCAGTTGCAGCCGGCTTGGAGAAGTACGCGCAGGACCTTATGACTCAGGCACAGCATATTGTCAAGAATGGGTGGCAACCCGCTTTCTTCATGATCGACAAGTTCAGGCCGTCTAAGGCAGCTATCCAGCGTGGTATGTGTCGCCTGGTATGTCTCAAGTTAACTCACCCATGAGTTCTACAGTCTTTCCAGGGGTTCCTATCCGCATCTGCCAGTTTCACGTTATGCAGGTAAGTCTGCCGCTTTCGCTATTTAACACATACATAATTCAAGCATTGTAGGCAATTCTGCGCTGGGAGCGCGACAATGGTCCACCCGGAGAGCGGCAACCACATCCAGTCCTTTCCCTGGCACGCAAGCACCAGCTCCTCTACGCTGTACGGGAAGTTCAGCGATGCCGGCATATTGATAGGTGGCCTGCCTACCTTGAACGTTTCCGCCAACGCCTCGATGCCATCACGGAGGGTGCAGCCATGACTAGCAAGAGCCTGTGGGCTTACTTTGAGGCCAATTGGTTCTGCGATGAGTGGCGTGGTATGTATTTTCTTATTGCGCTTGATTCTTATCTCATCAATCTCAGAGCACTGGACCGACATGGGTTTACCGGCGGGCCGAAATCGTGATGCGATGCTCTCAACTAACAACTGGACGGAGCGAGCCTTCAAGACTTTCAATCAGGTCTTCTTGGGTAATCGCAGCAACAAGTCGTGAGTGGAGGTCCCTGTCCAGCTGCTCAACCCACTTATAATCTAAACTGTCTAGGGCTTATCGTCTGGTCCTCATTCTGGCCAACGAGTGGTTTCAATACTATCAAGCTTGGAGCTATGACAAGAACATCAATCAAGATGCACTTGACATGGCTGCCACCGCATATCGTCTGTGGAGTAGCACCAATACTGTCACCGAGTTTGAGGATGCGGAAGGGCGTCGAGCATGGAGAGTTGCCCGAGTGGACCTGTAATTCTTTCAATATTATTTTTGTATTTCTAAAGAGTCTGTATCTTAAGTTCCACAATGACAGGGATACCTGTAGTTTGCCCATATGCATTCAAATAATCCCTACAGCACTGGGATGAAGTTTGGAACCACCAAATCCTGCTGAAGTCATTGAAAGATTTCGCAGCTCGAAACGTTCCAAGCACAGCCACCTCGGAGTGGGAATGACAATGCTTGAACTCATGACTTTCATCCTTCACAACCACCACGGTTCAAAGGAAAGTACTCTAAACACATTCATACTCATAATCATCATTAACCACCGCACCCTCATCGTTTAGAATCCCTTTAATTAAGGGCCCAGACCTTGCTAATCATGACAACATCGTCACTGACTTTTCTTCCAAGGAACAGGTACAATAACTCAGTCTCCCTCGGATCCACCACCCTACCATCCTGCTCCCTGGTATGTCTGCATTCCTCTGCTTCGGGCACGTCGAATGACGGTGACGCCGAGCGGGCGCTGGTCGAATACCAGTGTCGCCGCACCCGGACATGCCTGAATGGCACCGGGGTATGTTTTAGTCGGACACGTCTAATGACGGTGACGCCGAGCGGGCGCTGGTCGAATACCAGTGACGTTGCACCTGGGCAGGTCTGAATGACTGCGGGATCTAATTTATTCGGGCATGTTGAATGACAGTGACGCCGAGTGGGTACTGGTCGAATACCAGTGACGCCGCACCCGGGCAGGTCTGAATGACTGCGGGATCTAACTTATTCAGACATGTCGATTGACGAGGACACCGCGCGAGGCGCTGGTCGAAATCTGGGCAGGCTTGAATGGTCGCGGAGTCTGGTTACCTGGAGTACCGCCGACTTGGACACGGGTCGAACACTAACCACACTGTATCTGTTGGTTGTACCTGTGGGCTGTGGGCCATAAACACTCATTATTTATATGACTCGAGGTATGTTGTCATTTAAGTTGTGCACTTATTATTATTTCTAGGATGTTTTTCATCTGCGGACCTTCACTATGTTTGCCCGAGGACATGATGGACGTGGATGGGGAGTTCAACTTCAACAAGCATGCCTTGCGCAAGTTAAACTTGGTCCCGCTTCGAACAAAGCCGAATGCTTTGCTCAAAGCTTGGTTTGTGGGGGCGTTTAACGTGCTTTGACGGCTGACTTGTCGCAGGCATTCTCCGCTCCGGAGCCTTGGGTTTTGTGCTGCGGCAGGGGTCCGCCCCTGCCCTCGACAGCGAGCCCAAGGCTTCCACTCCCATCCACGTTGCATCGTTGATGCTAGATTTTTGTTTTCTCCTTTGCTACACCGTCCGCTTATCATTAGCGAGGCAGAGGTTCCAGGGAGTATGGAACTTCATTATTATGCAAGTCGAGGTCACAATTGATATTGAAAGCACCAATAAAAGTCTGAACGACGATTAGAATCATGTATTGCCGGCTATAATAAACATATACCGTTGGGATCTATATCACTTGGGTAGTCCAAGCGCACAGAACACAGAGCTTGCAAAAATGAAGAGAAAACGTGAGGTGTCACGTCACCATCAGCGTGCGCAGTGTGTAGGCGGACGTACTGTGTGTAGCTCGCTGCCCTCTGCCCAACTCGTGCCGCTCTCTGCCCAACTCCTTATAATCTTAGGCCTCGTCCTTAATGGTACTATGGCAATAATCATTTCATGCTATAACTTAATGTCCTCGTAGATACCGCACTACAGAATAAGTACAAGTACTAGAGTTTTACCAAATCTATGGATCATTGAGCTGAGCAACTATGCTCCTTCACTGTTGGCGACCAGGACGTGGTGGGCCACGTCGGAGAGGCAGTGGTGCAGGTACGATGGGAATCTGCTGCTGCACCAGTGGCTCTGGGGATGAACGGGAGCTGGACGGAAGTGTGGTCAATGTTGATGGGAGAGAATACGTATCCATCTCCTTAAGCTCATCTTCACCGTCTACGCTAGATGCTACCGGACTGGTCGAGATGTACACCCTGGCTGTAGGTCAGTTACATTCAAATTACTATGCCACAGGAGCACGTACTTCGAGTTTGCATGTTCCAACTCCTCCTCCTGAGGCTTGTTTGCCTGTTCGCCATGCAGGGTTTCTGCCACCACATCAAGCTCTACTTTGGATTCACTCTCCATGTCTTCAAGCCTAGCTGCTGAAGGAGTTTCTGATGTACTAGGTGGATTCACAGTTGAGGAATTCACCGGCCTGATAATAGTAAGTTTGGATACAAAAGCGGTAGACCAATGCGCTCACGATAAAAGATCATCCGATGGCACCTCCAAGGGCAGCTCAGGACTGCTGCGGTCTGGTGAGATGGAGAGGTTGTCGGTGGAAGTCACAGTCATGGTTAATGGCTGGGAACACCAGTGCACCAGGCTCGCTGCAAGGTAGACTCGTGTGTGCTTCATAGTGTCTCCTGAGAGGCGCAAAGCAGGAGGACAATCCTTGTAATTTACTTCATTGAAGTAAAGCAGGTGCAGGGAAACCATAAGGACAAAGAAGCCACAGTCGACAGTGTTGGTTTGGCCAGGTATCTTAATCTAAGTATACAAAATGTAAGGGAGTTTTTTGTGGCGGAATTATTCACTGACCGCATCGACAACCCAACTGGAGTCATATTCAGGAAGGACCCTGTTCCACACTGAGGATAGAGTGTGAAGCAAAACCCGTATACGCTAGAAAGTGGGTGAGCAAAATGAGGTTGGTAACAGGACACCAATCTAACCGTCAAGACCTCATTGTATGGGGTTTCAGAGATCCACGATGCCGCAGACCAGGCTTGTTGGTTGTCTGGCCAGCTGTCGTATATATGGAGTTGCTTGTTCTTGAAGTTGATATAAACAAGAAACCAATGGACTTCGGGAGGGTCGTTGATGGGAAGCAGCAAGCGATTCAATGTTTCCGAGTTGTCCTGTGAATGTGTCGTTGAGTAATGTCATCTCCTGGTAATGAAGGCCTACATCTTTGAACCAACGCAGTAAACGTCTACGCAGCTTATCACTCTTGTCCCCGTCCTCTTTGCCCGCGAAGAATGCCTTGGTGTACTCTGTCAGCTTTGGGTAAAAGAATGTCGTTAGCACCTTGAAGTCGCAGACTGGGACGGGCAGCCGAAACAATGAACCAAAGTGATTTGGACTGTCATCAGGCTTATTTTCAGAGCCCATGGGAAGATTGTATATGGAGACATAGATATTGATGACTTCATCGTTGGCCTTTCCCTTGTCAAAATTGAGAAAGCGCTCAATGTCATCAGCGTTGATGCTCTCCCTCTGAAACCTCAGAGGCGTGTTTTCTGTTTGCAGCTTTTTGATGCATGCTCGTATCTGCACTAGGTGTCAGTGCTGGTCGGACGAATGCTTTTGGTATTCACCTGGACCATTGTCGCTTCATACGCAGGACCAAGGGCGTAGACGTCAGTTTTGGTTGACTGCGGTGGGGCAGATTTGGGGGAACTTTCAACCAAAGGCTGCTCTGGCTGAGTGGTGCAAAAGTCCGAGTCCAAGGTCTAAACCATACTGAGTTAAATAATTGAAAAATCTGAGTGGCAAATATACCGTATGCCCCAAGGTATGCCCCTCTTGAAGAGTCCTCACAATGCGAGCAGGATCAAAGCGTGGAATCCAAGGTGGCCGTTCCGCAAGCTAAAATTTGTGTGAGATATTGCAGACTCGGAGGAAGAAAAACATCTTGGGAACTACGTACACAACCAGTGGAAGTTGTACTAGTACTCTTGAGACCAAATTCAATGTCCCAATATTCCAGGAAATTGTTTACAGGTTCGGCACCAAGACCCTTTTCCTCGATGCGCCAGGAAGTTAAAAGGCACTTCCAATGATGTTTGATACCGTCAATTCCCAAGCCTCGGAGGACAGAAATGCAGTCCATGTTTATCTTGACATCGCAGGCCAAGAGAAACACTAATGTAGCCATCCAGAAGCCACAAGATGCTCCATCATTCTGGAGGTTGAGGGCTCGAAGGGCGTAGTGGTAATAAGGTTTGCGCTCCGGCTGTGTGAGAAAGATGTGTAAGAGAAGATAACCATCCAAAAGGATAATACCGGGGAAGTTTGCCGCTGCGGTGTGAAGAATTTTGCGAGGAGCGACATGTCTTGAATGTCAAGTGCCTTGCCATGTTGAGAAAGTGGTTCATAACATGTAGCTTTGCCGCTTGCAAGGGCAAAGGTGAAGAGCAACCAATGGTCCCGGACGGGATCATAGTGGAATACCATGGTTTTGTCAAGGGTCATTTGCTGGCTATGGAGCCAGGCATTCTTGAGGACGGTTCCTTCTAAAAATGCAGGCTAGGGACGGTTTTTTAAAAGGACAGGAAGGAGAGATTAAGTTGGATGACATACGGCTCCTGCTGCATTTATGGGCTCATCATCCGAGGTCATCCAATCAATATTGCGCAGCTGATCTGCCTCAAAAGAGTAGGAGTGCCCAAAAACCAAAGTCCCGTTACGTGTGTCCAAGGAGAGTGCATTCAGAAGTTCAATAATTTCGAGCACCTCGTCCGATCGCAGCTTGTAGTTGGGAGAGTCCCAGCGTTTGAAGTCAATGTCCAATATATCGAGATCTTCAGCATTTAGAGCAGATGGCTGCGGCTCATGAACTTAAATGAGAAGAAAAAAACATGATGCAAGTGCGGAATTGACAGACCTGGACTGCAGCCGCTGTTTTTTTCCCCTTGTCCTTGTTATCTTTCTGAGGAGGGTTCTGTTTTCCGGAGCCATTGCTTGTGGGTCCATTTTGGGGAGCTTCGGAAGGCTAGAGCAGCCAGGAGTGAATAGAAGATTCACAAAGATAAGCTCAGATTACTGGTATAGCAGGAGGTTTGCTCTTTTTCTTGGTGGGTGATTTCGGTTTCTTGGCAGAGTGCAAAGGTGGCAGGAGCGAATTGAAGCCTTTACCCTTTGGTCCTGGCTTCTCACTGAACTTAGTCGGTGAAGATGTACGTCCAGGATGGAGCGGGGTAGCGGCTGGTGGTCGACCACGGCTCACTGTAGGCAATAGATCATGCTTTTTTGCACAGCCAACAGTTAAAACCTCACCTGTGGTCCCAGGGGCGGTGGTATCGCCCGTTTTGGATTTTTTCTTAGCTGGTTCACTGTCTGAATCATCGTCGATTTCATCATCGCTGCCAAAAGGATTCCAGCCCCTGTCAAGACGGTCAAGATATTCATCGAGCAAAGTGTCCACCCGATGATCTAGTTCTTCACGGGGTTTCCGACCAGCCCCAGAGGCCCGCTTGGGCTTTGGAATCCCTTTCGACTTCTTGTTCTGTGGTTTTCGGAGAGGCGCATCACTATCCGAGTCGTCATCTTGTGGATTCTCTGGAGAGACTTTATATTGCTGCAGAAGGCAAGGAGTTTGTTTCAACTTACTGAGATATGGGGTGGCAGGTCCGAATTCCAGCTGCAATCGAGCGGCGCAGATTTCTGCACAAGTTTTTCCCGTAGCAGCAAACTCCGGGCAGGTGCAAACCAGGGCTCCGTCAGGTTCTTGCGTGACAATATAGTACTTGACACGGTGCTCCTTGGGCTCCTTGGGCTTGTGCTTCTTCTTGTGTTTTTTTTCAGCTTTTTGGCACATGTCGAAGGATGCAGACGGCGATGCGGGCCGCTCAGATATTTAAATCAGGAATTTCCTATTTGGAAAACTGGGGGCAGATCAATAACCTGACGCTCGCAAAGTATAGGAGGATCAATAACTGCAGTGAGGTTGGATCAATAACCCTGCGACTTCAAACAATGGATAGATCAATAACTCCATGCAGGGGAGATCAACAACTTGGAGGCTCAAAAGTAAGGGTGGATCAATAAGTCAAAGTGCTGTTGGATCACTGACCGCCTGCTGAAAAGAAGGCTGGATCAATAGGTGAATGTCAGGTTGGCTCAACAGGCTCAGTTGAGAAAGATGGGGTAGATACATAACTTAGCACATTCAAAGCGCGGGTGGATCAACAAGTCAAAGTTCTGTTGGATCAATAAACTGGGCAACTGAAATCGAAGGTAGATCAATTAGCAGGATTGGCTGGATCAAGAGCGGGAGTTTGGTGGATCAATTAGGACTTGTAGGTTGGTCAACATTCAAAAAGTGGCTCAGATCGATAACTTCAAAAGTTGGGGTGGATCAGTAAGTCGGAGGTGCCGGATCAACAACTTGGTCATGGTGCGATCAATAAGATGGTGAAGTGGGATCAATTAGCCAAATCACGGAATGTGAGGGTACCTCAGTAACTCACAGGGTGGTTGGATCAATAAGGCAAATCCTCGGCTTGATCAATAACCATCAGAGGCAATAACATATTTTCGGTTTACATGGCAAGATGTTTCGTATTAACAGACTATACAATCTTCCTTGAAACTTAGATTATACATAGTTTTATCCACGGTTTTTTTCGATCTTCTTCCAATCCGACCGTCGTTGAATAAACTCGTAGATATCCTACAAAATCTGTTGAGTTCTTCGTAGCAGGTGACACCGATAGGAATCCTACCTCGGGCCTGTACGCTCCACCGTACCTCGAAACATCTCTGACAATCTGAGCCAAGTCTTTGGCATCGTCCACGACGTATACATGACCCAACATCTTGAGATGAGAGAAATCGGCTGTGATTGAAGGGACCTGCCAAGTGCGCTTAGTTGCGTTAAGAATCTCGAGACTGGCCGACAAACTTTGAGCGAAGAAATGAAAACGTGGTACGTATTCAAATCGGCAATGACCTGGAATCCTCCACTGAGAGATATAATCTGCCGCTTGATATGTTTTTGTAGGATGCTAAGATAATTCAGTTTCTATGGCGGGCTCGAATTGTGTGACTCACGCAATGAGACGTATTCCAACTTCTTGATAGAATACTTCCAATACTTCTTTGCTTGTACTGCCTTTTAACAACTTGCAATGCATCTCAAGACATTTGATCGCCTCCGTGCATCCCTTGGTCGGACCCAAATCTAACGGCGTATCTTCCGGTGGGTAATATTCACGCGGTTGGGTGAAGGTTAATATGATATGTTCAACCTGAAGAAGTTAGCGAGGGTCGACAAAAAGAAAGTGTAGAATAGAATACCTGATTCATCAAGACCTGCGTCCCAGCGTTCAAGCCCGCAGCAACAGAGTCGTCCAAGGCGTTCTCAAACCGTTTCTTTTCCCTCACAACTGCGTTCAAGAAATCAGTGCGGTCGATGTGTGGCGCCTGCATGTTCCGTTAGTAGAGAAAAGAGCTAGCAGTCTCACTGACCAATTCCTTATCAAAAAAGACTTGAACCATTGATTGGATGGTATCTCCTATATGAACGAGCTCGAAAAATTGCAACAAGGGTGCCACACTAGTTGTTTCTTGATGTTCCTCGGGCTTATACGACGTCATCTGATCGGTCGCTCTAGGGGGTACCATGAGCAAGCTGCCCACAGAAGGATGGGGAAACTTACTGTCCGAAGCCAACACTGATGTGTCGGCCCTCCAGCGCTTGCAGCATCAAGATGAACAGCTCTTCGATGGTATCTCGTACTCTGTGACCATAATGACCAGGGTAGCCTGCGAAGGTCTCGACGCGTTTGAGCGCTTCGTGATCAGCATGTATCAGTTCGAGCGCGACGTCTAGCGAGAGAAGTAGCTCCAACTTATTCACGCTGTTGGCAGTGAGGGGAGTGCCAATGGAAGTCGAAAGTGACGTGGTGCTACGAGACGACGAAGGTGCAGAAGGCAAGTCGAGGTGTGTGACGGAAGACGAGGCAGATGCTGTAGCCCATCGATTAGCAGCTCACCCTTCGGTACCAACGAAGTAGAACATACATAGAGAGACGCTCGCTTTCTCGCTGATCTTCTCGTCTTCATCCTCGCCCTCAAACAACATTGTTCCGGCTCCTTTCTCGAGCTCCAGATTCCGGGAATAACCACTGCCCACAGAACTACTATGTCCTCCACCCCACCGTTGGGGATTGAGCATCGCGATACCCTGAACAGCAGCGTTGCCTCCGGTCATTAAGGCACCGCCTACAGCACGAGGGACAATCGTGACCGGAAGCAAGAGCACCGAGGTGAATGATGCCAATACGTTTCGCTTGACTTGAGCAGGGTTATGCGATGACAGAAAGCGTGTTGAGGAAGAGCTATGTGTTGCTTGTTCCGCCATCTGTATCAAGCTCAGCATATCGGCAGAGACTGATCAAGGAAAACCAACCTGTCGATCCCACTCCTTGCAAGTAATTTCAAAGGCTTGTTTGACTGACTCGACCTCTTCATCAAGGTATTCATCCATATTGATCTCGAACATCTGGTATCTGTTATCCACTTTTCAACGATGAGTTCACACCATGCAAAGAGGACATCAACCCACACCACGTCCTCCGCACGGGTGCGCTCAATATTCGAGTCGGATCGTTCTGATGCGGCCTGCATGATGGCATCCACCATTCTCCAGGATTCTTTGAATGTAGCAGCGGTCGCTTTCAAGTACGTGGCGTTAGAAAGCTCCCTGGCACGCGTGAGAAGGGGAGTTATGTATTCAGCTACCTAACGACGTGTTAATATTGGAAAGCTGGGGCAAGACAGATATCACAAACCACTTCAGTCGCCACGCGATCGCAAAACGAAATCAAGACATCAGACGCAGGAGGGAACACACGAACGGCTCGAGATCCATGCTCGATGATCGAGCCAAGTATGACATTCATAAATTCATCCATAGCGTCGAAGTTGAGATATCCCTCTTTCCTGACGGGAAAATGAGCGATATGAGACGGAAAATCGTAATCCGTGGCGCACATCAAGTTATCCAAGGGTCGCCACTGCCCCTGCTGATAGAATATCTCCCGCTTCTCAGCCCACACCTTGCCCATTTCCCAATCACCGTTGCCATCCCACACCTCCCAACTCGACTCGGCTGCTTCCCGCATCCCTGCTTCGTCACCCCGACTGTCCGCCGCATCAAAACCAGCCAGCGCGTTGGCATCAAAACGGTCCATCGCGGATCGAAGGGAAGAGTACATAGTGTCCCATTTCCGCAGGGGTCTGATTTGAGGGGAAAGAAACAAAGAAAGAAGATGGAGGGTCAACGACTCCTGCCGAAGCGATGGCGATGACAGAATCGACGAGAGCTCAGTCAGTATAATGTGAGGTGGAGAAGTCAAGGCCGCAGTTAGAGGCTTCAATAGCGTATGCGCGCGAATGTACATTGTTCTGTAGGTTGGTTTACTCGGGGTGACAGGTGTTCGGGGAGTCATCGGAACAAGGACCGTGGTGAAATCCCCAACAAAGTCGCCCATTTCGTCGAGAGATGGAGCCGCAGAAAGAACGTCCACAGACGCGAAGTCCCCGAATTCATCGTCGACCGGTATTGTTGGGGGAGCGGCTGCTCTGGAAGCAGCCACCTGTCCTCGGGATCTCGACTCTAGATCGTCGAGAACCGAGCCAAGCTTGTAATTCTCGACACCTAGAGCCTTCCATCGAGTTTCCCACATCTTTTCCGCCCGGCTGAGGCCAGCAGTCGAGTGCGAACATCGAGCATACGCAGGGAAGTCGGGGATTGGAAGATAAGAAACAATGAGGAGATGGAGATCCGATGGAAGGCGGCCGACCAAGGGCGGCGTTGCAGGGGCCTTTGGTTGTTGGTTTCTTGATAATAGACGTGCTCCAGTAGTTGTAGCCGAGTTATACAACCGAACGGGCTCTAGAGTAGCGAATTTTTCCATTGTTCTGGAGGAACGGCTGGAACGCCAAAATGTGGGATTTCCGTCGCGAGGTTAGTTGTGTACAAGGTGGTACTGGGATCATGCAAACGGACGTGCCGCGATGTCAGCGGCGGCGGTGACGTGGTCCAACTCAAGGTTGAGTCCAAATTTCTAAAATCCTGTGAGCTACTATCGCATTCCGCACCTGCAAGTCAATGCTGACGAAGAGCCTCACAGCTTGGATAATATCAAGTAGGAGCTTGGCTCGGGAGGTGTCGGCTTCACTTCCTCATAACACCAAACAGCTATTTGGAACGACTGGTACTATCAACAACCGGGCCACCTTAAGAGTTTGGGCCCACTCTCCGGACACGAACTCAGCCAGTGGGGTCCCCGCTCCGCAGAACGAAGGCATGCATCCTGAGAATAAGTCGAGGACATTGGGTCAAATTTTGGGAACTTATTCATGTCTCGGTGAATTCTTTCAGACGACATGCCGAAAACGGCAATTTACGGGGAAACCGGCCACCCGCCAAAATACAGTGTTCCCGCCCGTACCACTGGCCCCGATGCATCCCAGATGGTAATAGAGGTATTGTCTGAGTATTCTAAATACCCAATCTTTACATACAAGCCATACTACGGAATGTACCTTTGCGTCTGAAGCAGCGTGGAACCACCAAAATTAGGGTCGTCGGCTACCGCAGTGACGGACACAATCCAGAGCACATAGGAAGCCAAGATATGTTACAAGCACGTTGATAGGAAGCAAATACCATACTTGGACAGCTAACCCAGTTCTCGAACCCCACAATCACGCCAAAAAAAATCGAAGTTGTGCGTTTCAGAAATCAGGTGGTTTGGGGTATCGGACAGTGGTGAGATAGGAATCAAATGCCTAGAATAATGGAATGGCCCAAAGAATGAAGTATTGAATATACAAAACCTCGAGGTCAAGGCCCAGATCCTTACCGCCAATGGCTCGCTTGCTACATGCGTGGCCATTTTGCACTCCTCCAGAATTGCACGAAATCTTGCGGTGGATATAGAACAGGCAAACTCCCATATTTGAAGGCTATGGAGGGGCCGAGAGGGTTGAATAGCTTCATGCAAACATAAGGAGCCCAGGAAGTTGCGGATTGACCGAGAATTGGTCGAGAAACGGGCGAGACGAGCGTATGATGGCCCGGGCGAATCGGAGTTAAGAAATTGATCTTCCCACCCTCCGCCGAATGATCAAACGGATCACAGCTCATGACCAATCAATCCATCATCTCGCCTCCAAATTCGGCCTGCAGTCGCGTCTGAGGCCTGAGGCCTGAGGTCCCATTCCCTTCATTGTGCACAACCTGTTCATACTTTTTGGTCTATATACTTCTATTATCCAAGTGGCCGGCTTCCTAGTTTGGCCGGTTACCCAGTCGGCGATAGTACAGTATGCAGACAAGAGGTTGTGAGTCGGACCATAAACTTATGAGGCACGTCGCGCCGAAATTCACATCAAATTCAATAAGTACCAAATCGGGTCTCAAGACTCCGACGTCCATCATGGGCGAGTAGAATCCGATCCATCCTCCACTCCGAGAGCAATCATTAGTTTGTGTCTGCGGGAGAGGATCCAGTCAGTGATAGCAGATGCTCTAATGGAGGTACACTGTACCGTGCGGCGAGTTCAGATATAGCAGGAGAGCGCCTCGGCCGCTGCGCTAGAAATATATATCAGCATCTTCATCGCGGTGAGTCCATTCAGTTCCACTACAATGCTTAGGATTCGCGTTCACAATCGTCTGTCTTCTCTGCAGCTTCCTTGGCAAGCCCAGGCAAACGGAGATCCAGAGGAGAAGAAACATCGAGGAGTTCCATCGGGACATCATCCTCGTTGTTGAGAACATGAGATTTCTCGCCTTCGTCCATGGTCATTGAGGGAAAGAAGTATTCCGTCGTATCGTCGCATATGCCGTCGTAGGAGAAGCGCTGGTCGTCAATCGTGAAGCAGCAGTCGTATTCGGGAGTGCAGGAGGGCAGCGCCTCGGACGGAGAGAACGATCGAGATCCAGATGGGGCGTCGTGGGCGGCGTGAAAATCGGCCCTGGATGCGAGATAGGGTAGAGCGGAGAGCGGCGTAATGTCAACACACATGTCCAGGTTGTTAGCCTTGCAATCGTCAGTGACAGCAGATGACAATCCGAAGGGGTAATCGAAGGAAAAATTCGGTGAGAGCATGTTATTTTCGATGTTGTCTGCGAGGACCCATGACAGTCAGACTTGGAACCGAGATCAACGCAAGGAGAACAAAATTTGAACCTGGTGCGGAAGAGAGAGAGCAGAGGGCACAGGTGAAACCAGAAGAGTTTTCTTTACTTCCTTGACTACAAATTAGTTCCTTGGGCATAGACTGATGTTTCTTGGACGCAGCGGATTTCTTTGGTTTCCTAGATTTCGCAAGTCGCCGTTGACCGGCCGTGATATCTTTGTTTTTCGGAGCGCCGCATCGGCCGCGCCGAGTCGCTCCTCTTCCTTTGACTTGCTGAGTCGGTAGAATGTCTGAACTCACAGAAGGCTGGATGTATGCGCCATCAACGTGTGTTGAGGAGGTTTTGGCAGAAGGGTAAGACAAGGCAGTATCAGACGCTGAAGAGAACACCGTGGAATGGTCGGAGGTAGAATTAGTAGCGTCGTAGAGGGTCGGACTGCTTGGAAATGGAATCTCGTCGCTTGAAGGTTCGATTTTGACCCTGTCGGATTTTCTTGGGGATCCCGAGGACATCACAGGCTCCGAGACATCCAGCTCGTCTTTGATAGTGATGGAAATAACGGGAGGAGTGCCGACAGAAAGTTCATAGGCATCGTCTGGGATGACCATCCTCAATTTCTTCGCCACAGGCCGTCTGCGGGACCACCATTCATGCACGTATCTGGGAGTAACACTGCGTGCCAAGGCCCACGCTCTACGGGATGAGACACTGGGAATACGTGGATCGGCTGGCCAAAGTGCGTTGAGTTCGTCCAAATGCTGCAAAGCGAGTCTTCCAGTTGGGTTTGGAACGGAAGAACATGGTCGACGGCGCAAACGCTGATTTGGGGCGGTGCGAGTAGTGTCCTTGGAACCATGTTTGGATTGTGTCGTGGAACGTTTCGCCATAAGTGCGGGTGTCAGTATATCTTCCCACGGACGTTCATGATCAGAGGCACCCCTATCACTACTGAAGCCAGACTGAAGCTCTATTTTGAACGTCCCTATTGCCCACCTTGTGGACGCCTGGGCACATAGAGCCCGCGCACTTTACAAGGACCATCCTGTCAGCCAGGATTCCCAACGTACGATGCTGCTCCACGAACTAGAACACAGCATATTCACCACCGATGTGGATGATTGGCGGGCGACCTACATGCCATTTTCAAGACCAGAGCTCATTGACGGCATTCTTGAGGATCTTCGGACCAACGCCCTCCTCTCCGACGAGGGTTTTACCAAAATCCTTGAGGCCAAGGCGAGCAACCTGAATGAAAACCCCACGTTTGCACGCCTGGTCGATGTCGCCAACGCCATTGGGAGCAAAGCCAAGGACCTGGATCCTCAACTTGCCCAAATCACAGAGTTTGTCGCCTCGGTTTCCTCTTCTCCAGTCTCCGAGGCAGACTATAACTCGGACTGCCGTGCCGTCCTTCGGGTCCCAAACAAGGTTATAGAAAAGTTGGCTCGCCGCCTCAACTCGCCCCAAAGGGCGACACTCTATCAAACCATGTTTCCGACACGGTGCTAATCGGTGAATTCAAGAAAAGAGGCGTTACATCGGCCTTTCGAGACGTACGCCGCTAGCTACAACTCAATGAAGATTTTTTGCTGACTGCACAGTAGGATCTGCGGAAGCTGGTTAGCGCAGCCACAAATACCATATACAGCGATCCCTGTCGCCGACACCTGTACGGAATCACCATCGAGAACAATATGTTACGCTTGTGGTTATTTGGTCGCTCGCATGTCGCCGTGACACATTTGGTCGACTTCCACTCAGTAATTATAAGCTGAATTTGACATGGCAGACAATGACCGGTGCCCAGAATCCTAACATTCTGATCTCGTTCCTGCTTTTCATCATGTTTGCACCGAAGGACGGCCTCGGATTCGACCCCACGGTAGTCCGCGTTGTCAAACAGGACAATGCTGAGCAGCCGCAAACCGTCTTTCGTTACCACGTTGAAGACAAGTGGTATGAAACAGATGGAAACCCCCTCGACGACCAGAGCGCTTATCGTGTTTGCTCTCGGTCCACCCGCGTCTGGAGCGTGCACAGGGTACATCAGCTACAGGGGGTGTGGCAGGTCGTCAACGATGACCCGGATTTACATGTCCTCAAGGACGTCTGGTTACATTCTGGTCCCGTCGAGAAGAACATTCAGGAGAGGATCCTCCAGCGTCTCTCCGAACATGGGGTGAGGAAGCGGGCCGAACAGCACTTCCTGACGATCTTGCAGGACGTAGCCGTGTCCTTCGAGATGAATGTTCTCTCAGATGGTGCAGTCTCACGTTGCGAGCAGAAGGATATTACTCCTGTATCTGTCAAGCTTCTTCGAGCCCGGTTCGTTAAGGATATTGAAACGGAAGTGGCAACGCTCCGAACCACAAAGGACGCTAACAGCCGAATCCCGCGTACGAGCCTTTTCACAAGGAAGCTGGCCCAGGACTCCTCTTCGGTGTTTCATCAACCTTCGCCTCGCACGCATGTTCGTACCGTATTTCGCGAACGTTGTATCACTGTGTATGAGATGGAAGATCTCAAAACTTTTGCCCAGTGCATCCATGATGTAATCATATGTGCGCGACAAATCTTCTGCTACCGGAACCAGGGCTCATTCGCTTTCTTCAGTACTCTGGTATCTTCGTGTTGCGGGCTTCATCCATCAGGATGTGAGCGCCGGGAACATCCTCTGGTATAACTGTCGTCGACCAATGACAGCTGACATCGACAAGAGCGGCATCGCTAAAGTTTCAGACCTCGAAGACTGCCGAGAATACGAGAGTGTCACCTCCCTCGACCCGAAGACTGTGAGCAGACTTATCAATAATAGCCTATGTTATTGACTCTCGTGAAGGGCACGCCCAACTTTATGTCAGTCGAGTACCAAGCAGGCCGTTACTTGTATAGGCCTCATAGGCTCCCTGACTATGCGGCTCAGTCTTTCAAGTTCGATGTTATGGTAGATGACGAAGCCACTGAAGATGAGGGTCAGGGTGAGTTGCAGCTCGAGGGCGAGAAGTGCGCCGATGACACGCGCGATGTTCCTCTGAGGGGCCTGAGCTACAATTTCTACCACGATCTCGAGTCTGTCATTTGGCTCTACATCTGGTTTGTCTTCGATAGGGCTCCCATTTCGACCCTCCCCTCGTCCATTCATCCAGATGCACTCCGTGATGCTTTGAACGTGGCCGCCCAGCTCTTCGACGGCAACATCAATGGCAACCCAGAGCGACAATTTCTTATCGAGTGGGCGGCACCCGATTCCTGGAACAAGTTAGCACCCCTGTACAAAAACAAAACACCCATCCTCCTGCCCTTCTGCTCACAGGTCATCGCCCGCTTTGTGGGTGCTAACGTAGAACTCCAGGATGATGGACCTGATCTAGAAACGCTTCGTTGGCCCCTCGACGCCTTCACAATATCCCCATACACCCACTTCATTGCCTTCCTCACCAATACCTTCTCAAAACTCCCCTCATTGCCCACGAAACGACTTGTCGATCTGAAGGCTTCTGTGCAACCTGGCCAGATTCCAGATCACCTTGCTGGTACAGGAACCGAAGGAAACCTGGATGCTGGTGCACACGACACGCAGGAGGGAAGTCCGGCGGCGAAGCGGAAGCGGTCAGAGCCAGGCGATCGCTCCGAACCTCGCCACGAGGTAGGCGATTGAGTTCCTGATGACGGAGCAGAGGTTGACGCCACTACCACAGCCAGTGCGAAATAAATTCGATGAAATTTTGGGGGGGAAAGCGAAGGTGTAGTCCGGACAGCGGACGAGCGTGGACATTTCGACATGAGTGCGGATCGAGAAAAGAAAAACGGGGTTTACAAGTCGCACCATCGTCGGTCCAAATTGGATGATCATTTGGGCCAATTAGGGGCCAACTTGGGGCCAACGATATCTTACTTCTTGAAGTTGCGGATAACTAGTACATGGCATGACAAGAATGAAGTGGTACTAATACAAGATATTCGACTGGGTACATCAAGGAAAACTAGCAAAAAAACCCCAATTTCAGATACAATGCAGGTCAAAACCCCTCCGCCTTCGCATTTCGCCACCCTTGCAGACATTTCGCCTGCGTCGTCCAGATGTGCTCGCTGAGCTGCCTGAGCCGTGGTGCATACGCAGTCTTGAGCGTCTTGTTGTCCACGATGAAATCCAGATCCGTCGGAAGCAGCCTCCTGCCCTTGCCGTCCTCGGTGTATGACAACTGCACCCAGAGTTCCATCAGACCAGCCAGGAGCTGCTGGCGCCGCGCAAACGACGCCTGCGCGCCGAGACCGAAACCTTTAGCGATAGCGTAGAACGTCGCGCGCGTTCCGTGCATGCACACGGGCTTCCACGTGCGCAGTTCCGCGCACAGCACATCAAGCAGGAAGAGTAGCTGCGACGTGACGAGGCGCTCAGGCTTAGACTGCTTGAGGACGAGCGTCCCCCCGAATGCGACGGTAACGAGACCCAAGATGACCTGCGAGATGAGAAGGCGGTCGCCGTGCAGGTGTACGAGCTGGTCGCCTGCGCCCGCCGCGCCGCGCAAAGGGTGCCCGTCGATGAGCACGAGGTCGAACGATCCGGCTGCAACGGGGAAATTCTGTAGACGCGGGTCGTGGATGAACGTGGGGCCAAGCTGGAACTGCGTGAGGTCGGCCCAGTGCAACTCGAATCGCTGAAAGTCTTCTTCCTCGAGCAGACACGAGTGTCCGCCACTCTCAGTAGGCAGAGAGATCCCAACACCGGAAGCGTATGGGTTCTTGCCTAGGATGTAGGAAGAAAACCCACCAGGGCAGCATCTGCGCGACAGAAATCATTCAGACCGGACTCCGCAATCCGAGCCTCGAGGTCGAGGAGCAAGGTATGTACATACCCGAGATCAAGAAATCGGAACGGCGTTCTATCAGGCACGCATCTCAGCACCTGGTCGATTTCCTCGAACACGTTTCGCATGGAGTTGAACCAGGCCTTTTGCAGCGCAGGGTCGGGTGCATCGGCTTGCTTGCGCTGGTGCTGAAGATACGCTTGCTCAGATGCCTTGCTGCTGTGCTAAAGAGTTGTACGACGACATCAGGCCCGAGATTCCGGCGCCAGTGAGCAGGATATACTTTATATCGCAGAACATTAAGGTGGTCCAGGTTTTCGCTGGTCATCGGCAGCACTTCGTTCATGGCGAGCTGGGGTCTCGACGTGAGAGGAACACGTTGTTGAAGACACGAGGTGGGGAGATAGAAGGACTACGTTCGAGCAAGAATAGATGACTGAGCTAGTAGAGGCTGAGCGCTTAGCCATCCGTAGGCGCTGTGAACCAACTTTGATTCATTCAGCAACTTCAAACTTCAAAGGATAACACGTTCAGTGCGACTGCGATCTTGACACAACTCACACCCCTCTCAACGGTTGCGAGCATAGTGTCGGGCGATGCAAGAGCAGGCGACATGAGCTGGAGATTGGGCCAAACGAAGCAATGGAGTCAATGGTAGTTGAGAACAAAACTCGGACACCGGACCGGATCGCAAATATCGCCTGCTGCTTCAACGCCGTTGAAGACCTGCATAAAACTGTTTCCTACTCTGCAGCATTTCGCACAACCTAGTCTGAGCCAACATAATTGGCAAACCGATGATGCCGCGGTGTGCTATGCTCTACGGTGTCGTTGGAGATAAGATCGGGTGGATTTTTCGTGTGTGAGTTCGGACTCAAAGAGTGCAACCATGAAGTCTCGAGATCAACGACGAAGAGGCATGGATTGGCTCCAACGTTGCATGACGTACAGTACTCCTTCCTACTTCCCAACAAGGGTCCAGCAGATATAGCCCAGTGCCAGATAAAGACATTCAGTTGAATATTACCGGCGCGGTAGAGCAAGCTGAGCCAAGCTCGAGGAAGGAGGCAGTGTGAGTCGAGAGCGGGTCAGGAAACGCGGTTCATTTCAGTGTCGACGTCCCAAACTTGTACATGGTCGTCCGAGTCGACAAGTCTGCCCCGGCATCCGGCCCGAAGCTAAGCACCCAAGGTCTACCGGTATGTTGTTACTCCACCTCTGCACCCAGCTCGCATCCCTCGATGTTGCGCGTTACTGCCAATAGCACCAGGACCAGCGCCCGCCTCCGACCGCGCCTAGCGCACGTCCGCCACGGCCACCAGACGCGCGCCACCCCCACTGCAGCCGGCGGGATGCCGCCCCCGCTCGCTGGCATCCGCATCCTCGACCTCACGCGCGTGCTCGCAGGCCCCACCGCTACGATGCTGCTCGCGGACCTCGGCGCGGACGTCGTCAAGGTCGAGGAGGTCGCGCGCGGCGACGATACCCGTACGGGCCCCCCATGATTCTGGGCAATACTATTTGTGTATTTACTCATTTTGTTTCGCTGACCAGGTACATGGGCCCCGCCTCGGCGCCGACGCTCGCCGACGCGCCCGCAGCGGCCGCACACCTGCCGCCCGAATCCGCATACTTTCTCGCGGTCAATCGCAACAAGCGCTCCATGACCGTCAGTCGCTCTCCGTATTTGTACTATATCCTACATTACTCAATGCGTCGCAGGTCAACTTCAAAACTCCTGCGGGGCTCGAGATCGTGTGCAAGCTCGTCGCGCGCGCGGACGTGCTTGTCGAGAACTTCGTCTCGGGCAAGCTCGCAACCATGGGGCTCGGGTGGGAGGACTGCAAGCAGATCAACCCGCGCCTCGTCTACGCGTCCATCACCGGTGCGCGTCCTCAACGCGTCTGCCTCCTTGTTGCTCAAATAGAGTGCCCCAGGTTACGGTCAGACCGGCCCATATTGCACGGCCGCGGGGTACGACGTGATCATCGAGGGCGAGGCGGGGCTGATGCACATGTACGTTGTGCATTCATTATGTGCTCTCCGACGCGTCCTGACCCGCGGCCAGCACCGGCGAGCCGGATCGCCCGCCATGCAAGGTTGGCGTCGCGGCGACGGACATCGCCACCGGCCTCTACGCGCACGGCGCGATCATGGCGGCGCTGATATCGCGGCAGCAGACTGGGCAGGGCGTCTGGATCGACTGCAACCTGTTCGAGACACAGGTGCGTAATGCGAGCGCGCCCCTCCGCGCCGGCGCCTGGCTGAGCGGCGTAGATCGCAGGCCTCGCGAACATCGGGTCGAACTACCTCATCGCGGGGCAGGAGGCAGGGCGGCATGGCACCGCGCACCCGTCGATTGCGCCGTACCAGGTGTTTCCATGCAAGGACGGCTTCGTGATGATCGGCGCGGGAAACGACAAGCAGGTTATTTATGGACTCCCCTCTGACACTCGTGCCGACTGATAGACGCCGCAGTTTGCCAAGCTCGCGGCCGTGCTCGACACACCGGCGCTCGCGGGCGACACGCGGTTCGCGACGAATGCGGCGCGCGTCGCGAATCGCGAGGAGCTAGTGCGCGCGATCTCGGACGCGCTGCTACAGCGCGAGCGCGCTTATTGGCTGGAGCGCTTCACGGGCAGGGGTGCGTGATCTCGCTCGCGGCCGTGGCCAGGCTAATCGATGTGGGGCGGCAGCGTGCCGTTTGGGCCGATCAATAATATACAGCAGACGTTCGAGCACCCGCAGGTGGGTGCTGCGCGGCAGCCGCTTTGTGGGTCCACTTACTCGGTGCTTAGGCTGTTGCGCGGCAAGTGACGGTGGATGTCGATGTGCGTGCGGGCCGCGTCGTGTTTGTGTGGCGCTGATGTTTTGTTGTAGCATCCTCGAGCGGGGAAGATCAAGCTCGTGGCACCGGCCGTGTCGTACACGGCGAAAAGATGAAGGTCAGGATGGCACCCCCGTGGCTGTCTCAGCATACGAATGAGGTAATGCCGAGAAATGCCTGGCAGAGACAAGCTGATATCTGATATGCTGCAGGTGCTGGAGGAGCTGGGGTACAGCGAAGAGAGAATCGCCGAGCTGCGGAGACAAGGTGTCGTGTAGAATTGTAACGGTATCGTCGTTATCATGACACTGTGCCCGGGGTGCGTGCATTTGTGCCGTCGAGGCCGCGAACTGCATCGGCGCTTTTAGTCTACGCCAGTTGCTATATATGGCAGTATGCCAGGTCCGCTCGCGTGGTGATCGGGCTTGTTCCGGACGACGTCATAACGGCGTATGGCCAGGCACTTTCCATCCAAATCGTTGTGCAAAGTCTCGGAGTCGTCCTTGTATCACTCGGCGCTTCACTTGTCGATCACCCATCCGTATACACGCCTCCATGCCCGCCGACGATCCAACGCCCGCTCGAACCAAGACCCCCCGCCCCCATCGTCCCCGTCGCCGCCGCCACCGCCGTCCCCAAGTCCTCCTCCCCGACGTCCGCCACTCCGCGCGGCACATCCCGCCCACCCCTCCAGTCCACCCCGTCCGCCGAGGAAAATGCTTCCGCCGCCCAGGTGCGCCTGGCTACCGATCCGCCATCCGCCGCGCGCTGACCAGCTGATTAGCCCGAGCGCGAGACTGTAGACATGGACATCTTCAGCCAGATCCTCGAGCTCGACGAGGATGACACCCACGAGTTCTCTAAGGAGATGGTCACCGAGTACTTCTCCCAGGCGAGCTCGACGTTCCTAGAGATGGATAAAGCGCTGTACGTCCGTCTCTGCCTGCGCGTGCCGTCTGTCCTCAGCCCCGCGCAGCACCGACAGAAAGCTCCCGCAGCTCTCCGCGCTGGGGCACTTCCTCAAGGGCTCGTCCGCGGCACTCGGGCTGTCCAAGGTGCAGGCGTCGTGCGAAAAGATGCAGAACTACGGCGAGCTGCGGGACGAGGGGGCGGGGAAGGACCTCTCGGACGAGCAGGCGCTCGAGAAGATCGATGCGCTGCTCAGGAATATCAAGGTGGAGTACGCGGACGCCGAGAAGTTTCTGAAGAAGTGGTACGCGGACCACGGCGACAGCTTTGAGGTGCCCGCCGCGCCGCCCGCCGCGGACAAGACGGACGCGAAGCCGTGAGCGCTGGTCGCCATCGCGTGCGGCGCGCGGGCGCAATCGAGGCCTGGGACACTCGGCGCCGGACTGTTGTACGTCTGCTCACCTCGGATTTGGGCCGATCCCCCGTCGGATGTTCTCCTCATAACTGTGTAGCCGGGTGCAAGTGGGAGGAGATGTGGACCCTACATCCGCGCACAAGCACCTCTCCCGGCCATCCATGCTGTGTCTTTCTATCGTTGTACACTCCCGACGGACCCTGAATCTATTTCTCGTTCCAACGTATGTACCTTGCGCCCTTGTTTTTGCTGCAGTTTTCAAGTAGAGTAATCAGCGTAATCAGATTACATAACCGCCTCATAATGGAGTGACGTCATAGTGATCTGACACTCGTCGAGCAACGCCTGGGCCAAGTTTGCCTGGATGCGCGCCGCCGTCTCGGTCCCGGTTAGTATGCAAGTCTCATAAGTAGCTGGCTCATCTCTGCGTCTACTTGTAACATGGTGCCCGTGTCGACTCCCACCGACGAGAGCGCCAGTGCCCAAGCAACCCCGCCGAAGCTGCTAGTGCCCAACCACGTCGCGGTGGGCCCCGTCATCGACATGGACGCGTTCAACCAGATCCTCGAGCTCGACGACGAGGGCACGCACAAGTACTCCATGGACATAATGGTCGCGTACTTCACTCAGGCCACCACGACCTTCGCGGCCATGGACAAGGCGCTGTGCGTGGCCCGACAACCACTCACTGCACCCACACTAAGACTAACAACCAACCCGCGCGCGCCTGTGTAGGGCGGAGAAGAACCTACCCGCGCTCGCGGACCTCGCGCACTTCCTCATGGGCTCGTCCGCCGCGCTCGGCGCCGCGCAGGTGCAGGCGTCGTGCGGGCGCATGGAGGAGGCCGCGACGGACGCCCCGCTGCAGGAGATCCGCGCGCTGCTCGGCGTCGTCAAGGACGAGTACGCGGACGCGGAGCGCTGGCTGCGCAAGTGGTACGCAGACCGCGGCGAGAGCTTCGATCACCCCGCCGACGCCGACGCCGACGCGGGGCGTGGAGCGGACCTTGCGGAGGTGGAGCCGGAGCCCGGCGGCGAGCTGTAGCGTTCGCGGCGTCACCATTCATTGAAAGCAAGGCGCGAAGACACACCCGAGGATCTCGTTCGCAGGCTGTCTGTGCGTCGATTCGGACCGATCGTGGTTGTACTCCAAGTCCTTAATTATCGTGCGGAGCACATATCTCTTGTCTCTCCTCTCCTCTTGTATCCTTACTATCGCTTTTGTACGAGGGCTGGCCGCCAAGTTCTACCACTATGCACTATCCTGTACCACATGTCTTCTTTGCAAGAATCATTTGTATCCCCCCGAAATAGCATACCACCTTCCGCATAGGCAAAATACATATGATCCGTGCGCTTGGGCAAAGGTCTAGAACGACCACACGATGTCAGCGTCATAGTGGCGCCAGTCTTCTGGTCTTCCATTCGTTCTCGGGTGCCCGAAGGCGAACTTGGATGTGGAGGCAGGCAGTGGTAGATATGCCATGGACAGCGATACATGCCATAATCAAGTACGAGTGCATATCTATAAATGTGGGGACCGATGCGCACGATGAGTTTAGCGCGGCCGAGAACTCCGGCGGTCCTCGTTGCCTGCGCCTGTATGCGGAACAGGGTCCGGTGTGAGACTCGTGGTGTGGTGTGGAGGATATTGGGATACGGGGGGATGCATTATCGATATTATTATTGGGCAGGGTCCACGCAAAATGCAAAATGCAATTCCGGGGTGTTCGAATGGATGATCCAGGAAGGAATTGTACGCGCCACCACGCCGTCCTGGATGCGTGGCGATCGATGGACACAGGCGCGCGGGGGCAGAGACAGCGACGGACATCCGATGCATTGCGGGTGGATTCTTCGTTCCGCCGGGAAATCTCGTACATATCCAAGGACCTACGGTCTAGTCGTGGAGCGAATATTTATCGATGAGATGAGATCGCGAACAATATGCGAGACAGCTGGACTTCGTCTTGGAGGCTTCGCGAGGACCGCATGGCGTGGTGGAGTAGCATCACGTCCAGGCTGGCGAGTGTTTTAGAAGAAGAAGGTAGTATGTATCTCCATCCATTGGGATCACAGCAGCTCTTTGTTGTCGAATACCACAACCCAAAGGTAAAATAAAGCAGAAATGGGACGTTTGGAAGGGCTGGAAGACCACGTATGGGACATATTGGAAGAGTCTTTGGAGGTGCATATCGAGGCTGGCCTGGTAAGCAGCAAGGGAGAAGTGGGATGTCCGCAGCAAATCGACCCGGTGGGAAATAAGACGGTCATTACCCCGGAGAGCAAGGCATTTGGCAAAGCAAAACGAGACGTTTGGAATGAACGCTGGTGGGGGGTTCTTGCAGACGCCGGGCGGGAAAACTGTCGTTGGCATGTATGGAGGAGTTCCCTGGAACGTGATGCGGAAGAGCTCAACAGCTATCCAGCCCCTCACAGATGAACGTGTCCAGTTCCCGGAGGTCTGCCGAGAGAATGTCGCTGGCAAGTACTTACAAGGCCCTGGCCGACGTCAAAATGCCAGCGTCACACCCCGTCGTCACACCTGTGACGACTCATATGTCCAAGCGCAAAGTGAACGACGACGATGGGTCGGGGTCCGACTCGGACGTGAGCTTCGTCGACGTCGACTTTGACTTCTTCGACCCGAACCCCACCGTCGACTACCACGCGCTCAAGCGCCTCCTCGCGCAGCTCTTCAACCGCGACGCCGAGCACCTCCCGCTCGCCGCCCTCGTCGACCTCGTCCTCGCGCAACCCACCGTCGGCACCACCATTAAGACTGATGGCCTCGAGAGCGACCCGTACGCACTCCTGACCGTGCTCAATATGCACGCGCACCGCGCGAACCCCGCCGTCGCCGCGCTCGCCGCGTACTTCCTCGACCGCAGCGCGGCGGACCCGCCGTTCCACGCCGCGCTGCAGGCGCTGCTCGCCGCGCCCGACGCGCAGCTCGGGCTGGTGCTCTGTGAGCGCCTCGTGAACATGCCCGTGCAGACCGTGCCGCCCATGTACCGCATGCTCGCTGACGAGATCAAGTGGGCCGTCGCTGATGTGCGCGTTCCTCTTCCATCTTTTCAAATCATATCGTAACTCCGACGACTCCAATCCCTAGGCCGAGTCGTACGCATTTACCCACCTCCTCTTCGTCTCGCGCACGTACCACCTCTCGCCTGCCGAGGAGGCCGCCGCCGCCGCGCGCGCGCCCCCCGCGCACTCCAAAAAGTCTAAAAAGCCTAAAAAGACGGCGCTCAATGCGGGTCGCCCGCCGCCCGACGGCATCTACCCGTTCCACCCTGAGGACGCGTGCATCCAGGAGGTGCGCCGCCCCTCGTACCTGTCGTCATAATTTTCTGACGGTCTCCTTTTTTCATTTTGTGTCTTTTCATTGTCTTTTCGATCATCTTCGTGTGATACTCAGCACGCGACGCATACGCTCTCGTACGCGTTCGCCGCGGCGCCGTCCGAGCCGCGCGACGCGGACGCGTTTGGGCTGGACGTGCGCGGGCGCCTGATACTCGTCGACGCGCAGCGCTGGGACGCGCTCGTCGCGCGCCTGGGGGAGGTTTACGTGTAGCCGCGTGCGGGTGTACGTGAAGGATTTAGGAGCGACGAGGGGTTCGCGCACCGTGAGTCCTGCACTGCAGCATGATGGGTGTCAAGGGCGTGGCGTTAAGTACCTGATACATTACCCAGGCGCTGGAATACGAAGCCGTAATGTCAGATGTCTCGAGTCGCCGAGTGAGAAACTGGGCCGGTAGATCACAAGAGTGACAGTTGTGACATGACGCAGCTACTCTTTGCTCGTTGTCGCTGACAGTAGACGCAGCAGACAAGGATGCTTGAAGCAACGGCGACCAGCGACCAGCGGCTACCAGCGTCCATTCACACTAGTCGGCGCCAGTGACAGCCCGTAGCTACTCACTCATCGAGTACTCATCTCTAACCCTACCACCACTGGCTCATTGTTCCACCGTCGCTGGACACGATGGATCCCCCGACACCGACCCAGCCACCTCTCCACGACACCGACCCCGCGGAGCCACATGCACCGCTCCGTCAGCCACGGCTCTCAGTGGTCCGTGTCCGACACCCCCAGCCACCACAACCAAGGCACCTCCTACTTCCCTCCACCGCCCTCTCCCCTCGTCCCGCCCCCATCCTCGTCCGCAGCTCCTCCGCCATTCTATGCGCAGGGCGCCTAGGAGCACAAGCGTCAGCAGCTCCCACGTCACCTCCCGCGGCTTCCGCGACGACGCCCTCAGCGAGGCGGATGAGGACGACGACGAGGAAGACGACATCGTCCTGACCCAGAGGAGGGCGTCATTCGCCGCGGCCACCGTCATGGCAAGGCCGCTGCGACTGACCCGCTTCCTGACGCCGACCCGGCAGACCCCGACGATGCGGACGACGAGGACGACCCCATCACCCTCCGCGACCGCCAGTCACTCATCAACGTCGAGCATCCCTTTGGTCTTCCCATCTGGAAGCCCGCGCTCTACAAAAAATCCCGCTCCGTCACCCGCTACGCGGACGAAGCCCTGCACTCCGTGCCCTCGTCTCAGGCCGAGCGCCATCTCCTTCCAGGCAACATTTTCTGGGTCCTCGCCTTCGGCTGGTGGCTCGCCCTTGTCTGCATGATCCTTTCAGCCCTCCTCCACATCGTTCCGCAGGGCGGCAAGCGTTACTCGTCCTTGTCTTTGGCCTCGGATGGTACCTCGCCTGGCCCTTTGGCAAGTACGTCGAGGGTGAGCTCGACGAGGACTATAATGAATACGAAGAGGACGACGACGAAGAGGCCGCCGCCGGTGCTCGCGGTTCTGTAAATGAAGGCACGATTCGGGGCCCGCCCTCGGAGGGCACCGTCCGAGGCGTTCCACTCTCCGAGACCTCCACCATCATGCCGCAGCACGTCCAGTCGGTCTCGTGGAACCCCGTCGAGGTCCCCGAGGAGCACACCTCGCTCCTCCAACGCATGAACGCCGCCCCGCCGCCGTCCAAGTCCTACGGCGCGACAACGCTCTCCGCCGCCTCCTCCGACACCTCCATCGGCGCCGCTAAGGCGACCCCCGCCAGCGACCTCCTCGGCCGCGTCTGCTTCTGGTTCGCGTTCGTGTGCATCATCGCGCCGCTCATGCTCTTCGTGTGCCTCCTCTGCTGGGGGCTGGTCGTGACCATTCCCATGGCGAAGCTCAACTGGGCGCTCGTGCAGCACATCTTCAGCCAGCCGACCACGCTGCGCTTCTGCGCCGCTCCGCCCGCCGTCGTCATCTCGTCGCCACCGATACCCGCGTCCGAGGATGCGCAGGGCGGCAGCGCGCCGGCGGCGCCGCAGTTCGCCGTCAAGCACCAGCGCCTTGCGGAGGGGCAGGCTGCACCTGGCGCGGCCGCGTCGACCGTGCTGCTCTGCACGTACCGTGCGACGGGCTCACAGTACTACAAGTACACCGTTGGTGGCGTGAACATTCTCTTCGTGAACCTTGTTCCGGTCGTGTTCTTCGTCATCTTCGACGGTTTCGTGCTCCTACGGCTCGTCGTGGAACGCGAGGAGGCTGGCGCGCACGTGCCCCGCGCGCTCGCCCTGGTCGCGAGCCGCGGGCTCATCTTCTTCCTCTCGCTGCTCAGTGTGATCCCGCTGAGTTACTTCATCGGAATGGCCGTCGCGAGCATCTCCGCACAGAGCTCGATCGGGATGGGCGCGGTGATCAACGCGACGTTCGGCAGCATCATCGAGATCATCCTGTACTCGCTCATGCTTAAGGAGAGCAAGGGGCACCTCGTCGAGGGCTCCATCGTCGGCAGCCTGCTCGCGGGCGTGCTGCTCATGCCCGGGATGAGCATGTGCAGCAGCGCGCTGCGCCGCAAGGAGCAGAAGTTCAACGCGAAGAGCGCGGGCGTGACGAGCATGATGCTCATTATGGCTATTATCGGTACGATTGCGCCGACGCTGTTTTACCAGACGTATGGGAATGTGTGTTGTTTGTCTTTCTCCGTTATTCAACTGCGCTGACGGCTACCAGTTCCAACTAATTTGCACGGGCTGCCCGAAGGGCCCGCAGACGGACAATGCACCGTGGATATGCGACTCGTGCTACTACAAGCACCCGGACCCCGTCGACGATCCGTTCTACCAGTCGACGGTGAAAAGTCTCATGTACTTTTGCGCGGCGATCCTCGTCTTTGTGCGTCGCCATCCTCTCCCTTTTATGGCTGCTAAATGACGCTATCGTGTGCAGTCCTACCTCATCGGCCTCTGGTTCTCGCTGCGCACGCACGCGTCACAGATCTGGCAGAACCCGCAGCAGCTCCTGTACCCGCTCGAGCTGCCCGTGCACAACCGCCCACTCTCGCTGTACCACCGCATCGTCCCGCCAACGCCGGGCACGCAACGCGCACCGCCGCTGCACCGCAAGCCGAGCACCGCAAGCCGCCACTCGCGCTCGCAGACGCCCGTCTCGCACACGCACGCGCAACCGCCCGAGCCGCGTCAGTCGCCCACCGTCGCGCGCCGCGTGTCGTACGCGCCCGCGGGCGCTGCCGCCGCAGGCCCGGGCTTCTCGCCCGTGCTCGAGAGCGTCGACCACGCGCTCAAGGGCGCGGGCATACAGCCGATGACGCTGCCGGACACGATGACGACGGACGACTTCACGCGCGCGGTCGCGGTCGCGACGGTGAGCGCGCTGCGGCACCAGCAGGCGCAGCAGGTGCCGCACTCGCCCGCCCGCGCGCGCACGTCGGGCGGCGCGGCGGCGGAGAGCGAGGCCGGCGGTGCGCATGGCGGACACGATGCGCCGAGCTGGAGCCGCACGACGAGTGCGAGCGTGCTGCTTATTTGCACGGCGCTGTATGCCGGGATCGCTGGTGCGTTTGTGCCATGTATGGTTGACTGGCTAACTGATGGGCGCGCGATGCAGAGCTGCTGGTAGACGTCGTGGACGTCATCCTAGACGGCTCGGGGATCGACGAAAAGTTCCTCGGCGTGACCCTCTTCGCGCTTGTGCCGAACACGACCGAGTTCATGAACGCGATCTCGTTCGCGCTCAACGGGAACATCGCGCTTAGGCGAGTCATTGCTTCTTCCCTTTCCGCGCTGCGTGTGGCTGACGGCGGGGCTCGCTGTGCAGCATGGAAATCGGGTCCGCGTACGCGCTGCAGGTGTGTCTGCTGCAGATCCCCGCGATGGTCGCGTTCTCCGCGTGGTACAACCCCGAGAAGATGGGTGAGGTCGCGACGACGTTCACGTAGGTGCTTCTTGTGCATCCGGGACGACCGCTCATCGGCCGTGCAGACTCATCTTCCCGCGCTGGGACGTGGTGGTTATCATCCTGTCGATGTTCCTGATGACCTACACATACATCGAGGCCAAGAGCAACTACCATCGCGGGAGCATCCTCATTCTCAGGTGCGTTTGTTCATTCGTCCACCCGTTCGATCGATCCTCTTGATTGACGCGTGCAATACCGCAGCTACCTCGTCCTTACCGCCGGCTTCTACTTCGCGCCTAACAACTCGGACGAGTTGGACATAGACAAGGGGCACGACAGCCTCGCGCCGCGCGGCACCACGCAGGAGTTCCCTGCGCTCACGCTGCTGCAGACCGTGCGCTGGTACCTTTCCGCCCTTTGGTAGCTCGCCTGCGCTCGGCCCTGACCATACCACATACATATCATTATCGTGCCCGCGCATATTCGCTCCCGTCTCACAACGCACGCTTCTTTTCTTGTTAATACTTGGCCATTGGCGTTTTCCATTCTCTCCCCTCACGATACTTTACGACCCACCTCACGACCCCGCACCAGCGTGCGTCCATAGTAGCATAGAGATTGTTCATGCACATAATACAGTGGAATGGTACATCGTTTACAGATGCCGTTAAAAAAAAATACATCTAGGGTGTGTGATCAGTGTAGTGCTTGCAGGTTCTTCAGCTCTTTGTGCAACTCCTGCAGATTTGTCAGGCGTTCTGGCTCGCTTGATCCTACGGTGATTTTGGCGAGCTGTGTGGTCGAGCAGGACAGGAGCTGCTCCATGAAGTCGCCGTCCAAAAATCCATATGCGGACTCAGTCACCCGGCTCCTCGCGGTCGATTGTGGGGTCCGGAATCTGCAGCTATGAGGATCCTGGCGCAAGGAGGAACAAAGACTCACTTCGTATGCTCGCCCTTCGTGGGATCGTTCCCGATCACGCCCGCCATATTGCGCTGCAATGCTGTCAGATCCAGCGCGAGCTGCTTGTCGGCGATGTCCACGACGACTCCGATGCGGCCCGACGATGCGAAAAACATTTGGATTGGCTGCAGTTTGCTCCCAGCATCTGCCGCAGTGATGGAGCCTGTGGACACATATCAGCGGCGGCTCGGCATCAGCGACGACCGCCATACCTCGGACGAATTTTGTAAGCAGATCTGACTGCTGGTAAAAGCCATCACGTTCCAGTTTCTTGTTCTCCGCGTCGAGAGTAAAGGATATGAGGTTCAGTGTGTCCTACGCGGTGTCAAGTGGTTGATTATGTTGTGGAAGTAAGACTCACATTCGCAGCCAAGAAGTGCTTCTCGTCGAGAGCCTGCACACAGATGGGCGACAATGGTGTCAAGTCCCTTCCTAAAGTTCGCAACTTTGATTCCTCGGTGACTTCAAGAAGCGAGACAGAGCTGATCTGATCTCCGACTACAAGTCGGTTCTGATGGCCCACCAAGCTGGTCACGAAGTAGTTGAGATTGAGTATCGACACCTTGTGCAGCGTAGTTCCCCTGGTCAATGAGTCGATCTCCAGTCGGAAAAGGACCACCTGGGAGAATAGTTATCATAAGATTTGTCGAGATACGAAGATGAACGCAACGTACTGCAGAGTTGACCCCAGCCGCCAGTAGGCCGTTGACGGCCGTAACTGCATACACGCATCCTTGGACATTTGCGGAAGCGGCAAGCGAAAGCTGGGGGCCCGAAGACCTTGATTGTGCTCCCGAGTTCGCGGTGAAGACCAATACGCGGCCTTCTGCAGCCACCCGCTCATCAGGATGTACCATGCAGGTGCCCAGACAAAAGAACGACGTGGTTTGGTCGTCGTGGTCGAGAGTCAAAGTCGTGACACACATGATCTCTTCCTCTGCTTGGCAGTTGTACTGGCTCAGATCTAGGGGCCATCAGGACAGAGACAAAGTCATCGTGGGCATAGCTTACGGTTAAAGGATGTATCATCCACCAGCCTGAAAGAGCTCCTTGGAGAGGGTTCAGAAGTGCCGACTCTGGTGGGCTCCCGACGAGTGCAAGCAACACCAAAGACCTTCAGTGTCGGCTCGTACACTATCCGTTGGGGAGCATCGAAACCGAGAGGAATCTACGACACAGGGATGAGCTGAGATCCTAACTGATTGCGAACCACTCACAGAACGAATGTGCATCTTGCTGACATCCCTGACCCGACCAACGAACAGCGCGGACTCGTTCGCCATGATGAGCGAAGAAGTGTACTGGTCATTGTTTATCTGAGCGACGGCCATCACTTCCTATCGGGCTGTCTTAAAATGGGTATCCGACCGAAGGTTGGAACATACCTTCAACATTACAGGAGAATTGTGGACGCGTTCCCTCTCCCAGGTGAGCACCGTGGCCCGACTTCCAGCTGCGAACAGAGCTAGTTTGCCATCCACTTGACACGGCGTGAAATGAACGGGAGCATGACCCAATGACGTCGTCTTCGGTTCGCCCAATGTCTGCTCCTCATTCCACGTGAAATATGAGAATGAGCCGTCTGCCATGCCCGCAAATAGATACGGATGGTAGTCTCCTTGAGGCGTTTGGTCGGAGCCCAAATTATACCACAGGAGGTTGCGGACGAGTGCAGGAAGTGGGTCTGTTTTATAGACCGAGACAAATTTACCGTCATCTTGGCGGAAGATCTCGACGTGATTGTGTTTCCAGTATGATGCAACGACGAACTCGGTCGTGCTGTGGCTGGGGTCAACGAGTGTACATGATACAGCAGAAATCTCTGGCCGAAATTTCCATCCCCTGCTTTTCCGTTTCAACTGCGAGGTGCCCGGCGCCTCGAGACATATCAGCGATCCGCCGCTCAAAGCCAACAGTATTTGGCCAGGATTGATGCTAGCAGCGACGACCTCCACCTTCTCGCCATTCTCGGATTCACGAGACATCACATCGTACTCGGCGATGCGAGAGAATTTCTGCAACCCCATATCGTACTCCAGAAGGAACGCGCCTTTAGATGTGACTTGGACCACGAGTGGGGCGTCGGCGTATCTAATGGTTGCGGGTGTGATTATTGTGTTTCCCCTTTTGATTTGGGCAACGACGTCCATTCGCTGTATGTTGAGTGCAGCCAGTGTACGGCCGGGCGCGAATTCTTCGTCAGCAGGGTCGAGGAGGTTCATCGTGGAGCCAGATTGGTCCAATTCAAAAACGTGTGTCTCGTGGAGGGTGGAGAGGAGGATATGACTATCGAGCCTATGAAAAAGCAAAAAGCAAAGAGTGGTTGCAGACACATCGAACGCACACTTACATATCATCAAACATCCTTCGAAGGGGGAAAATGCCCATTGTGTGCGGCATCCCAGCAATAGTCGCCAGTTGTTGAAAGTCAGCGCCGTTGCGAACAACATTTATAGACCCGGTATTCTGCCCACCCGAACACGTAACAATCTGTTGCTGGAGTGTAAAATTAAATTAAAATCTAATTCTCGTCGAAGAGGAAGAATTCGTACGTGTCCACTGTTGTCCGTATCCACCAACGCCGCGTCCAGAATCGGTGCGATATTTTTGAAAGTCTCGATGACTCGCACATATGACCCCTTCGTGTCTAGAACACAGTCACGCAGAGGGTCTGATTCCACCTCCTTTCCTTTTCCCTTTGGGGAGGGTGCAAGACGGCTTGGGGGGACTGCCTTGATGTCCAGAGGGATGGGCAGAGTAGGGGACTCATCGGACGATGACAGTGGAGTGGTGCTTATCTGCACAAGCTGTGGGTCTCCCGCGTGCGACCCGACATACAGTACTTGGTTGGCGATGTACGTGAGGGTCGTTGGTGGAGAAGTCTGACCATGTAGCGTTAATTGGGGCGGAAGACCGGAGAGCGGACGGCCTTACCTCTCCGAGAGGCATGAGGATGAGGCCGTTACGCGGGACGTCATGGAGTGAAAGCATTGATAGTCGACCGAAGCAGTCCCCGATAAGATATCGGCGGTCATCGAGTGCGCACCACCTGACTAAAGATAAATGGATACTCGAAAATTGGAGAAAAAAACTTACGAAGTGACTTGACTCCATGGCCAATCGACACCAGCCTTCGGTTTCCGTTTCTTTGCCTCACGCTCCTTTTGTTTCTTGTTAGCTTCATCGACTTCGGCTTGCTTCTGGCTCTCCTTCCCCTTCTCTAACCTCCTGCGTTTGTTTTTCTGCTTTTCCTGCCCTTGTGGCGATGCGAGCTCGTAAAGGAGGATCCGAGTACCTCCTACAACCAGGATTCCACCAATAAAAGAATCATCGTCATCTCTGCGGTCAGTACCAAGGCTCTCTTCCGGGCAAGGTACGGGAATTAGCATTGGAACGTTGTCCTCAGGATACGGGAGGATTTTCGACGAGATGGGAGTAGGGTGTAGTACAGTGGAGAGATCGCGAGAAATGTCTTCGTTCTCGATAGTCCGGGCGAGAAGCTGCACACGACGTGTGTGATCCTGGTGAAGAATGGCAAGCGTGTATTCATCCGTGGACGGTATGAACGCGAGCGATAGTATTACAAGCTCCATCAGTCTGCCGGTCTGTTGAGATAATATAGAGAATGGATACAAACAGCACGCACGAAATATCGAACTCTCGTTGAAAGTTTCCTTCCTTAAGTAGTATCCCCTTGAGCTTGCCTGTATAGCAGTTCACAACCGCCAATTCTCCAGCAGGGTGTATAACAATGTCATTGAAGAATTCAGCTGGCCGTTGGTTACGTTCAAACAACCCGAGCCGCTTGAGTGTAGTCAACTCTCCACCAATTCCCGCAGATTGGGTATAGGTTAGGAATATCAATTCGGGGTTCGGGTGGTCAGTCATGACTACCACATTTGACCGAGAGGAATCCTATTTGACCGATACAATCAGCAAGAGTGAAAACTACGGTGCAGGAAACACAAACAGGGATCGGGACAGATTTGACGGAGAGGATATTGCCCCAGACCTCCCATCTGCATTCATGTTTGAGTCCTTCCGGTAGAACGGAGTATACGTCGAGACCGTTAAGCTTGGCGACCACAAGTGCTCGACGCTGGAGCTCATAAGATGACATTTTAGGGAGCATAAAACTGAGGAGGGTTGGTGAAATGTGGAGACAATCTTCATCGTGTACTGGGTGGCGTCTCGTCCGGCGATGAGAGTTGCAGTGAACGTGTCCCACGATGAGCTCACCGTGCCGGCGGAGGAGATTACTGAGCGCTTGCCGAATGCCGCGGCAACTTCCGAATTGGGACAACGATAATCTCAGCGCTCAGTATACTTACTGTAACATGTACAGCGGTGAGAGAACCCAGACATGAATACCAGCGGCCGTATAGACGGTAAGATCATAAATCTTAAGAATAAATTCCAGTGGCAGTGTGGCATTCGGAAAGATCTACGCAAAATCATCTGTCATTTCTGAATCTCCTACATGCATGGTACCGTCCTCGTTGACTATTATCTGGGGCTCATCACCGTCGCCACCTGGGGGCTTCACAATGAACTGGTCTAACAGAGTGGGCGCAGCACCAACGGGAATGTTGGAAGCCTTGACTTTCCGTTTCACTGGTGCTTCAGGCAGAGTCCATGGTATGATTTCTACAAGAGATTGTAAGACAGAATAGAATCGTGTATCCGTGGAACAATTGCGCGCCTTCCAGGAACAGGAACTCGTCTGCTTTTCGGACCACGGTGGCTGGAAATTATACACACTTGAGACCAAATGATATTCGAACAGCAAAAGCGTACCTATGTCCTTGTATTGCAACGTAGTCCGCTTCTCCCTCTCTGCCAGCGCCATGGCGGCCTCCCCGAATCGTTTGATAAACTCCTCTGTTGCACAGCAGATAAGAAATGTCGCTTCCTTCGCGACAATCGCGATATCCTGCATCGACGTGTCAATATGAAGACCTCGAAGGAATCTGTACGCGCACCTTGTCAGCTTTGATAATGTGTTGTACCTTTGAGACAGGGAGTAAGGTCTTTCCAGGTGGACGTTCTACTTTGGCCGGCTCCCTCTTCTGGTTCTTTTTCTTCGGCGCAAAGGGATCTTCAATAAACCCCACAGAATTTACTGGCTGCGACCCGCTCGCCTGGGCATTCTGCGGTATAGGCGCCTGCTCTGTGTCCATCGTAGTGGTGAAGAGATAAAGACGTGACAGACGCGTCCATGATCCACGCGACTGTGACTTTGTGACATGACATGACCTCTTTCCTGATCAAGGCACACGAGAAGCGCGCCCCTTCGTTCTGGGGGAGAGACGCAGCCTGCGCGTTCTGCAGCATCATTCAGGATGAACTCCCAGCCACACGCGTGTTTGAGAACGACAAGGTTATCGCCATCCTTGGTGGGTTCGCAGCTTGAACCGCAGCGTGCAGATCATGCCTTCCTGAACGACAGACTCATAGACATCATGCCCCTAAGAAAAGGGCACACACTTGTGATACCCAAATCGCATTTTTCCCGTCTATCCGAACTGCCTCCAGAATTTGCTGCAGCTGTCGGCGAGGCCGTCACCAAGGTAGCTCATGCCCTAACATTAGGTATGCTTTCCAAATTCCAATCACCCAGATGACCCGTCTCTAGAACTTCTCGCAGCTCTGGGAAATACCGCTCTCAACGTTGTTTGCAATCAAGAGTATGCTCAGGCAGTTCCGCATGTATGTCTGGAGCTTACCAAGGGATCTCCTCTAATCTTCAATCGGATTCCAGGTTCACTATCATGTCATCCCCGCACCCATTTTCGATAAACCTCTACCGGATATATCACGTCAGGATACAGAACCACTTACACTGAGAGAGATGCATCAGCGGGAATTCCTAGGCAGGGGTGAGTTGGACGAGGACGAGGCAATCGTTCTCGCGAAACAAATACGCTCCAAGTTATAGCCTTTTGCTATCTCAAGTCAATTTCATTCACTTTGAAGCTGGGACTTATTAATATCTAATTAGCGTCTCTTGTTCGATTCAAATCGACTCCTGTTCAAGCTATTATTGCGACCCTTGTGTCAGACTCATGTCTGCTTGTAAGTAAAGTCTCCGAGAGCAACACTTATCATAATATCAGTCGAGGCCTGACGAAACCGGACGACTCACAGTGATATTGTCATGCGCTCAACGGCCAGCCGATACGTTCCAAATTTCAGGCTAACCGCACAATACAATGCCGTCAACAATGTGGAGCAGAACCGGGAAAACATCCGACTTGCGAAGTCGATTTGGTTCCCACTTCCCCCGTTGCCAAGTAGGTCAAGACCGTGGCCCCGCTGTGCGAATCTTTTATGATGTACTTCGCGGAACCACTCGGCCCATACGTCACCTTCATGCTGTGTGTGGGGTCATTCTGTCCGTGAAGTCGTCCAGCGCGATATATGGGCACCCCGCTGTCGGGCACCCGCGTACTGTATCCTGGATCGCCACCTTGCCGGCTGCGGCATTCAATGTGATCACAGGCCCTCCGGTACCACCACGCGTGAGGATCTGCATGAGGTGGAAGAAATGGTCTGTGGTCCCCGTCTGGCTAGAGAGGTAATATTTCCACTTGTAAGACCAGGACGTCCCATCCGTGGCGCCTGATGTGAGAAATTCGATATCCTGCCGGGGAGAGTCACTGGTCGTGCTTTGGAGGTTCTTGGTGTGGGGTTTGCGGACAGCTGGAGCGAATAGCAGTCGGTGATATTGACCGGGTGTGTTGTGGAGGGATTGCATCCTTCATACAGCACGCCTGACAATATTATATCACATCAACGCGTTATTCACCTTGTAGTCTGGACGCAGTCACCCACCACTAGCTTGCCACTGCAAAGCGCCCATGGTGGTAAATCCTGGCCCCTCTATGATAGCACCAGTCGTTCCATTGGCGAGTTCTATTCTCGCCGACACTACAGATTAAAGAGCAGAGACAAGGAGCACGACGCTGGTCAGTTTGTTAAGCATTTCGTAGAAAAGCCGGCAATTGTTTTGCAATAAAAAACATGAAGTTCTCTTATAGGTCTTTACCGGGCCAGTTGCTATGCTATTGCATTTTGATCTTCTCCAGCTCTAAGCCAATCTGAAACACCCCCACAAAATTGCCGGATTTGGAAAGTGGAGGTGTTTACTCCGCACAAGCCGTGCAACATCACGGAAGCATTCATGGCCCGTGCATGGTAGGGGCATACGCAGACATCCGGCAATTTTCTTGACCCTCGTGTTGGCGCATCCTATGTCTTACTGACTACATTCCGTTCCGTAATCACCGTCCTCCTCGTACAAGAGGGTACTACCACCACGTAAATGACTGTGTTCACCAAAGGCACGCCCGCCAAATTTCCGTCCATAATCACCGTCATCCTCGTACAAGATGGTGGACTACTACCGCCATGTGAATGACAGTAGAGTTCATCTAACGCACGCCCGCCAAAATATCTTCAGGATTATATTCGGATTGAACGCGTCTATCGGGGAAGCCAGTCCCATTGCTGAATTGTACATGACCAAGGCAGCGTGGTCATCCTGCTCAATCGTTAGATGAAGAAGATTTACGGTCATGGCCAAGCGCCTACCGTCAGAGCAAGATACTGCAACTGCCTGATATACCACCGCAAGTATTTCCCGGAAGATAAGTTTTCGCCTGGCAGCGGCACCGTCATGGGAACGCCATAGTCTGGCGATTTGTCAGTGACGAACAATGCAAACGGTCCGAATGGAATGGTGGGCACCCATTAGCCTCGTGTTTTGCCAGGCCATGTCCGTTTTGTTGTACTGTTCTTTGAAAAACCGGGTTGAGAAGTCGAACGGCAGTGTGTTCGCGGACGTTCTCAAGGCATCGCGCAGAACATTATGAAGCGAGAGAGCGCCTCGGAAGTCTTTCGTGCAACCCTCTCTGCGCATGATGGTTAAGACAGCCGTAAATCTGGAGAGAAGCGGGAGGCCCACGAAAAGAGGGGGTTCACTGTTCTTGAATCAGCCTGAGGATAGTAATAGTATTGGAAAGCAACAACACGAACATGTCATGACGCTATCGCCCAACGCAATCCAATTGGAGCGCAAATTGGTCGCTCGGTGATATCGAATATACGACGTGGGCACTGGTTATGGAATTCAGACACAAAATTCCAGCGTCTGTAAGCGACACATACCGACTTTCAAGGTAGTTGAACCTCCTCGAGATATCCAAGAGTTCGAAAACACAATCTGGGATGGGCTGTATAGTGAACAATCCGTGAACATACGTCTTGAGCTCCGCCAGATTCTTGGGTTGAGGTCAAATCGTTCCATGGTGACCGGCGAAGGCCATAACTGTGGGGCTTGAGAGAGGATGTATATGACGGATGAACACGGCGCATACTTTGATCCCCGTCTACCCTCGTCACGACGAAGAAGCCACGACCTTTGCTAACATCATCTTCGAGGAAAGTATATATAGGCGCCGTGTCCTTCAGATCCACGGGAAGAGGAAGGCGGTCGCGGAGAGCCGGGGTGAGGCGGAACAACGTGGAAGGATAACGCAGTTTCTGGTCAAACGAGATCTTCAGTTGGTCCAATGGCAGCTCATCGTCCCGATAAGTAGCCATGTAACCGTATCCGTTCCGTTCGAGCTACTTCATTCCCCCGCGGCGCGCAGGTCCGGTACAGTCTGAAACAGAATGAGCGACGTCGCACTGGAGGATACAGCTGGCTCACTGACCTACAACAAGAACAGCAGAAAACTCCCGCACACCGGAGTCCGTTTTCACTATGACTTTGTTCAGGCTCGAGTGATTTGCCGGATCGGGTCGCACGTCCGAAACAGTGCCCGTTATCATCTCGACATTCGGGTGGCTACCCTGTCGAAGCACGAGACGCCTGTGCGAGAGCCGAGGGTAGATGTCGATAAACAAGGGGCATATTCGACGTACCTGAGGGTCTCAAAGCCGGGCCGGCCAAGGTACATTGTTTTTGGGAGCCCTGATTTGAAGGCCGACCACGGGATACGTAGAGGAGCACCCGAAAGATTGAATCTGGGATTTGACGGTAAAACCCTGGGACACAGTACATCAGAGTTAGATATTTAGCACTCAGCAACTTGAAGTAGGTACTTACTGGATGCCGGAATGACGACACTCTTCCTCGATAGTTGGAAAGAGACTCTTCAAACGCGAGAATAGAAAACACTGGCAAGCTATATGAGGTAGTGTCAACACTGATGCGGCCGCGATGAATCCTGTAAATATATACCATGGAGGGAGGTTTACTGCACAACGCGTGAACATTGGATTTTCTGGTCCCACCCAGCTAGTTTGAGACCTTCTTCCGAGAAAGCCAAGCTTCAGATTCAATTACGAGGACACGTTTAAAGTGATCATGGCAAACTCGCGCTGCCAACAATCCAGCGATACTCTCAGTGGTCACAAACATATTGCATGCAGTCACCTCCCACCACAGATAACAGCCGTGCCATCGATCTTCTGGTTATCTTTACGACTTTTCTCCAAGAACAATAAATCTGGCAGTCCGCTATGTTTAACAAGGTGATGTCGTAAAAGATACCAAGAGAGCAGTAGGAGTGAGTACACAATCGGTACAGCGAGGAGAACGGAGAGCATGGCAGTGGCTCAGAGTGGCCTTGATGCCTCTCACATGTTATTCACCAGTCTTTATGCTTCCAGTCAAGATACTGTGGGTCATTGTGGGTGCACCATCTTAGCGATCATTTCAGGAATCAGTCTTTGACCAGCCGGGGCTCAGCGCTCAGGGGGTACTTATCAAATGGTTACTCAACTAGGAAGCCCCGACTTCGTCGGGAAAGACCTTGCTTGAGGGGATAAGTCTGCGCTCTCGAATGTGACTTGCCAACCAATGGTTCAAGTTGAAGCAACTCCGATTTGGCGAATTTTACGTACTGAATGCGGGTGGTTTCGGGACTGGGATGCGGATCAACGCGTGGGTCGAAAAGTAGACCTTGTCAAGGTAATGAGATCATGATGGCCATCAAAGAATTGACGTCATCGCTCCATCCAGACCGTGACAGTCGTAAGCCGATACTTACAGTACTTCCTCTCAGCGAGCCCCAGTCCATCTTTCAACTGGCTCAGGCAATTTCCCTTGGCACCCGTTGACTGGCTTGATACCGGATTTTTATTTGGGCCACTAGCCACGCTCCGACATTGAGCTTGCGAATACCCTTGAAATTCTCTTCAAGTTAGCGCTGGAGGCTCACCACTAGTAGAATGCCCATCGTTTGCGTGGAATGGATAAGCTGTTATCCTATGTGCTTCAGAGAGGTACAAGTAAGATTATTCCCGAGTCTATCGATGGTCATCGACACCGTCGTGTTTAGGCAAAATGCCTACCCAGCCGCGAACTAACCGAATGGTACCCACACCATCACCACTATAGAATGATGAGACCGGAGGAATTTCCTTGAAACCTCCGTTTGAATCCAGTTGCCAGGCAAGCCAACTATGGACCTACTGTGGTCTCGCCTCTCTACAGATTTTCTCATGTCCGTAAAACTTTTGTTGGGTCCGATACTCATCGGTGCCAGCGTGAGTAATGATAAATCTTGTATTAAACATATCCCTGAAGATAGATTGCAAGCAATCTCAAGCTTAATACATTATTGTATGGCATTTGGGCCTCTCAGTTTACGACCTATTACTTGTTGGCTCGTCGACTTGACTCGGAAGACCCGAAAATCATACGGTTTGTCGTGGAATTGTGTTGTGCCTCTACGTACTGTGCCGACACATAAATTCTCCTAACAGCTATCTGGTGCTGTGGGAATCGATTTTAGAGACTTTTCACAGCGCGATCTCCATCTATTTTATATGGCTCTACCTGGTTGACAATTTTTTGAACGCTTCCTTTTTGGCGACTGCCCCGTGGCCCATAACCGCAGTTCCACTCCTAGCCACAATGTAAGGCGATGATATAACCTAAAATTTTGTGCAGTCATACCATGACGACAAGGACTGGGTGTCCTATCCAGACATTTCTGGCTTGGAGGGTATTCCGACTGTCCAAGTCCCGGTACATATTTGCCCTGCTTATTTTTCTGACCGTCGCCAACGTAAGCTCATATTGCGGTTGCTCGACATAGCTGTCGTTAAACTAATTCATAGGCCGCTATTGCAATCACGACCAGCATCCTCGGTTTTGGGTTACAGCTGTTTCCGAAAACCTTGACGGTGAAAGATTTTTGCGCACACCGAATTTTGATGGAATGCTAAGGATTACCGGTTTTGGTATCGCCAAGCCCAGACCGCCAGCGTTTCGGTTTCTTTCAGATATTCATGTTGACACCAAATGAAGGCTTTTTGGCTAGGGATACCCAATTGTGAGTGCCATGGAGTCATTACAGCACCTTTCCACCCGTCTCTGACTTTATGTGGGCAAATCCTACGATTTTGAGAGGAAGGGCTAGGCTGGACCCATCCCGAAATGGTGGCTGATCCGAACCCAAACCGGAAATTCTTAGCACTCCATCAAAAGTCAACCCACGCAAAAAAAAGCAAGCACATAAAGAACGACTGTCTTCTTCATCGTGCGTTAGAAAGTCTGGTTAACGAGACTACCAGTGTCAAGGTTTTCGGAAACAGCTGTAAACGGTGCATTGGATTAAATTCGATCAAACAACTTGAATCAGCTAAATATTTCCCAGATTCGATGACGGATCACGATTGACCCCAATGCGCCCAAACGTAGTGGTCCCCGCACAAACTCTCGTTCTTTCTAGCTAGTACATCTAGTCGTCGTCGCTCGCTCCTCCTCCTCCCCGGTTGATGGGTGGCTCTCCGCAGCGGTGGTAAACGACTTCGCCATAACGTACGTTCATGCGGGCTGGTCAAAAACAAACTAAGAATTCACAAATGTCCAGCGGGTTTCTCATCGTCTACCTAGCCAAAAGTCGCACCGGTCTTGCTGGCTTGTTCTCTGCTTTATGTACATGATCTCGAGTATAACCTTTGATAGAAACGGATACTATCATAATTCGCCTCATCCGATCTGCTGTCGAGAGCGCCGCCTTCGCAACCTTCTTTTCTGTGAGAGCGTCCTTTGAAATACGACACTAATCCTCCCGAACATCCCGGTCATGGTCTTGATTACCTTCGTAAATAATCATTTGAAACATACGTCCGATTAGCCGAAATCTGTTTCAGACCAGGTTGCCGACGACTGGATTTCGCCTTTTATTCTCTTTGGCGAGCCTTTATGCATCAGTTATCTTTGCACTGGACTCATCTAGTTATTTCATCTAGCTTATGGGACGGATTTACACGTTCGTCCAAATACGAACCACTCTAAAAATATTCAACTGACGAGTACCTGTTCAATAGGATCACGTTGTCGGTGAGGCATTCATAAGGTTTGCCAACATGCGTATTCCGAGTCCCTTCGCCGTGACCTTGCAGGCACCCGTGACTTGGGGTAATCACTCCAATTCCATCCCGTCAGTGTCGCTGAACATCATTGGGCATCTATCCTTCTCACATGCCACCAATATCTGCAGATTTCAAGCAGGACTGCTGTAAATATACGCATCACCGAAAATGTGGGAAGGAATTCACTCCACAAAACTCCCGGATACGGTAAGATGGATTTTACGGCCTCCAGCTGAAGCGCGCTTTGGTGGTGATAGCGAACTTGACCCATGTCGTAACTTGTTCCGGAAAGTATACATGTATGACTGAGCAGACACACAAGCGAACCCTGCCCATCAATGTAAAATGTCGCAGTTCCTGGCAAGTTCCTGGCGCAGTCTTAGACCAGCACATGGCTGACACAAGACGGACGGCTGAGGAAAACCGTGGGATGAGCAATCCAGTCGAAGACGATGTGTAGTCAGCGCAATCGAAGCGAGATTTGCGCGCTGCGCCGCCCACGAAAAAAAAAAAAAAAAAACAGAGACCACGAGGACGAAGCAGCTGGACGCTAAGCGCAGGATCCCGGCTTCGAGCGAGCAGAACAGAGCTTTTGCCACGCCCAAGTACTTACGTGCAAAAAAATCTGGTTTCTTCCCGGAAGGACGACAAAATCAGTTCGCCTCCAGGTACCCGAGCTTCTTTAGGTCTGATGGACCCACCATCGGCGATCCGAAAAATAGCGACAATCGCCATAGCCATTCTCAACAAACCGGACGAACTGCTCTATCGGAGTCGCTTAACGGTAGCATGTATTGCAGCAGAGATTGAACGATCGTGGCAAAGTTGCATTCAAAGCCCTCTTCCCATGGTGTCCTTTTGTCGGTGTTATCTCCTCTTCCGCCTTCGCTAGTGTCGCGCCTCAGAAATCCCTTGATTCCGGCTCCACTAGGCGGTGGCATGATGAGCTCGGTTAGAACGTGGTGAATGCCTCCGAAATCCAGTCTGTGGGAGTCTAGCTGAATCACGTTCGTTGGGTTCGACGACAGCGCGCAGAGCCTTTGTTGTCTGAGTCGGGAAACTTGCAGGGCTTTGTAGGGTTGACCAACTAGGAGACGCCAAAACGTCAATCAAGGTAATTAGCCGACCGGCCCGGTGACCCGGACCTCCTGGAACAAAACCATTCATTTGTTCAAGTTCACGGTCAGCAAACGTCCACACAACGCTCGCCGGCTTGAACCATTCGGATATGTGGCGAAAGCTTGTATAATATACGGCACACACATAGGAGGGTTCTTGGATACGCGATTGTCCTGAATAACCTGGATGGTTGTAGGCAAAGAGTCCAAAGATCTTTGGACTCTTCGAGAAGAGTCCGAATTTCAAGCTGGGTCACGGTAGGCTATGCGGAACACATCTCGACGCGTGGATTGCAGGGTTCGACGGTTGTTGTGCGTAGAACTGGACGTAGAAAAAGGCTAAAGCATCCATTATGCAGGGTTGAATGCGTTTTCATCGGCAGATAGTTAGAGTTTGGTTAGAGTTGAGTTGGAGAGGCCGAGGAAATTGGTGGATAGTGAACGTGAAGTTAATTCGCAAGGTTACAACGGTCGCTTGTAGTCAACTTGTAGTCCCCTAAATGCAATGTGGAATGGGTGACGCCGGGCGGCAGAAGGGTCGGGTACCTGTGGCGGCCTGTGGCGCGGATTGCGAGGGTTCGAGAGACTGACTAAGTATCTCCGGCAACATAACGAAAAAGATGCAGACAAGAGAAAGTAACCGGCCGCTCTCTTGCCCCCACATTATGCGACGATGGGCTTTTTCTTCAACCGAAAGCCCGACCAAGCAAATGATACCGCGTCCAGCAAAGAGAACGGCGTCCCCGACGGCATTATACCCAAGTCCGCCGCCGCCGACTCGGGCTCAATGGTCAAGTCCCTGCGCTCCCGCTTTCAGGTGGTAAGTACACCGTGTCCCGTGTAGATCCCTGCCGACCACCCTCCCCGCCTCAGTACACCCGGAAACTCGACAAGGAGCGCGACTCGCCCCCGCCCGTCTTTGTCCAGTCTGCCTCCGTCGCACAGACCCTGTCCCCCCCACCCGCGACGCCCATCGCAAACCGCCATCTCCAGCTCAAGCTCAAGCTCAGCTCCAGCTCCCCCGCCCTCAGCGCCGCAAATCGCGACCAGGCCCGCGATCGATCAAAGTCGGCGAACACATCCCCCACTATTGCGACCAACAGGCACTCGGCCGCCCCTATGCCGTCCCACGACCCGCGTCCCTCGTCGTCGCGTTCCCGCGCCCTGGGCACGAAATCCTCGTCCTCTTCGCTTCAGCTGACCCCAGCGGTCCCTGCCCGCAAGCCGACAGACTCTGTCACGTACGCTCCCGCCTTGCAGTGTGTTTCTTGCCCAGGCTGAATACCAATGCCGCGTGTATATAGCGCGACGCTTGCTCAGCGGCTGAACGAGCTTGCAGTCGCGAATTCGGAGGGTCTGCTCAAGTACGTGCTTGTTATCGCGTGCACGATAGAAACGAGGCTCACGTACATTGACCGCAGCGACGACGAGTACCGGCTGTTACGTCAGGATCTCTTCCAGCGCTTTGCGAGCACTACCGTTGTGCCGACAGAAACACCCATTGTCCCCCTCGCGGCCCAGCATAAGTCGCGTACTGTCCGTGTCAGTAGCGTCTCTTCACCCGACAAACGACGTAAGGATGGTTTAACGCGCTCGCATACTGAGCTAACAACGGCGCAGAGTCCTTAGATTCCAAGCGCCTCTCCATATCCGGGTCGTCCAACTTCGCCGTGGACAAACAACGCACCCCGTCGATGCACTCCCGCTCCTCCATGACCTCTGGCGTCGCCAGTTTCTTCCGTCGCGTCTCGGGCCGCAACGCCTCCTACGATTACAGCGACTCTTCCAGCATCTTCTCCGCCACCTCTGCCGCGCCCTCCGAAGCGACTGGCCGCTTCCACCGCCTGACAAAGAAAACGAGCCAGTCATCTTTACATGGGGACTCGGTCTCTATTTCTTCGCGGCGCACGACGAATGTCAGCTCGCCCACCGAGTCGCAACAGGTCGCCGGCGGCTCCACGCGCTCCATACGCCGCCTCCCCGCCCCGCCGTCGTCGTTCACCGCGCGCCTGCCGGGCACTGAGAGCCGGTACGCTGGCGCGGGGGCAAGCACCAGCACAGGCGCCGGTGCGGACGACGACGCGCGCCTGCAGACGGCGCAGACGATCCGGCACGAGATGCTCGCCGTCGAGGCGGAGGGCCGGCGCCTCATGGACGCGTTCAGCGGGCTCGAGCTCAGCACGCTCACGCAGCGGCGGCGCACCGCCGCGAGCAGCGCGCGCGACTCGGTTGCGACGCTCATCCCCGACGCGCGCTCGGTGCACTCGGTCGGGCGCCGCGTGCGTAAGGGGTATGACGCGGAGCGCGACGACGGCGCGTCCATACGCTCGGGGATGTCTGCGGGGACGGCGCCGTCGATGACGAGCCGGCGCGCCATGGGCCCGCGGCCGAAAGCGGGAGGGTCTGTCCAGGTGCAGGCGGCGAGCTTCGTGTCGTCCGCGAGCTCGTCGCGCGTCGGCTCGCTGCATCGCAAAAACTCCGTGTCGAGCGTGACGTCGTCGACGTCGCGGCTGGGCATCGGGGGGAACGGCGGTGGTGGCGGGGCCGGAGGCGGGAGCGGGGGGCTGGTAGTGCCGCCTGTGCCACCGCTACCACTGGGGATGTCGCTTGGTCAAATGGGCAGCACGCCGAGCTTGACGCGGAGCACGGGGCATCTGCCGATGGGCTCGGTCCCTGAGGGCGAGGCGGTTTTGACTGAGGATGTAGACGACGAGCGGGAGTTTGGGCTGGAGATGGAGGACCTGCGGCGGCGAAGAGAGGAGGTCCATGCGCGCTACGAGGCGCGTCTCGAATATCTTCGCGCCAAACTCAAGGGCGCGGAGCTGCACGAGAAACTTTTGTCCAAGTAGGGACAAATGCGGTTGTTTTGGTGTATTTGCTTATAAGCTCGTTGCCTTTGCGGTCTAGACCGCGGACTTCTACTCTTTATTTTACTAATGACTCGCGAAAATATTACACTGGCGGAGGTTTGAGATGACTCCACGATTACTCTTTGTCCCTGGGATCCCCGCTCTGGCTGTAGTGTCTATGGCCGAGAGAATTGAGTACTTACAACGGACGGGACGAAAACGTCTTCTGGACTTGCGCTTCAAGTTGTTGTGGCTCTACCGCTCTGCGTGCTAGAATCGAGTCGCTCTGAGGCTTGTGGATTGTACTGTTCTAATTTTTCACCCGCGGAAGGATGAAGGATGAGGAATGTCTCACTCGGATCGCGTAATGCTTTAGGGATCTCGGACGAATCGTCATTTTCTAATTTTTTCAGAACACCCGCTTCGCGGAAACACTCAAGTCTCACAGAGGATCCGGGAGCGCCCACCTGCACTTTCTTTCCTATAAATGTGGGCACAACTAATCGGTGTCTTCACTCAGCCTCGACACCTCCCCATCGTCAAACAGCCAGCATCCGCCTGCCACCCCACGACCCTCTTCACGTTTAGACCTCTACAACCCACCATGATGGCCTACATCCCCCTCGCTGTCGCCCCCCGCCCTGCCGCTCCTGCGCTCGGTCTCTGCCATGATCGTCCTCAATGCCGGGGCGCCTGCTGCCGCCAGTCACCGTCGCCATAACCCCGGCGTGCAGTGCTACCTCAGTGGTGCCTTCCAGAGCGGCAGGCGCATCCGTCAACGGCGCTGTGTCGTCTGCCTCAGGCTTCGTCAACTCCGCCGCAGCGTCGGGGTCGAAGTTTGTCGCCGTTGCAGCCTCTTCTGCTGCGCCTATCCCATCTTCCGTCTTCTTTGGTGCGGCCTCCCCTGCCTCAGCGTTCGCGGCCCCTCCCTGCGGCCTCCGCCTTCAGCTTCGCCAGCGGAGCATTGGCGAATGTGATCTCCGCTGCACCGTTTGGTGGCGCCGCCGTCTCCTCCACTGCTCCCGCCTCGTTTAGCGTCATCAGCGGTGCGGCGGTATCGACTTCGGCCTTCTTCAACGGCGCCGCTGGCTCTTCTGTGTCGGTGGGCACTGCTTCCTCAGTCTTCGCCGTATCTGCGGTGGCAGCGTCAATCAACAATGTTGCCGCTGCAATCACAGGCATGCTTAACAAAATCGTTGTTCCCCTTGCCGGAGCCACTCTTTAGGTGATGTCAACCTATGTGAATATTTTTCTATTTTCGTTCTGAGACTTTGACTACAGGCCGTTTTGAAGGATCGCACCACTTCTGGAAACACGGCGGCCAGTGCTGTAAACTAGGCTCGTTGCCAACCGTTATAGCAGGCGGGACAATGACGGGCAGGCAAGTATTGTTTGTTATTGTAAGTAATACCTGCTCGCTCGTCATTACTTCCGCACAATAACGGCTGGTGACGAACCTAGCTGTAAACGCCTTGGTGAGTTATTCGGAGCCTTTTCTCAGTACACGATTTAATTCTATGGTAAACCGTTACCACAACCGGCACAACTGTTCAGCTGACCCAGAGCCTAGTCGATACGGTACGGTTATTCATCGCATTCCATGGCTCCGCTAATAGCGCGTTTTATTTCAGGTTAATTCAATACTCGGAGTACTCGCACAGGCAGTAAGCCCGGCTCCCTCGCCCCTTCCCTTCCATTTACTCACCGTTGAACAGGTTCAATCGATCGATTACAATGCCCCAGCTGCCGTGGGCCCTATCCTTCAACCGTTGTCGACTGCACTCATAGTGAGTCCTTTTTGCCCGTACTATACAAACATATGTTGACGCGCGTTTTCAGGGCACTTTTAGTGTGCTTGGGGCCACGTCTACTGTGTCCATGATCAACGCGATCAATACCGTATAATCGACCTCGCCTTTTTTTCCTCCCTGAATCATTCGCCTTTTATTGTGCTACAGTTAGACATTTTGCATCAATTTGTACACGATTTTGGTCTATGCACCAGGACATTTAATACTTGTAGCATGTTGTTTTTCACCTTTTCGCTCATTTACCAGAGCAGTAATAAGAACATGGTTTGTTTTCCAACACGGAAAATTGGTCCCACAACTATTATACCTTTTATCTCGCCTTCTCGGCAGCTTCCAAATCCCACCTGAACTTCTCTTTCTATGCATACACTTTTCAAACACCAATTACATAATGCAGCCTCCTCTCCATATCCTTGACGATACTGACCATTGTCTTAAACCTTCACGGTTCTTTGAGCTGCGGCTTGAATTCGAACTGCTACCAAGGACTCGGTTTGGCCTGCAAGCTTTTCGGAAGAGTAGTCGTCGAAATTTATCACCCAATCCACACTATGACGCCCCTAAGGACGTGCCCCGTCTCATCGCTTCCGCCAGAAATCGCATCCCAGATCTTCTTACATTGCCTCCCTCCAAGCCACTCCCGCCGGTATTCACCCCAAAATGCCCCTTGGCTCCTCTTGCAAGTGTCTCGACAGTGGCGCGCGCTCGCCCTCGACACCCATGATCTATGGAACTCCATACATACATCGTACATGGACTCGTCTGTAGAGGCGTTGGAAACATGGCTGGCGCGCGCAGGGGATCTCCCGCTAACCCTGTCATTGATCAACTACGATCCCGAACTGTCGGACTCGCTTTTAAACGTCAGCATGCGCTATTGCCACCAATGGCAGAATGTCGAGCTGCATCTCCCACTTTCGTCGCTCTGTAAGCTCGATATGCCTGACCACACATTCCCCGTCCTCCGAAAACTGTTGCTTGCTGTTACTAGCTGGGACGTGTCGGGGAAAACGATCATAATCCGAGATGCGCCCTTACTCCGGGAAGTGCGTTTCGTCTCGCGCCTCAGCGTTCGGCTTCCCTGGGAGCAGTTGACGACCCTGGAGTTGCCGCCATGGAGCCCGGAGCAAGGCTTCACTATTCTTAAGCGATGCTTGGAACTCGTCCATCTTACTTATGCATGGCAAGGACCAAGCCGTGCCGCCGATGCTGTCAATCTTCCTGTGCTCACCCTTCCTTTCCTGCAGTCTTTGAACTGTCCGGGACGCTCTGTCCTACCACACCTAACGCTTCCAAGCCTTCAGCATCTCAGCATCAACCACAACATCCAGCGTCTTCCCGAATCGCTGGAGCCGCTGATCGCTCGTTCGTCCTGTACATTGCAGCGCCTTTCTGCGTGGGTGGTCGGTGGAATAGATCACGACCCATCATGGCGATGCTTTGAGGCTGTCGTCGACCTGGAGTTGAACTCTCTGTCTCCATTTCTACTCCTGGCCGCCGCCCTGCAGTCGACGCACGTCTTTCCGCAGCTCAGAAATCTCCACATCTGCGACGCAACAGCCGGTAATGATTGGGAGCCCATCCTTGTTCTGCTGCGCTCGAGACGCGAAGTCATACCCTCGCGAGCGACCCTGGAGTCGTTCGAGCTTTCTCTGCTTACACACTCGGGTCTTGTTTCGCGACGGCGAGGGCTCTCGCATCGCTTTCTCGATGATTCCACGATGCCCCAGTTTCGCAGCCTCGCTGAGGCTGGCCTGAGGATCAGGATTGATAACGGAACGCCGGAAGGCAGTCTGGAGCCAAGCATCATTTTCGATACTTTCACACAGGAGCAGCAATATTGGAATCCACGCTTCTAGGACCCATCGTTGGCATCCTCCACTACATCGACGTCCAGTTTTAATTTGGGTCCATCCCCTGCATCGACCTCATCACCTTCTATCGTGGGCTTCCCCCACCTGCCTTGCGTAACATTTGGCCGTCGAGCAAAATTTTCCGGCTCGCTCCCGGCATCAGTTTTTATTTTTGCCGCGTCACTAAAAATATTTTTGCCTCCTTCTCGTCATGCCATATCGTGACTCTAACTTGAACGAGCTACACCTGTTCGATTCTCCCGAGGTCCGGATGCCATATCGTTGACTCCACTTGCCAAGCTGAGCCAGTGTTGCAGTTAAGAGTTAAGGCTTAATTAAGCTTAAGCCTTAAGAACCCCTTAATATTAAGGCTTAAGAAGGTAATTAAGAACTTAAGTTAGCACGTGCATGTGTTCAATTTGAGATCACTTCCTGAATAAAATATTCCAGACAGCTTTTACAATAAAATCACCCTATTCTAACCTTGTTTCAACCACCCAAAATTTGTTCTAACCTCAGACGAATTTCTCACTGGGAAATGGGCACTGAAAGATTTGTATCTATGACAGGAAATATAAGCAGGATGAAGTTCATCCTGCTTATACTGAACACTAGGTGCATATAATAATAATCATACACCCCACATTGTCTCACAGCGCCGATTCGTAAATTTAAAGGGAAATTAAGTTAGTTGCGGTTTGTAAAATATTATAAAGTAAATAATAGGGCCCGAAACCGAATTTAATATATCTCATTTTGGACTCAACTAAATTGATTTTTTCTTTCTTTCTTATACTTAGAACACCGTAGGCAACTAAACTGCTCGCTAAATCCGTAGACCAACACTCTGATTGGCTGCTCATGGATTTAGTGGGCAGTTTAGTTATCTACAGTTTTCTGCGTATAAGAAAAGAAATAATACTCAACTTAGTTGAGTCCGAAATGAGATATATTAAATTCAGTTTCGGGCCCTATTACTTACTTTACAATACTTTAAGAACCGCAACTAACTTAATTTCCCTTTAAATTTACGAACCGGCGCTGTGTCTGGAGGTGGGTGTTTAACATCGTGGGAAACTTGACCAAGCTTAATTAAGCCACCTTAATTAAGCCTTATTAAGGTATTAAGGCTTAACCAAAATTTTACCCTTATTAACCGGTTAAATATTAACCCCTCAAGCTGCACCCCGCGTCTTAGACTCTCAAGATCTTTGTGACATCCGCTATCGTGGCTGACGGACGCGTCTCCTCTATTGACTCCCTACCCTGTACCACTATCATCAAACTTGAAATGGCTGGATTTTGGGCGACGACGGCCTCTGCCTGCAACGCAGGCAATGCATTATCAATGAGAAGACTGACCCCAGCCTCCGGCACTGCCGAGTGGATGGGGAACAGTGAACTCAATGCTTACGCTGTATGGTATAACCTATGCATAACTCAGTGGCCAAAAAGCTGGCTATGTTTAAGAATGGAAGATTTGATATGGGCTACTCGCCCAGGTTACGCTGGGAGCTGAAGTGAGCTGGCCGCCATGGCGCCGCCGCAGGGAGGGCCGTCGCTAATACGCCTCGTCTCGGGGACCTCCTGCTCAACGCCCATAGTCTCCTGTCTGACCATAACACTCTGAATAGAAGTTATGGAGCGGCGGAATTATACTTATGTACCCCGTTCCGTCGCTGCAAAAGGCCGAATGTGGGCACAACTTGATCGCATCCACCGCTCCCTGAAATTTCCCGTACCCATATTGTGAGATGTACATTTATATGCTCAGTATGTAAGCTACCTATATTTGCGCTGATGTATGTAGGTACAGTACATACCTGCTTGTGTCGTATAGGGACCACTGCAGTAACACATCCTCCTCCTCCAACAACAACAACCTTCATCGCAAGAAATCTAAACACCATGATAATGAAATCGGATCATACGAGCTAACTCGTGTGCCATTCCAGCGTAGCAAGACCTCCGGGAATGCCACAAGTCCAAGGGGGTTCAACCACTCCCTGATCCGAACGACTTAGAATGAAGCCACCTTCACTACCAGCCAAAAATGTGTCAGATAAGGTGTACGCGATGCCATCCGGATCCGGTAGGGCGGGATGGTCATATTTCCGTGTTTCTGGGCATGCCATGAAACCCAACGTGCGACGCAGATTTGCAGGCCGGGACAATTTATCCGGGATTGTGAGAATCGTAGATCTGGGACGGTGAAAAAACTAGTAGGATGGGTTTGAGGGCGGAGGAATGAAAAGTTATAAGCCGGAACATCTACCTGAACCTGAGCACCTATGTGAGGTGCAGACATGGATCTGAGCGAGATGGTTCCTCGAGATGGGTCGCCAGACATGATATTATACATTTGGTTGGGCTGTAGTGCGTGTTTATTGGGGTGAGCACGAAGGAAATTGCCGTATCACACTAACTTCGCCAACTTGCAAGGTTGCAAGGGAGAATTCGTCGTTATCTTTGAGGGATTCTGACGCTGCAGTTTCTATGTCGGTTTTCTGTATTGCTGTCAGAAGAAGCTGGGTGGGATTTTTGTGATCAAGTGAGATGATTAGATTTCCTTCAGCCCTGGTGATTATATGGAAGACGAAACAAAAAAAAAAAAAAAAATCACTGCTTACTGGGTCACCGTCATGGGGGGAGAGAGAGGTTTCATCCCAATAAACTGCACATTCGCCTTCGATTTAAGGTGCTTGAGGGCCACACCAACAGCCCCCGATTCGTATATTTTATCGTCTTTAAAGAGCGTAACCGGCCTCCCTGTGATGAACGGTGTCGGCGCTGCAGTAAGTCCAAGCTAGATGTAACCCATCATCTCCCGAGCCACCTAAACGAGGGTGCAAAATGCTGACTTTTGTTGCGCCACGAAAATCCATGAGTGCATTTGAAAGTCCCTCTGGTGCCGCATCCGAGAAATAGATGATTGTACCAATCTCGTGTGGACTGGAAAATAATGAACAAACTCCCTCTCCGTCAACAGGCCATCGTGTACCTTACACTCTGCAACCCAATTGGCAGAGCATTGTTCGTCAAGCTTTGATCCCAAACGCTTTCCCAATCGACTTTTCCTGATGGGGCGTCCTCTTGGATTACGTTTTCGGGGGTATGCTTTTGTCTGAACGAATGCCACCGTCCAACCTGAGGAGATTCTCTTCCTGGAATGTGGGACCGAAATGGAAGGCATAGATCGCGTTTGAACAAGGCAAATGAGCATGAAATAAGGCCTTCATGGTGGCCAGGCAAAGGAGCAGAGAGGCAGCCTATGGTTTGGGGCGAAAAGGTGGTCAGGTTCTGAACGAGTTCTGTGAGGTCTGGCGAAGAGACATTGGGCGAAACTGCAAAGAAAAGAACATGATCGTGATAGGTTTTGGAAAGGTTTGAAATATAGGATAGCAGTCCCGCTGGAGATCTAGCCAACACAGTGCTGAAATGCATTCAATGCTAATTCGGCCAAAAAGAGCCGCACACCATCAAATGCGCCGTGGTCACACATGCGCAAACTCGATCCGACGTCGAACGTTGAACATGCCCACTCCGGAGGATGACCATCCTTCTCTGCTCTGGATAACGTGAATGCCGCGAATGCCAATCCCTTGGAGCTAAAAAAACTAACGAATAACCTCGCTCCAGCATTCCGTCTGTCCTGTTAATCTCTGGCTACTTCGCTCGCAAATGGTATCTTGCGCGGAGACTCAGGCTGCATGGAATCGGGAAAGGAGGTCCGTATATAAGCTTCGGCTTGATTCTCACTTTGCTGACATGTGGCCGAACTAGCTCCTGGTTTCCAAACGAATGTTCGTAAAATTCGGGTACCACCTGAACTTATGGCTCGCATAAGGCGAGGAGAGGATGTAAGCCCAGACGAGATTGCCGCTGCTTCCGCGCGTATGGAAGCAGAAGAGAAGGAAGGGCCTGTCATTGCTCCAGAAACACCTTTGCAAATCAAGAAAAGGGAAATAAAAGAGATTGAGAGAGAGACGCCTTCGGAGCCAGTCAATGAATGGCTGCCTGAGGGCATAGTAGCCACACCCAAAAAGCGTGCGAAGGGCAAGAAGAAATGATTTAGCGACGTTGTACGCACTCCTAGCTTTGTTCAACCTTCATTGTCTGGATTATTTATCTCAAGCAGTACATGTGAAGTTTCTCTGTCACCCTCACGCCTTTTTGTCTGCTTTGTCTTCCCCGTCCCCTGGCGACCGAAATCTGCTGTTTACAGACTTCAGCTGGAGCTTGCTGAGGTCCACGTTGTCCAGAGTCCGTGTGTTCACCACAACGAACCCTTTCCCAGAGAACGTTGGGCCAATCGAGGTGCCGCAAGTGGAGCAGAATCGATGGGTAATTTTCTTGTCTCCGAATTCATATGTGGTCAGGTCGTCCTCCGACCCCTTCGTGAACTTGAATTTGGAGTCGAGGGTGAATCTGCAGCGTGAATGTAAACCCCGCAGTTATCGTGCACGCCAATGAACTAACACATTGAGGTATCCCCGGTCTTCGCAGATACTGCAATTGCAGTTGACGACCGGCATCGTATAGATGTCGGGATGCTCCATTTCGTAACGGACTTTTTTGCAGTGGCAGCCGCCAGAGTAAGTGTTGATTTCAGCATCTGCTGGCCATGGAATTGGCAAAGACGCAGTCGCAGATGAGCTTGTGGCTGGGGACATCTCTGAAGGTTCTGCTATTTTCTCGGTTTATAATCATTCGGTTTATAATCAGTTCTGATTATACATAAAACATTATTTAGTCATGGTAACTTATGTTCTAATGATGCAACGCTATCAACTGAATGGCTTTCCGCTTACACATTGCATTCTGTCTCCATTCTCTCCGGTGTCCATTTATCTCTGAAAGCATTACGATAGGACCTCGACAAGAGGTGGGCGGAATCCAAATCCCGGACACTGACCTCAGGTAAGACCCGTCCCCAAACCGGTCTCCGGGGTCTTTCCTTGGCATTTTGGGAGGTTTCGACAACTTTTCAAGGAAGTTTTGAATATCTACATCAGTTTTAGTCTGATTAGTTTCTTCCAGATGATAACCCCCCCACTTGTGATGTTTCCCCGTCGCTTTGTGTCCTTAGATTTTTTATTGGAGGACACATTATTTTAGAGTACAAAATTTAGTTTCACTGTCGGCAAATTGGGAAGAATGATTACATCAATTGCCCAACATTTGCCGTCGCTTGGGGGGGGTGATGCTTGCCGAGTGACTGATGTGATTGTGTCCCCCCCCCCCGGTATCCGGGGTCCAGAAGTTTGATGGGCCTGTGTTTCATTCCGCCCACCTCTTGGACCTCGACACTTGAACGATCGGCGCGAGTGGACAGCATTCGTTAACAGCACTCTGATATGCTCTCCGGGTACACACGCGCAGGCGCTACGGACCCCGGAATATTGGCGCTCGGTGCGATCGGATGTGGGTGGTTCCAGCGTGGCCTCGAAATCACTCACCATACGGCGTTTTTTTGTGCTCTCCGAATTCAATTCCATCAATCCTTTGTCGATACCCGGCTTTTTGTATAGCCTGAGGTCTGCTGAATTCCCAGTGTAACGCTGGTCCAACGATAGCTATTCGAGTCGCAAGAGTTGAGTTGGGGCAATTCCTCGAAGCTCGAGCTTGCGTATGTGGTTCGGGACGCTGGTGATTGGTGCACAACGACGGTTGAAGTCACACTAATGTACCAAGAGTTGATTAACATTGAGTTGGCGTTAGGTTGTTGTGATTGCGCTGATCAGCGCCTGGGGGTCGGAATGTTGGTCTACGTGTTCGATGCTCAACACATCCGTACCCGCCACGGTCCCAGATCGTTCTGAAGAAAAAATATCCCTTCAGATTATTGTTCGCCCGTGACTGGCTGTTTAAATTTTGAAAGTGAATTTCCCTCGGAGTGAGGCAAAGAAGGAGCCTCACCCTGAGGGGCGGACGGGTACATCAACCCAGCTGTGATTGACCTCTGTAAGTACTGCCCAACGGGTCTGAATTTGCACAATGCGTCTGAACTTCCTTTTTCACATTTTTTCCTTGGGCTCTTTTGCCCCGCTTTTTTCGGGATGGTTTCTGGTACTTCTTCCCCATGTACCTGTAAATTCTCGGAGGGATCCGGCAATGGGAAGGTATTGCGAGAGACTCGCCGAACGGTGAAATCTGACCATAATTTGATCACAGTGATGCCCGGTCAAACCACATCGTCACCTTTGCACATCTCTCGGAGTGCATTCCCATCCTCGTATTACTTAACTGACTTATAGGTACATTTGCAGGATGTAAAAGAAGGTATCCCGAAAAAAAAAACGGGGCAAAAGGCCAAAGGGGGGAAAAGAGAGAAAATAAATTCAGACCCATTGTGCAAATTCAGACCCGTAGCACAATAGTATATACATCCAGCACTTGCCGTCTCGAATCACAGTAGTTCAATCAAGGCCTGATAAGGAGAGTACAGATAGTATCTATGATATTTTGTGTATTAGTAGACTAGGTAACTTACAAGTTTTGAAATCAGTGCTAATGTCCAGTAGGCCGCCTGACCTAGGCATGTATAGTGGCTGGCGGGGGCGCCCACCCGTTCCCGAACTGCCGCTCCAGCAGCGCCTTCAGAGCAGACACCCGCGTCACGCGGCACTTCTGCCGCTGCCGCCACCAGTTCCACGACCACCGCGCGTTGCGCTCCCAGAGCTGGCGCATAGCCTCGCGCTCCGCGGGGGGCGCGAGCCAGAACTGGTAGTAGAACCACTCGGCGCCGCACTGGCCAAGCGCGCCCTCGTCAACGGCGGGCAGCATGCCTGTGTGCGCGGGCGCCTCGGGGTCGTCGAGCCACACCGCGATAATGCGCGACGGGAAGAGGAGGAAGAGCGCGTTGATGACCGTCTGGTCTTTGCCGACGAAGATGCCCAGCTTGAGGTAATGATCGTGGTACGCGTAGAACGTGCGCCGCCACCAGTCGATGGTTCGCGGTGAGCCTCCAAAGAAGGAGCCTTCGCGCAGGCTGTGAGATTCTGAAACGACGCGATGAGACCGAACGCACCTTCGCTGATCTCGTTGTCCACAGGCCCCATATCCTGCACCCAGAATTTGAGGCTAGGGTGGGGCATTCCAGCTATAGGGAAGAAGAGCAGGTCCTCCTTTTTCTCGCCCGTCAGCGCGCTTCCTTCTTCCCATATCTCCTCCACTCTCTTTGGGTTGGGCCAGCCTGTGTATTTGTGCTCGCCTCTAAAGCTCCCGGCGTCGTTCCAGAAGGCGTAATCGTATTCCTTTCCCTCCCGCGACAGCGCCTTCACCGCTTCATCCAGGAAGTACGGCTTTGCGTTCCACACGGCGTACAGTTCGGGCGAGTGTCTTGCTCGCTCCCGATCCTGCTTGTGCATCGAATGATACTGGTCCTTCGTCGTGTTGAGCGGCGGAATATCGAAGGGCGACGAAAATATCGTGTCTATGGTAATCGGCAAATCCCCGCGGCATTTCCGTACCAGCGCCTCCATTTCCGTGGGGGCGTAGAAATAGACGTCGGTGGTGACATGTTGTAAAAATTGAGAGAGCCACCACTCGTATTCAGGCATAGTGTGCTTCGATTTAGCCAACGGGAAAAATCCGGTTACGAGGAGGATCTTTGTTGGGCGATTCCCATCCTCGGCGTCAACAGTGCTGTTGGCGGCACCAAATGGCTGGTCCAACACAATTCCCGTTGTTTCCACATGCGTGCGGTATGAGAAGAAGAAGAAAAGGCCGAGGATGGAGGGTATGAGCAGCAAGAAGAAGCGGCTCCGCCATGTTATCGACATTCCTTGCATTTGTGGGGTTGTGGCGGTCACCGTCTAAGGGATGAGAGCGGCATTCGATCAGTGCGCAGCGGTAAATATTCTTACATAAGGGGAAGCAAGGGGCTATCACAAGCTATGTCACACGGTATGGCATCGCGCGTGGCTATCCTTCTCTCCCATCCACCACCATCCGGTGCACGCCTGCAGTTCCCGCAACGCGCGTCCCACTTCTCTCATCAAAAATACGACGAGGGAACCCTGCCGTCTCCCACTGGCATCCCGCTCGTAAGGCGCGCTGAGGCCGACGGTGGTGCCGTTTTTATGTACTGTCTGCGTCGGAAAATAAAAGAAACCTTGCTTTGACTCTTTTTTTAAATGCAAAGGCCAAGCCAAAGCAACACAGCTGGACAGGTAGCGTCCAAACGCGAGCTCCAGCGAAGTGTAGGCGCAATACGGCGCATGCTTTGTGGGGAGGTGCACTCGGTGACGTGGGATGCCCGTTTAGGCACTTGGCAAGGTTTCGGCTGGCCGGCACATGACCGAAACTCTACGAACACGAACCACAGCTAAAGAGAATGAATAAATGGCGATAAAAAATGCCATAGGTACCACATTATTTCAAGCTTCGAGCCTTATTCGCAGCATACTCTGACACACTTTGGCCAATTGATCTACAAGACCAACGTCTTGTGGACTCGCAAAGCAACAAGACCAAACATGAAGAAACGTCTCATGCCAACTTACACCACCAATCTGGCCGTACCCCAGCTTGATATTTCGAAGGAACGACGATTAAAGCTATAGTAAAAGTCCTTTAAAAAGCACAAAATTAGCTTATTTTGAGCTGTCCCGTATTAAGATTGCACGCACAGTAGTTTTGATGTTTATAAGAGGTTTTCGGCACGTGTACCTGAAACCTCCACTCTCGATGTCAATACGATACTCTTAGCTTGTCTACAACATGTCCTCCGTGAAGCTCCTGTCGCCGTTCATGGCCAGCGTCCGATTTCTCACAAGTCCAGCTCAGTCAAGCTTCTTCCACCATGACTTCTCCCGTTTTGCGCTCTCCTTCAAACTGCGCGTCCTTGATTCTTGCCGCCGCGCTCGGGAATGTCTCCCCACCCATGGCCCCAGCATCATCCGTGGTATCCCTTCACCAGATATCAGGGCCCGAAGCGCTGCCGCACACGGACTCGCCTGCTCGCAATCAAGATGACGATTGGCAGCTCGCATTACTATCGCCGTGTAGCACCTTGTCCGACATCTGGAGGGCATACGCGCACAACATTCGCTTAATCCGTAAACATCAGGACGCCCATCCGTCGTCAGACGATGCCGACGACGACGACGCGTGTTTGAATGTCGCAGTAATTCCCGGAAAATGCTGTCCGAGACATGTATGCTGTTTCGTCGAGTCCGTGTCTTCTTACGCGCTGATTCGTCGTCGCGCAGGGCTTTGACGCTGATTTACGAGAATGACCTTGCTCAATACGGCGCGCTAGATGCCGCTATCCGTGTGGCGACGGCTGCAACAGTTGATGAGTGGCTAGGTACAATTGACAGGGAGACCAGCTTGGTCGCGAATTAAAGGAGATTGTCGTGTCTGGATTGTCGAGAATTAATAGTTTCTAAAGCCTTGAGCCAACAAACCATAACAAGTTGATCTTGCCTCCGCCTCTCATCCTCGTCGAAAGCACCCCCGTAAACAACTTCACTGGCCGCATCCACCCGCTCTCTTTCAATGTCTCATTCAACCTCCATTTCTTCCACCACTTTTTTCTCTTTTGGAATTCCCAGAGCGGTCATATCACCTTTCTTGAATTGCCGTTCACGAAGGTGTGCTGTTCCTTCGTCTCTTTTATTTTGTTGTATTCACTTCTTCTGCAGTGAGTCAGTCAGCCATGAGATTGACTGCTGCCCGAGCTCACTCCTCACGTTCTTGACTTGCTATAATCTGTACGGCCATTTGTGTTTTTTTTAATGCTCCTTACACTATACTCACCTCAATTTACAGCATGCCGTTCTCACATAGTACTATGACAGCAGCAGTGCGCGTTGTCGAGGTGATTACATCCACTCTTCCACGGACAAGCTTACTGGATTCTGTTCCAGCGGCAGGTGCAGGCCTCCGCCTCCGTGTAGAGTTATCCCACTGTAGCGTACGTCCTTTCGTACCTCCACCGGATTGACGAGACTGAAATTATGGCAGATTACGATGGTGGACCCGCGTGTGCCCGTCATCGCGGACGCAGACACGGGCGTGGCGATGTGTGCATGCACGACGACGATGTGCGCGCGGACGGGTGTCGCGGGGCTCCTCATCGAGGATCCGGTCAAGCAAAAGGTGTGTCCCTCCAATCTCGTCGGCATACAGCGCTGTGGCACCTCGCAGGCAAGCGGCTTGTCCCGCTCGATGAGTACCTCGTGCGCATCCACGCTGCCCTCGGCTCCAAGATCATCCTCATCACACGTTCGGACGCGCTCGCCCCCTTTGGGCTTCGACTATCGCGGACGTGTGGTCCTGTGCCCGACGTCGTGACGAGCCCCACACCAAGTTTGACAGAGCAGTGCGGCATGCAACGTCGCGGTCAGTCGAGCTTGACGCGGACATACGTGCGTTATCATCCCTTCTATTCCAGCATTATAACGATACTGACGAGAATAGCGTGCCAGGTCACGCAGTCCCAACGAATATCTTGTAGGTGCCCTTCCGACCTCTCTCCCCCCCGGCGCTGTACTGCGTAAATACGCGGCCAGACGCGGCCTCACCGCGTTCCCCAGCTTCGTCGAGTCGTCCGAAGTGCGCCAGATAACCTTTCCCCTAACCTGATACTAACTGGTTCTTCGTTACAGGCAGACTTATTGGCCATTCCCTCTCGGCAACGCGTACACGCCTCCGTCGGCAACGCACCGCACCCACCCCCGAGGGCCCGTCCGTGCGTGCGGACATCTCCCCCTCATCGTGTTTGCTGATTGTTCTATCCGCAGGCTCAGATGTGCCGATAACCCAAAGCGCTCGAGACGGCGGGTTACACTGGCATCATATCGCGTACGCCATCGATGAGGGCGCCGCGCCACAACTGGCTCACGCTGGGCGCTCCGGTAGACCAGATTATCCGGCGGGACGACCTCGCAGACGCAGATGCAGCTTTCGCCGGCGCGGGTACTGTGGGGCGAGCGGAAGGCGGACGTGCAAGCGGGAGATGGCGGGATGACTCGTGCTCACCTGCTATCGATGGAGGGTGTTTCGAGTGAATGCAAGCGCGAGTATAGACCGCGTGCCATTGTACTAGACCCTGCAATGAATACATTATTAATGCCATTGCTGCCTGACCTGAGCCCGAAGCAACCTGAACAAAACCTCGCATAGATACACTCCAAATATGACGGAAGGCTCAGAGGACTCATTTTGAGAGCCTGCCGAATAATGTTTTTAAAACATCAGCCGAAGGTCCCGTCAATACTTCTCAGGATGTCCAAAACTCGTACGGGTTAAAAAACGGTTAAACAATACCGGATAGCAAGATCATCACAAGGTCATTTGATGTTATTCAAAGGTTTCAGCTGCATCTGCCCAGCAGTTCCCTCTGAAGGTTTTAAACGCACCCGACACGAGCTTGTGGTGTAGGCAACTCTTAGGCAAATTTCCAAGTACTTATGGATGTGCCTCTCAGTCTCTCTCGACAGGTAACTAAAGCAGAACTAGCTGATACCTCGTAGCTTGCTCGATTATTTCCAACTCGCTAACGACGTAATCCGGTCAAGCTGGATGATGATTGATTTACATAAAAAAAACCTGACCCAAGGAACAACTTGGACACACCATCTAGTATATCAACCCAAAAGGAATCTAATCCATAATGTTACTGAAAACCAGTCATCAATCAATCCAAATCACGCACTTCTGAGATAATTTTGTCGATCTCCTCGATGAGGATCCTGTTAATTTTCAACAATTCTGTCCCGGCCACTTCCTTGCATGTTGGGCATCCCACATCGATATTGTTCACCTCCGGATCAATGAACTCTGGCACGATAGTGGTACCCGAGGGCCGATTGTACACCTTGGCACGGATGAACTCCATGTAATCCAGGAACCACTTCCTCCAGTCTTTGTCAAACTTTCTTTTGGTCGGACAACCATGGCGGGATCTCTGCCAGCAGACAGCGTCTAGGTTCGATGACTGTAAGTTAACAAGCCAGGTCAGGTCAGTGGCGACCTGTTGCGCAGCGCGTTTACAAGACAGCTGATACACCCCAAGTTGCTGCAGAATGGTGCCCGGGATGTGCTCCAACTCCGGCGTAGTGCATTCTATTTGTTCCTCCCAGGTGAAACGCAAGGTGCACTTTGCCGCCATTTGAGCTACATCCCCCAGCCGATATCGTACAGCGAGAGCGAAAACCTTCATCGGCTCGCGTTCGACAAATGAGGTCGAATGCAGCAGAATGTTTCCCACCAGCTTCATCGCCTTATCCATGCAGTATTTATCTGCTGCTTCTAATATGACCAGAACGTCCTCCACAGATTCCCACTGTGGCGTGCACCTTGGGTCGTACCATTGAAGAAGCCTGCGTAACGTTTCGCTGTCTTCAGACACTGAAACAACATGACGCGGATTATCGCACTTCCCGCTGGGTTGAGGGAGTGTAAACATATCAGCGAAAATCGGAGATGCGAGCGATAGCAGGAGCTTGTGAAAATAGAAGTGGATGTTGTCGCTGCTTTGGAGGATGACATCCGCTGCAGTATCATCAAAGGGAGAGCCGGCGATGGTGATTATTGGTTCAGTGTCGCTCATGGTGTGTGGTATGACTGTGTGTAAGGGCACGAGGCATTCATGTAAATAAGCGCCTGGGGCGGCTTATCTATAAACGGAATGCAGGTTCAAGAACATCGCGCATAACCAAAGGACTCTGGAAAATTGAGTAGCTCTCCCCAGATACGATTCAATCACTGCACCACAACGCACGGAACCTAAGAAGGCGCAAATTGAGGAAAGCAATCAACCAAGTAAAGAATAACTCACCCCTGCTACAACTCGCTCGATTTCTTTGATGAGAGCCTTGTTGAACCTGAGCAGAGCCTGGTTGGTTTCTCCCATTGTTCTCCCGCATTCGTCACACGAACCAAGGTGTGCTAGCGGTAGGGCTGCGAGCTCAGGAACGATTGCATACCCAGACGGATATCTGTACAGTTCATCGGCAGCAAGTGCCATGTACTGTACCCACCATTTGCTCCAGTGACGGGGCGGTTGACCACTTGCACAGGAGCGGCATTCGGACACCACCCCTGTCGCGTCAGGTATCCAGGACCAGTCCAGGGCGACCTTCTTCGCCGCTGCGCCGCACAACAAGCGGTATTGCTGCAGACGGTGAAGGGCGATCGCGGGAATGTGCGCTAGTTCCGGCACGTCCCCGATGATGTGGTCTTCCAATTTGCAGGCTAGGGAGCATTTAGCGGCCTTCTGTGCTAGGTCGTCGAGTCGGTACCGGATGGCAATGGCGTATATCCTGACCGAGCCCACCCCCATAGGGCACATGCCTTCCAACCCATAAGCCAACGTTTCTCCAACGCGCTTCATAACGTTTTCCATGCAGTATTTGTCCGCCACCCGCAATAGCACCTGAATATCTTCCACTGACCCGAGGACTGGCGAACACCGAGGGTCGCACCACGAAAGTATCCGATTGAGGGTCTCACTGTCCTCTCCTACTGGAACGACCGGATGGCTGGAGTCGTTTATATTAATCACGTCGGACTCAGGTTGTGGCATAGCGAACATGTCTTTGAAGACTGGGGAGACGAGTGACAGAAGAAGTTTGTAGACAAAGAAGTTCACGTTATCGTTGCTTTGAAGGACGAGGTCTGCATGGGCAGGATCGTCGAACGGAGAGCTAGCTTGCGCATTGACCTCGGTCGACATGGTAGAGATTTGTTTCAAAATTTTGTTTGTAGAGGCAAATCAATTGGCGGCAAACAAGGGGCTAGACTCGCGGAAGAGTGAAAAGGATACGTCCGCGGGCATAAATGCCAATTCATAATGCTGACACAGCGTTCCCGACGATGAGCGGGCAAAAGAGGATGTTGGTGGTGGGGTCGGAGAAGATCGGCCCTCAGCATCACGAGCGCGTCAGGGCACTGCTTGCGTCTAACTTGAACCGCAACCACCACCACCACCCATGTTTACAAGGCAGGCCCTCAGGCGGCTGCCTGCTGCTGCCGCCGCAACGCGGTCGGTGCTGCCGCAGCGCTCGCTGGCCGCCGTTCAGAAGCGTGACCTGGCAACTCCAGCGGCACCACCCTCGCCCAACGACCCCTTCGCAAACGGCACAAATACGTACTACGCGGAGGAAATGTACAGACATTGGCGGCAGGACCCCAAGTCGGTGCATGTCTCCTGGGATGTCTATTTTTCAGGCCTCGACAAGGGCCTCACCAGCCCCCAGGCTTTCCAGCCGCCCCCGCGTCACTTCCCGGTGCCATCGGATGGCGCACCGGCATTGCATGCGGGGGGTGGAGGTGCGGAGCTTGATGACCATCTCAAGGTACGAAACGACGCTTCTCCAAAAAAAAATGCAGTTATGACCCCGATCCCCATAGGCCCAATTGCTCGTGCGGGCGTACCAAGTGCGCGGACACCACGTCGCAGATTTGGACCCCCTTGGACTTCTCGATGCTGATCTCGCTGACGTTCAACCCCCCGAGCTCGAGCTGAGCCATTATGGTTTCACGGAGCGAGATCTTGACAAGCAGATTTCCCTGGGCCCCGGAATCCTCCCGCATTTCGCAAGCGAAGACAGAAAATCCATGTCATTGCAGGAGATCATCAAACTCTGCAAACGGATTTACTGTGAGTTGCATGCATTTTTTGCATATCTGTAATGTTTAAATCTGAGCCAGGTGGCGCGGTTGGAATTCAATATGTTCACATCCCCGACAAGGAGCAGTGTGACTGGATCAGAGAGCGTGTTGAAATCCCCAAGCCTTGGAATTACACTGTGGACGAGAAGCGCATGATCCTCGATCGGCTCATCTGGTCAGAGTCATTCGAGAAATACATTGCTAGCAAGTACCCAACGAGAAGCGTTTCGGACTCGAGGGTTGCGAGGCACTCATTCCAGGAATGAAGGCCCTCATCGACCGCTCAGTCGATCACGGTGTTAAACACGTCACTATCGGCATGCCTCATCGTGGCCGTCTTAACGTCCTTGGAAACGTCATCCGGAAACCCATCGAAGCCATTTTGAACGAATTTTCCGGTGCGCAACTGGACGACTCTCCCGCCGGTGATGTGAAATACCATCTTGGCGCAAATTACGTTCGGCCTACTCCGTCCGGAAAGAAAGTTTCGCTCTCGCTCGTCGCCAATCCGTCGCACTTGGAAGCCGAGGATCCTGTCGTCCTCGGCAAAACCCGTGCCATCCAACACTTCGAACAGGACGAGACCACTCACACTACGGCAATCGGCATTCTTCTTCACGGTGATGCTGCCTTCGCAGGGCAGGGAATCGTTTACGAAACCATGGGATTCCACAATCTACCGAGCTACGGAACCGGAGGCACCATCCACCTCATCGTGAACAACCAAATCGGCTTCACCACCGATCCCCGTTTCGCTCGTTCGACACCTTACCCGTCTGACATTGCCAAATCCATCGACTCGCCCATCTTCCACGTCAATGGAGACAACGTCGAGGCCGTCAACTTTGTTTGCCAGCTCGCTGCTGATTACCGTGCCAAATTCAAGAAGGACGTCGTTATCGACATTGTGTGCTACCGTCGTTACGGCCACAACGAGACCGATCAGCCTAGCTTCACGCAGCCGCGCATGTACAAGGCCATCGAAAAGCAGCCGACCCCGCTCACTCAGTACGCAAAGTTCTTGATCGGCCGGGGAACCTTCACGGAGAAGGACATTGAGGACCATAAGAAGTGGGTCTGGGGCATGCTCGAGAAAGCCGCCGCTGCTTCCAAGGACTATGTTCCTTCTAGTAAGGAATGGCTCTCGGCATCTTGGCAAGGTTTCCCATCGCCCAAACAGCTTGCTGACGAGACGCTGCCAACCCGGTCGACTGGCTCCGACGAGGCGACCCTCCAGCGTATCGGTAAAGCAATCTCGACGTACCCCAATGGATTCACCCCTCACCGTAACCTTGCCCGAATCCTTTCCACCCGTGGCAAGACTGTCGAGGAAGGCGCAAACATAGACTGGACCACCGCTGAGGCGCTCGCATTCGGTTCCCTCGCACTTGAGAAGATTCACGTGCGTGTCTCTGGGCAGGACGTCGAACGTGGGACGTTTTCGCAGCGCCATGCCATCATTCACGATCAGGTCAATGAGCAGCAGTATGTGCCTCTCAATGACCTCGGCTCCAGCCAAGCGCGTTTCGTCATTTGTAACTCCTCGTTGTCTGAATTCGGAACCCTCGGCTTCGAACTTGGCTACTCCCTCGTCTCTCCGGACTCTCTTACCATGTGGGAGGCGCAGTTTGGTGACTTCGCGAACAATGCGCAGTGTATCATTGACCAGTTCATCGCGGCTGGAGAGCGCAAGTGGTTGCAGCGCACCGGCTTGGTCATGAGTTTGCCGCACGGTTACGATGGACAGGGACCGGAGCATTCAAGCGGGAGGATCGAGCGATTCTTGCAGCTCTGCGATGATCACCCTAACGTTTTCCCTACTCCCGAGAAGATTGAGCGCCAGCACCAGGACTGCAACATGCAGGTTGTATATCCGACGTGTGTTCTCTTATTTCCCTGCCGTCTCCTGCTCACTGCCACTTTCACAGAACCCCTGCCAACTACGTGCGTTTGGAGTTTCTCGTGCTTGAATCAACCAACTAACTGTGCTCTTGTCAGTTCCACGTCCTTCGTCGCCAGATTCACCGTGACTTCCGTAAACCCGTATGTACTCTATCTGAGCTGCATTCAGGACAATGCATTTGACGTATATCGCTCCAGTTGATCCTGTTCTTCTCGAAGAATCTCCTGCGTCACCCCAAGGCACGCTCTGAGCTGTCAGAAATGATCGGAGACACACACTTTCAGCGCTACCTGCCTGAGCCGCACCCTGAATCCCTTGTTGCACCAGAAGAGATCACGCGGCACATTCTTTGCACCGGTAAGGACCAGCGCTTGGGCACTACCTATCGTTGTTCTTATCTTGTTCCATAGGTCAAGTATATCACACTCTCATTGCTGCTCGTGAAGAGCGGGGTATTAAGGACGTGGCTATCAGCAGAGTTGAACAACTTTCGCCTTTCCCTTACGATCTTGTATGTGTTGCGCTACAATTTGTCCTCGGTCCTTCTCTAATTTCTCAAAGATCCACCCGCATCTCGACAAGTACCCCAACGCTAGCCTGCTTTGGTGTCAAGTATATATTTCTCTATCTGTTGTAGATTCTCGTCTCATGTGTTCCACAGGAAGAGCCACTAAACAACGGCGCCTGGAGCTATGTCGGTCCCCGGATCTACACTGCCGCCAACAAGACGGAGCACCACAAGGGCAAGTACCCCTTCTACGCTGGTCGCGGTCCGACGAGCTCTGTTGCCACTGGCAGCAAGGTTAGTAACACGCTCTTCTTGCCACGATTCCGCGCTGAAAATGGACTTTCTGCAGAGCCAACACAAGAAGGAAATAGAAGCGTTCCTTTCCACTGCGTTTGAAGACGGCTTCGACACTACCCTGTAGATGTTTCCAAAAATGTGTTTCGGTGTCCAAGACCAACCTTCCACCTACTAAATACATCTTCACATAATTCTGCCTGTCCCAGAAGCTGGAATGAAAATTTTGTTATTCATCGTGCGGTTTCTAGTGGTCCTTGATCTACCTAGACATCGTGAGTGGTAGCGAAGCTACCGTAGTACGAGGCCTTCATGAGCTACTTAAGGGTGGTATGGGCAACGTTAGTTCCTTGGGAGTGTTCGTCTGCGCTCATGCAAGTCGGGAATGGCCTGAAACGGGTTGGAGCACTCTTTCCATGACTTGACAACCCTTGCACATCCCGATGAGGAAATCCATTCAACGCTTCACACCCCAATGGGGAACAACTGCATATAGGCGACACTAATTCCTTTTCATTCCTGTGATCCGCATTAGAGGAGATGGCGTGTTCGAGAGTCAAAGAACGATCCATCACAGTAAAGAAGTGTGAGACAGTTAAGGATAGGGTTAGGAGTTCCAAGAGTCTTAGAATTTTCCGCGTGCCCCTCTTAGGCTAATCTAGCACGTTTACGGCTGACAGACAAGGGCGACATGCCTATTTGGGTCGCTTGCGAATCTGCTGTCAAGTACATACCACCCCCTGTACATGTTTTGGTCACTAACGCTAAGATAAATGCAACTTCGGCTCTTTCGAAATACAGGACCTTTCGAATGAAAATTTTCAACCCCACGAGTTCGCCAACAATCAAACCAGTCAGTCAAGGAAACCTTCAAACTTATGATCATTTACTGCTATAAACAAGGAAGAGTCAAGGATGTGGACCCCAAAGATGTTGCGACAGAGAAATCAAGAAATGTGATGGAGATGGTAGTATATACAGATGCGGCGGGCTGAAGTGGCGTGTGATCTGGGGATAAATAAGATACTCAGGAAGACGGAGGTTTCTTGCTCAACACGCAAACCCTGGGTGCCTCTTGGCCGCGGCTGCGCTTTCCTTCAAGAAAGCAGAGGCCAGGCGTGTCTTAGTGTTACCGAGGGCAGCGACGGGCTTGTCCTCGAACGTCAAGCAGTCGTACAATGATGCGATCTGGTCACCCTAGCGAAAGACCACGAGTCAGCAATGTACATTCGGACGGCCAAACTAAGCACACCTTCTGCTCAAGGATATCGACAACCTCGCGGAGATGCTTTGCAAGCATGTTCCTCTTCGGGACGTCTGAGACTGCGTCCATGTCCTTGTACTGGTCCGCGAGCTCCACGTAGACACTGCAAACGACAACACATCAGTTATGCAGACTCTTAACATCAAGGGAACCGCTGCGCACCTTTTGTAATGGGTGAAGTCATCTTCGAGCTCCCTGATCACCCGCGCAACGATCGTCTGCGGCGGCAAGCCCGCCTTCCGCGCAGCAGCCTCGTAGTTTCCGTTGTCGCGCTCCGGCTGCTTCCCAAGGTACCTGCTGCTCTTTGCGCACTCCGCCGCCGCCGCCTCCTCCCCCTCCACGAAGCCCTCGTCGTCGTCGGACGTCGCGTCCCCGTGCTCGGCCTCACGCATGCGTGCGCGGAAATCGCGCTCCATGCGCGACGGCAGCCACGACGCGGGCGACGGCGGGTCCGGGCCACGCCGGCGGGAGCACACGGTGCACGTCCGCGCGTTGTGTTCCGGCGCGGAGAAGAACAGGCGCTCGAGGTGCGCGCCGCGGATCTGCGGGAACGGCGTCTCGGCATCGGGCGCGTTCTGGCGTGCGCGGGAGGGCGTCGGCACTGTTGGGCGCAAAGTGTGGGTGGCGCGGCGCGGCTGAGACGGGCCTGCACGCGCGGAGAGCGAGGGGGAGCACGGCCGTTCGGTCCCGGCGTCGGAGACTTCCTCGACCGTCGTGCGCTGGCTGTGCTGCTGGCGCAGGGGCGGAGAGGGCACAGAGGCGCGTTCACGGAAGGACCCGCCCGAACGATCTGACTTGCGTTCTTCCACGTCCACCGCGATGCGCGCGACCTCTTCGTCGCTGATGAAGCGCCCCGAGGCAGTGAGATTCGAGGACGAGCCGCGCGTGGCGTGGTCGGTGCGCATCGTACGGTCAGGCACGGCATTACCACCGACGTTCTCGCGCGAGGAGCCAAGGATGGACATCGGGTCGAACGGTTCCGCCTCGGACTCGCCATCAGACTCGAGCGAGCTGCGATCATCGACGGGCTCCTGCTCAGCCTCCTGCTCAGTCTCTTGGTCCTGTGGGTGATCCTCCTCTTCCCTCGTCTCATCCTGCGAATCCAGGTCCTCCGACATGCCGACATCGGCAGCAGATTGTGCCTCGGAGGGTTCCGTGACCTCCCTCACCGCGCGCCGCTCTCTCAACCCCTCTTCGACCACCCCGCGTAGTACCTCCACCTCCCCCGCAAGCCGCTCGACCTCCTGGCGCAACCGATCCACCTCCGCGCCTTTCTCTTTCAGGGCACGGCTGTCCCGCTCACGCAACTTCCGCAGCTCCGTCAACAATTCTTGGTGAGACGACAACTCGGACGTCAAGCGCGTGAGGTGCGTCCGAAGCGTCGATATCAGGGACTCGAGAGCTGCCCGCGCAAAGGCATAGATAAGCAGACAAGCCGCAAAAAAACGGAGAAAACACGCACCCTTCTTCTCCTCGACGGCCCCTCGATACCGCTCCCCGAGCTCGCCCGCATCGAAACTCGCCCCGTTGTCCACCGCGCGCGCCTTGCCCTTGCCCTTCCCAGAGCGCGCGGTGGTATCGGCCATATCCCGTTCGCGTTGGGGCAGACTGCTCACGTCTGCCCGCTCCAATATCCGCGTGCGCTCTCGCGCCACTTCGCGCTTGCACACCTCCAGCTCGAGCTCGAGCTCCCGCACCCTGCGGCGCGAAATGCTGTTCTCGTCTTCCAGCTGGTGCAGCTTGGCCTGTACTACGGACAACGTCGAGAGCAGGCGGGCTATGCGTATAGTAGTTAGTGGGAAAGTAGACAACATTGAACAGATACACGCACCCTCGCTGTCCCGCGGTCGCTCATCCGGGGGATAGGCACTGTACCCCATTCCTGGCTTTGCGGGCGACGCGACCGCGCTCGTCAGTCCTGTCACATCTGGCAAGTGGACACGCGACTTGTCATAGGCACTGCGGCGGGTGGCATCGGCCGTGTCGACTCGGTTGGCGATATCCGTGAATGGGTTTCTTTCGTGGAGATGCTGCTGCTCTTCAGCGAGATCGCGCGCGATCCCCCGCGCAGTGCGCGTGAAATGCGACGCGGGCGAGACACCAGTGGTATTACGACGGGGCGGCCGGGGCGTGGGGAAGTTGGAGTCGTCGATCGCGCGGGTCAATGGGGACGGGGGCACTTGCGCGTGCCGGTGGTTGGGTTGGTGTGCGCCGTGTGGACTGCGGGGGCGCTTCGGGGAGAAGGAGACGCGCTGGAGGGCATCGGCGAGGCGTGGCCGTGGGCTGTCTGAGTCCGAGGAGCTGGATGAAGTGGCAGAAGAGTGTGGGGAGCGGATTCGCACTGAGCGAGAGCGAGATGAGGGTACCGCGTGGCCAGATTGCAGGACACGATCCAGCTGGCCGGGACTGTCTACTGCTACAGGGTCGAAGGCAGGCTTCCGGCAATTTTAGCTTAGTGCGGTCGAAACAACAGTAGCTACTTACCTCGTATCGGGACCTAGACGGTTCCATGTCGAACATACTCAACTTGGGATCCACCGCCGCGATCATGTCGCGTAGGGGCCGGTCGGGGTCATACTCTGCCCCGCTTAGGCTGATTTCTCGCCGATGTCCGCGCGCGCCACCGAGGCCGGCAGTTAAGGTGAGTGCGCTGGCGTGGTGGGCGGCAGTGGAGACTGTTTCGCCGCCGTAGGGGCTGATGCCATCTTCGTCGTCGCCTGTGCGATACGACCAGGCGTGTATCTGGCTGTGGGTATCGCCGTCAAAGTAGTCTCTGGATCTGTGGTCGAAGGAGGCAAAGTCGTGGAACGCGGAGGGAGCGGAGTTGTGTCTCGGGTACTCGAGGGAGTCGTCGTCCTGTGACGAGAGATGGAGAGAGAAGTCGGCGTGCTGTAGGTTGTGCTCTAGTTGGATACGGTCATGCTCGAGCTGGTCGCCGTGGATGCTAATGTCCAATACAGGACTTTTTGTATGTCTTTTCATGAGAACAAGACAAGCGCGGTGTCACGTCACCGTCACACTTGTATCAACAAGTCGCGAACAACATCACGTGTACGTGTTTGATAACTCCGGATACTGAAATCTGAGCGCGGCTACAGCTCAGTACACTAGTCACTACTACTTCATTGTTGGCCAGAGATTAAGATATTGACATGCCGACCTTGTAAAAGGCGCTCATTCACTGACTTCTTCAACAAGCCCTTCATATTTCTCCAAGTTCTTGAGCAACTTGCTCCACCTGCCACCGTGCCACACCATCATCTCTTTCCACTTTACGTCTTCTTCGCCAAAAGCTTTCCGGCACCATTGAAGGTCCCCCGCCACCACGAAGTCGGCAAATGATAGGACATCGCCCATGACAAAAGGGTCGTCCTCCCGCATCCACCCGTTGAGCTTGCCGAATCCTGTCTCGACCGCCTTCCAAGCCACTTCGTGGGCCTCGCCAGTTGGGACCATGTCTGCTATCTTTTTGCCGAAAATGGCCTCTCTGGTTCGCACGAAATATTCTTCGCTTTTCGGACGTAGTATCTCGACGACCGCAGGGATGATATACGGGGTCAAAGGGTCGGTACATCTGTCATACTCAATCCGGAAAGTTTTCTGGAGGGTATGGGTTCCCTGCGGTATCAACTTGGGAGTATCGGGATAGGTGGAGTCCAGATAGTGCGCGATATGCGCAGAGTCTGAGATGACGGCCCCGGTCTTTGGATCCTGAATGACGGGAAGAGTGTAGTACGGAGTGCCATTCTTGCGTATCATCGTGGGTTCCGCTCCGATAGCTTTGCAGACGTCCGCGATATCGGGATATTCGACCCAAACTGTTTTATAAGGCAGAGCCTTGTAGTTGAGGGCGTATCTAATATCGGAGGCCATGACCATTGTTACATATAGCCCGAGCGGTCGACGAAATCAGGCTCGCCTTATTCTCCATGTGTTGGGAGACCATGCAGACCCAGGCGCCTTTGACGGAATGTCGTAGAACACGATAACTTCGTTTGACATGGTGGCTAAGTAGTCGACTGACTGCCCAACACTGAGTGGATGAAGTCGTGTCGCGCTGCGGCTTTTATGGCACAGGCTATTTGTGCGTATGGTCCAGACCGTTAGTCTGATGGATCGCGGTGCTTTTATGATTTGATGTAGCAGTGCCTGGAGATTGTTGCCAGTCGAAAATAAGTATCATGGACACTCTCGTTTACATCGAGAAATTCTGTTGCTCCTGGTCGACGTCAATGTCAGTACATGTGCGCCGCATTGTGAGTGTTGCCGCGGCTCGGCTAGCCGATCAAGCCAAGCCAACATTTAGCCGAGCCGAGCCAGCCGTTTCCCAGGCGGCTATATGCGGCTCGGCTTCGGCTGGAGCCGGCTTGAGCACAGCTCAGCCGCGGCTTGGCCATAAATTTTGGTATTTTCAATACATGGCTTATTTCTCCTTCCTTCACTATCCTGCATGCTGGCTACTTGCTGGCTGGTGCTCGCTACAACAACTTGTCGCCAAATCCGGATTTCCCATGACAACGGTGCCACGACTGCTAAACTATTTTGGTCGGCAACACGAGAGGAGGAAACGGTTTCCTCTTCACCCTGTGAATTGCTACTCTGCAAACTTGTTCGCCCTGTCTTTCACCCTGTTGCCATCGCACTTCTCCACGCCACATCAACACTTGGATGAAAGCCAAGGGGATAAGTGAAATGTTACTATTCTTTTCTGGTCTTGGGCCGTTTAAGAACCTCTTTCTACCCGGCGTCGACGAACTTTCAAGCTTTCTGTGGCTTGAAATGTAGGCTTCCATAACATCCTCATACTATATAGCATGGCCCTCGAGCGAGCAGAATTACAACAATATTGATGCCTCCTTGCCGCAAACAACACACTGGTGATCTCTCCAAACTTTTCTCTCCATTGGCACGTTTTGACTATGGCCGCAGTTGGAGCTCAGAAGCGTATCGGTCGACGCCCTCGAAAAGCTCATCCCGCACGCGGCAACACCACTCCCGCAGTCGAGGATTCACCTTTTGATTCCCTCCCTGTTGGACATGCAGGTGCGTCTGCTTTATTGTATCTACATATTCAATGTTCATTGAATGTTTGATTCGGTGCATTTTCACGCTCACCAAGTCGACAACGCTGAAGCTTGTGCTGCAGGATCTCACGGTCTCAGCTGTTCTGCGCACGCCGTCAATTTACATCGCTTAACTTGACATTGAACACGACCAGTTTATTTCCTCATATATGTATCTCTTTTTTGGAGTCAAAACCGCTTTCAGTATTCCACATGATTTTCATGCATACATTGCTCAAACTAAACTCAGTCAGATGCAGGATGCATGAAACATCGCGAGTGTATTCACAACGCAGAGGTTACAGAGTTCCAGAGACCGCTCCCCGCAATAGAACTACATGCAGCCTGCATTCCCCCAAAGAAGGCTGCATCGTGGCTCACCTCTCCGCTTTGCAACATCATCGAGTGCCGAAGCCCTTCCCGTTTAACGGTACATACAACTGTGTCGGGCTCGCACCGGGGTCGGCTAGGCCGTCCCACCTGTCAGGTTCGCGCCGTTCGGCTGCAAGAATCAGGCGGCAATCAGCGATGAGATTGGAGGGAACGAGGACGGATGTACGCTTATAGGTCTCCACGTTGATGTGCAGATACATTTTCCGGCAATCGGGTCTCAGAAGGGGCTGGAGCAGCTGTGGGCACTGCATGGTGTCGGTCAGCAAGTAAACGAACCGAAAGGTGAAGCACGCACGTTGGAAGCGCGCCTGCTGCCCGTTGGGCACGCTCCACCAGGTTAGAATTGTCAACGGTCAGCTCGATCTCAGAGCAGCTGTACTGGGAACCGTCAGTCTGCGCACATAGCATGAAGGGACGAGAAGCTTACACAGGTAAAGAAAGGGAAGTCTGCAAAGTCGCAGCGCGAGAGGAGGCCGTCCTCGTTCTACGGGATGCCATTGCAGATTTTGCACTTGAGCACCGAGACCGGGTCGAGCTGTGAGACGGGCACGGGTTCTGCACACGAGCAGCTGCTCGTTCGAGACCGTCCAGACTGCCGCCACCGCTCAGCATCGCAACGGCAAGAGAAGACGGAGACATACCATCCTGCTGCACCTGCACCTAGTTGATCATGTTGATGGTCGAGTTCGAGGGATTGACACCGGTAGGTCGTCGATAAGTAGATCGGGTGTGTGCACAACCCAATCGGTTGGCGGTTCCCAGTATAGTGCGCCGTGAACGTGCTTTTCATGTACCCCAGCGTTGCCGTGTCGTTTATTGTCGACGCACCGTTCACGGTGTCGAGCCACAGGTCCATGAGATGTGGGCCCACGGCCCCACGCTGCACTTCGCACTAGGACACATATTTTGTCAGCTGAGGTGGAATACCTCATGGACCAAAACACACCGAATATCGCCAGAGGAAAATGAGGTGCGTCTGCTTTGACTCGGGCCAGACAACGTCTGCAGAGAGACACCTTTTCAGGTTGCGAGGACTTGTCCTTATGAGGTCATTTGAGCAGCTGTAGATCCGATCTGCTTCAGACCCGTTGTGTGATAGTAGACAAAGGGAGCGCACTGCTCAGGACATTGAATCCAAGCCCTATGTCTCCGTCCGCGTTGATGTTGATGGAGTAGATAACACAGTACATGCTTAAACCGAAGCCCACAACATCAGGCGAGCTTGAGAGATGCTTGGGGACATGGGTCGAAGGGCGGTATGGCGGTAGAGAGCTGCAGGATGCCTTGCTGGCAAATGTGTCGTAAAGCCGCGGCTAAGCTGAAGCTGAGCCGAAACCGTGGGATGATGATGATGAAATCAATTATCGTGCTCGAGTCGCTATGAGCGACTATAGTACACGGTAATACTATTACTAACTACTTTCAGGCATTGGAACCGAGTAGAGTCTCGGCCGTATGCTGCCTGGCGCACGGACGGGCCGCAGGAGCGGACAGGGCGTGGGAGGGAGAGCGGCGGGGAGATCGGGGACTACGGGGTGCGGGTGCGGAGGTTGGACTCGAACACACGGATAGCGGAGCGTGGGCTCGAACGCTCGGGGCAGCGGAGCAATGCTCGAACGCTCGATAGGACCTGCAGTAAAGAGGTTAGTAGTAAAGAAAGTTTATATGTATGGGATCGACATATGTGAATAGGTGATCTAATAGCGAGATAAGGGGGGAAGGGGGGAGAGGCGGGGTAAGTAATTAAGTAGAAGTTAAAAGGTGGAGGTCAATGAGGCAGGTGTGTTGAGTGGAAAGTTAGCTAGAGGATATTTAGGAGTCTGGGTCAGGGGGAGGGGCGTCGCGGTAGTTAGGGAGGCAGTTGTTAGCGTGGACGTATCGTAGGAGATGATGAATGCCCTTGGCGGTAGTGAGGAGGTATCTGACGGAGTTGGCTTTGCGGCCGAGGGCGGTACGTAGATGGATGCGGTGATGATGAAAGCGAGTACAGAAGAATAGGAAGTGAGGCACGTCTTCAATCCGTTGACATGTGGGGCATAGAGGGGTGTCTGCGCGGTGAATTTTGTGGAGCCAGCTGTTCAGTCCCACCATACGGGTGCGGAGTTGCATTATAAGGCTGGAGTTGCGACGGGATAGGTTGACGAGGGGTTTGTGGAAGGAATGAATGGTGGCGTCTTGGTCCAGGCGGGCGAATTTTGCATGTCGCGGGGACGATTCCCATGCGGAGGACCAGGCGGCAGATGTTGTTGCCTGGAAAGCTGCTTTCGCTGCGGCGGCACTCCGAGGGAGAGGGGAGTGAAAGAGGGAGGGAAGGGTGGAGTGCGGAGGTTCGACATTCTGGGCAGCGTGTTTAGCCTCTTCGTCGACACGTTCGTTGGGTGCGAAATCGACGTGTCCAGGTACCCAGCCAATGTGTAACTGTAGATTTGGGACACGGGCTTTAAGGCGGGTCAGCTCCGCGTGGAACTCGAGCAGTAGGTACTGTCCAGGTTGTTGTTTGGGGTGGCGCAGAGCGCGGATAACGCTTTGGCTGTCAATGCCGAGGAAGAGACGATGGTTGTGGGCGAGGGAGGGGACGGAGCAGAGGGCCAGGGTAGCACCTACAATTTCTGATTCGAAAACTGTGTGGTCGTGGGCAGAGCCGAGGCGGAGGCGGCGTGAGAACGAGTCGTCGCGCTCGTCGGTGATGCAAGCAGCGCCGATTTGGCCATCGATACCAGAGCCGTCGCTGTAGAGGCAGAGGTCGTGCTCGCGGGCCCGCGTTAGGGCTCGCGAGAGGGCCTCTTCTTTGTCGCTGGCTATATCGTCAGTGAACGGGGTCTTCCACGTCGGAGGGACTGGGAAGGGTTTGATGGTTTCGAATTCCAGCGGCGATAGCCGCCATGTGTGCATCAGGTTGTGAAGAGCAGAGCGATGGCGGCGGATACCATGGTAGCGCGCTGCACGGGTGGCGATGGGGTGGAGGGGGTGTGATTCCGGGAGGGTACAAATACGTACCGCAGCTCTGTAGCAGATCTGGTTGAGCCGGAGTTCTATGGGAATGTTATGAGCGTGGAGGTCGAGGAGATCACTGGCGGTGGAGCGAAGAGCGCCCGTGATGAGTATGCCTGCTAAGCGTTGCACTTTACCGAGCCGGTTCGCGAAGCCAACACTGCCGCGGCGATGCGATGCGCCCGGTTCTTTATGAGTCGGTGTGTACCATGTATCGAGGCCGTAGGTCATCTTGGGGATGACGATACTTTCATATAGGCGCTTGACATATTTATGGGGGAGGCTGAAAGCGGGGCACGTGAGGCGATTGCACGCGAATAGAACCTTGAGTCCTTTCGTTGCAGCGGCCTCAGCTTGACGTTTGAAGTTGAGTTTGTCATCAATAAGGATGCCTAGAAATTTAACATGATCAGCGTGAGGAATTAAAGTGCCGTTCCAATCGTAGGGAATCTGTTCGTCCGTACGGCCCTGCGTGCGCATGCGCATCCCGACGAATTTGGACTCTTCGAAGTCCGAGTTATGTGTTTTGGACCATGTCCGAGATGACGCCGCCATGGGGTCCATTATTTTGTCGCATTCTTTGAAGGTGGGCGCAGCGGCGAGCAGGAAAGCATCGTCGTAATATGCGCCCGCTGCAGATGACTTTGGCTTTGTTACGATCTCGAGGAGGGGTGAGTTATAGAATTGGAACAGGCCGCCCGATGAGGGTGCGCCTTGTCCGATCCCGTTGTCAATGATGTACGGGTCCAATAGGAAGTCGTCGAATTTGAGCCGGGTGGATTGGCCGGTGAGGTCGTGCTCGTAGAAATCGACAAGTTCTTTGGGCACGCGGCGCGCTCGCATATTGTGTATGAGGCGAGGTTGGACGGTGTTTGGGAATGCTGCTCGGATGTCAAGGCTAATCAAGGTGACAACATTACCTCGGCGAAATTCGTCCTTGATGCGGGAGGTGAGGAGGTGAATCGCATCCGTCGTGGTACGGCCGGGACGGCCGCCCATGTGCGTGTTGGGGATGAGTTGGTACTTTTCTGTGACGAAGGACGTCATGGTTGCATACATACTGCAGAATGATTTCTTGATGGTGCGGTATAGAGCAATAGGGCGAAAAGATTTCGCAAGAGCGTAGTCGGAGTGGCCGGGTTTGCGAAGGACAACTGTAAAGAGTTCTTTAAGTAGCGGAGTTTCATACTTGAGCCGTTGCGTAGCTTGAAATAGGGCCCATAGGATGTTGCCAATGATTGTGTAACCTTTCTGGAGGACGATGAACGGCACGCCGTCGGTTCCGGGTGCCGTGTAGGACTTTGCGTTCTTGATGACGTTGTCGTACATGCTGCGAGTAAACTCGGGCATGGGGACAGGTTCTGGATATACGTAGCCGTCGGGAATGCCTAATGAGTCAATGGGTGGAGCGGGAGGGAAGAATGTTTCAAATAGGATGTCACACTTCTCTTGTGCGTCCGACGCTAGTGAGCCGTCGGGACGCTTCAGGGCCGGAATACGTTCGGCGCTGCCATCTGTGAATGGTCTGTTAGCATAACGGGAGGCTAGCCATACACTCTTTTCATCGGCTTGCTCAAGCCAATCTTGCCAGTGCTGTTTTTGGGTTGCTGCCAACGTCGAGCGGAATAGTTTGGTAGTAGCCTCCTCCGCGGCTTTCGCTTCGGAGGACGGGCGTTTCCAGTTTTCGCGTTCAGCTTTGCGGGAGGTTTTGAGGAGGTCCGTGAGTTCTTTGGTCCACCATCGTTTCGCGTAGGGCGAGGAGGAGAGGATTGGGACGTGGGATGCGATGGTTGCTTGTAGCATTTTGTCGAGGGCGAGGTAGCATCTATCGTAGTCGTCGGTAGATTGAATGTCCACGGAGATCGGGTTTGCTAGAAGGTAAGATGCGAGGGCCTCGTTGAATTTGCTCCAATCGACCGCGCGGAAATTCGGTCTCAGAGTTTCGGGGACTCGAAGTAGGTCGTAGTCCAGGATCGCAATAACTGGGAGGTGGTCGGCTCCTGGGAGGCGCTGAGAAGGCAGCGCATCACAGGAGATAATTGCGTCCGAAATATCTGCGGAGGTGAATACGAGGTCTAGCGTGTTCCATGTCTTGTGGGCCGCGGACTGATGAGTCAGTGTGCCTTGTGGGAGCGCGAGGTCTAGATCTTGGTCAGCAATAAGTTTAAGGAGGGATAAGGCCTCGTCCGCAGGGACGGAGGCTGGTATGTTCGTCCCAGCCCATAACGCATCGTGTTTGTTGAAGTCCCCGTGCCAGAGCATCGGATGCGTCGGAGGATTGAGAAGGAGATGGAGTGCTAGTTCTTCAAGTGTGAGGTTAGAATCGGGTTGGTTATAAACAGCGTAAACTTGGAGCGAGGAGGAAGGAGAGAAAGAGAATATGAGTGAGGTAATATTACGGCTGTCAATGTCGACCTGGTGATAAGTGTCGGACTTGATATTCTTGTTGACAAGGATGAGGGAGCGGGGCCTGCCCGTGCCGCCGGCGTAGAAGGTGATCCATTTCGGTGAGGCTGTGGTGAAGCGCAGCTTAGGGTAAATGTATGGTTCGGTGATGAAGATGACGTCGTAGTCAGCTGGGTCGACGGAGTTGAGTAGCGTGTTCATAACATGTTTAGAGCGGCGGCAATTCTGGTGCATGGTTCGGAAGGGGGGTCTGGATGCGGTGGGGTTAGTTAGTGGGGTTGTTGTGGACATTAAGTCCGGGCAGCCTGGGGCGCAGTCAGAATGCTAATTGCGGGGGCCCAAAGGGTGTTACCTAAATAAGGGGTAAAGTGGGGATCAGCGTTCTCAGGCAGGTTATCAACGCGAGTGCGTTCCGCAACGCGCATTGGGCAGCTCCTGTCAAAGCTAGCGTGGGATCCGCTGCAGTTTGAGCAGCTGCGATCGGCATGGGTGCACGGCGCAGCGTCGCACGGGGAGCCGTGATCGTGCGTCAAAGTGCAGGTTTTGGTTTCGTGGGTGCCGGCGCATAGGCCACAACTAACCGTGTCTTTCTTGCAGTTTTTCGCGATGTGACCGTATCCTTGGCAGTTGTAGCACTGTGTGATTTTCATCGTTAGTTTGTGTGCGGAAAAAAGGGGGAAATTGGAGGTAAGTCCCGAGTCGATGACTTGGTTGGCGCTACGGCTGTCTTTGATGTCAATGATGATCGAACCCGAACTAAACTTCGGAATGCGTAGCCATCTTGCTCGTTCAATGCAAAACGGAAGTAGGACATCAGGGTTGTCGTCTTCGAGGGTGCGGATGTCGGTGTCCGAAGATGGGTCGAAGGAAGCGGGGACGCCGTTAATGACAACACTAAATCTGGGGGTGTGGGTCCAAGCGCCAGGGGCGAGGCGAGGAAGCCACTCTTTCGCGTTAGTGCGTATGGATTCGGCATCATCCATGGATTGCAGCTGGAGAACAAGATCACCGCTTTTAAGCCGGCGAGCGCTCCGGGCGGTGAGCGGGGTCAGTAGGTTAGAGTCCTGGGCTACGACCGTGTCAGCGATGGCCTGGTTGAAGAGGTCAACAATTTTGGCTGGGTCAGCATTGTGGATGGGGTGTTCAGAAGCTATGCGCGATGTCTTTATCGTGATTTGAGGCTTCGTCAGCGAGAGGGGCGCGGTCAGTCACGTTACCGTGTTTACCGCGTGGGATATTTTTCTTGAGTACGGTGGCGTAGGACGGGAAACCGTGGGAGCCAGCCGTTTATAAATGGCTCGGCTCGGCTATGGGCCTGATGGCTTTGAAAGCCATCAAAAGCCGAGCCGAACCAGCCATAGCCGAGCCGCGGCAACACTAGCCCAGAGTCTACCCAGAAGTAGTTGCGATGTTATAGAGCATGACGTAAGCATTGTTGGTAAGGTTACGTAAGACACGACACGCTAAACGACACGTCGATGGCATCCCAATTTAGCAGTCCCTCTTTGCCAGCTCTCCCTCTTCTGCTCTTCCGTCCCCCTTCTCTAACATGTCCTTCATACGGTATGCATTCAAGAAATTAGATGCGCGTATCTTACCGCGTTCCACTTAGGTTGGCGCTGTGCGTAGCCGGCGTGTACTCCATGTTTCTCGTACGAACTCATCCTTGAATCTGGGCCAGTAAGTGTTTACAAGTCTGCAGCTATGGGCCATCGCACAAGAACGATGTATATTTCTTTTCCCCCTGCTTTTTTCTATTTCCTGACATACCGGGTTAGTGTCCGTGCCATTCGCGTCAATTGACGGGGCCACGTCCAAAAAGTTCCAGTCTGCGTTGTTCATGGGTACATGCCAGAGCGCGCTCAGCTCCGTCTCAGCATTTGTATATATATTAATACGGCGCAAACCGACGGACACCTTCATGCAGAGCCTCGGTCTCGAGCACTCCGAGCCCGCATCTGCCGTGGCCAACGGCACGGCCAACGGGCACGCACATAGCAAGCACCCCGCAAAGCCTTCGACGCGGTTCTCCCGCTCGGCGCTCCTGCTGCGGTACATGCAATGCTCGGTCTTCATCACGGCCGCCGCGCCGTTCGGCTTCGCGGCGCTCTCGTACATCTCCTACCCCGCGATGGTGCTCGGCAAGTCGTGCAAGCTCGTCCCGGTGATGCTCATGAACGTGCTGCTCTACCGGCGGCGCTTTGCGCCGCACAAGTACCTCGTCGTGCTCATGGTGACGGCGGGCATCACTATCTTCATGGGCCTCGGGCCCTCGAAACCGACCAAGGCGAAGGCGGAGTTTGTGGGGCCCAACGCGAACCTCATCGGGATCACGTACCTCCTCATAAACCTCGCGCTCGACGGCGCGACGAACTCGACGCAGGATGAGATCTTCGCGCGGCACAAGGTGACGGGGCAGCAGATGATGCTGTGGATCAACGTCTTCTGCACGCTGCTGACGACGGTGCTCTCCGTGTTGCCACTGCCGTACATCCCCGTCATCCATCCATCCGCGGCGGGAACGACCGAGCTTGCGGGCGCGCTCGCGTTCATACGCTCTCACCCCGGTATCAAGACGCCGCTGCTACAATTCGCATTCACTGGCGCCCTGGGGCAGCTGTTTATCTTTGAAACACTGCAGCACTTTGGATCCCTCACTCTTGTGTAGGTGACAAGTCTCTTTCCTCAATGCGAAGCTCATGGCGAGTGCAGGACGATCACACTCACTCGCAAAATATTTACGATGCTTTTGTCGGTTGTGGTGTACAACCACCAGCTTTCCCAGGGGCAGTGGCTCGGTGCAGGCGTAGTCTTTGCGGGGATCTCCGTGGAGGCTTTCGTCAAGCGCAAAGGTCCGTTCTGTCGTGAATTATCCTACCACCTTACTTATTTTCGCTACAGACGTGCATGCTAAACGAGTATTGCAAGAGAAAGAAGTCGCCAAGATCAAGTCTTTGTGAGATAAAGGCGCACAGCAGCGGAAGACGATTAAGATTGCAATACATACAACATGAGCTAAGTAAAAGTGAGACCCGAGGACAAAGAACCATTGCTATGAAATCTCCATAGCGTCAGGGTCGTAGAGAGACGACGCAGGGGGTGGGGCGCCTTGAGTGTTGTCGACCAACGCGCGCTTGCGGTCGTCGTACCTAGAGATTATTTAGACGCTTGTACGGTCTGATTGCATAGAGTCAATATGTACCGATCGATACCGTCGTCATCGTCCTCGTCTGTCCGCTTCCGCCGTGATATCGTCCGGTTGGAGTTGGGGTATGCGGCGACGGCGATGCTGGCACGATATATCGCCTCGTATTCCTGCTCAGGGGACATGAGGCAGGAGAGGGGGGTCAATGGCCAACGTACCTTCAACTGTGTGAGGAAGCCGCCGTTGGGGATATGCAGTACCGGCGATTCTGGACCATGTGGAGGGCGTCCTCCCACGACAGCTGGTAGTGCTGCATGACGAACATGACGACGAAAGCGGGCGAGAGGCTGATGCCGCCTGCGGGGTCGGTCAGAGAGTGGGTCACAGACGGGAAAGCAATGCGTGCCATTGCAGTGTACCAGGACGCGGCCACCCTGAGATATAGCGTTGTCAATAAACGTCTTGGCACTGCGGAACGTTAGCGACGCCACAGAGGCCGGGGAATGTACGTACGCAGGGAAGAGGCGGATGAGATTCTGCTCCTCATTGTCTTCGACGTCTAAGGTGAGATAAATGAACTGGTCGGTGAAGCGTGGGCGGACGGAGAAAGCCTCCTTGGCGTCGCGAATACAGACACTGTGGGCGGTGAGCGGGGCCCACGGGAAGAAGAGCAAGCAGCACGGTACATGTGAGTTATTCTGAGGGACTGGAGGGTTTCAAGGGACTTGGAAGCGACAAAGGGCCAAGGAGGAGGCCCGGGAGGATCTCCTGGCACTCACGGCGCATCTCATACCGCCACTCAACATCCCCAGGGCCCTGCACGACATTCTTGACTTCTTCCTCGCTGAGAGGCGCGTTCATAATGATGTCACGGTCACGGTCACGCGCTTATTGTCTTCATGGACGACGACGACATCCCCACGCTCATCGAGCACGACCCCGACCCCACCGAGCACCACGACAAGCCCCTCCGCGTCCCCCTCACTATTATCTGTGGCTTTCTCGGCGCAGGCAAATCCACCCTCCTCAAGCGCATCCTTACCGAACAACATGGCTTCCGCATAGCCGTCATCATGAACGAATTTGGTGACACAGCAGTGCGTATCTCGCTCGCTCCCCTGTGCCCAGTTCCCATTGATTAAAGTACAGGATATCGAAGGTCAGTCCATGATCCCGCAAATCGGCATTCGTTCACCCGTCTGCAGCCAGGACAATCAACGTCGCCGCCGAGGGCGAGGAGTCCGAAGAGTTTCTCGAGCTCGCCAATGGGTGTCTATGCTGCAGCATTAAGGATACGGGCATTGCAGCCATAGAAAAACTCATGCAGCGCAAAGGCGCCTTCGACCATATCCTCCTCGAGACGACCGGTTTGGCCGACCCAGGTATGCGTGCTCCCCTCTGGCTTCTATATGCAGCTAACACTCTCCAGGCCCAATCGCATCCATATTTTGGCATAACGAAGAGTTCGCGACGGGCCTAGGAAAGGACATCTCTTTGGACGGCGTCATCTGCGTCGTCGACGCAGTCTTTGGCCAGCAGGTGTGTATATACAAGCAGCGCGTCTCGCTTTTTAATTCTCGCCGGATCTAGCAAATGGAAGAGGATCACGCCTCCGACGGCGTGGGCGAGTGCCTCCGGTACGCCTCCTCTCGCGCCTTTCTGCACCGCACACTGACTCTTCCAGCCAAATTGCAGGATCGGACATCCTCCTACTCAACAAAACCGATCTCGCGACGCCCGCTTCTGTCTCTGCCACTGCCGCCCTTCTGCACGGGATCAACCCCGCCGCCCCGATCTACCACACTGTACGTGCCCAGATCGAGATCAAGCATCTTCTCCGCGTGCGAGCCTTCGCTGCGCCGCCGGCCTTCCTGCCTTCACACGACCACGACCATGTCCACGTCGATGGTGACGACCACGAGCACGCGCACGAGCCGACGCACTATGAGCTGCGCGGCATCTCGAGCCTCCTCGTTGTGTGCCCTGTCCTTACACATGCGCGCCTTGAGGTCCTAGACGAGTGGGTGCGCACCGTGCTGTGGGAACGACGGCTACCCGAGGATGGCGACAGCGAGGGCGCCTCAGCGTTGCAGGTCCTGCGTTGCAAGGGCCTGTTCATACTGGACTCGGGTGAGCAATACGTGCTGCAGGGTGTGCGCAGCATGTATGAGATCACAGAGGTCGTCCCCGAGAACGGCGAGGTGCTCGGTGTGCCGGTCGCGGGTAAGCTGGTGCTCATCGGCATGGGGCTGGATGCCCGAGTACGGACTAGTTTGGAGAGCGTGTGGACCAAGCAGCAATAATAGCAACCCCAAGTCAAACTTTCAATGAATGTATTTGTGCTTCCTGATCGTCTCCTATCACGACAAATGGAGACACGTTCGACTTGGTTCGCTGTTGTCGACACCCCGCAGTCGGCCAAAGCGTGCTTGTGCATTCCCAAAAGGCATATCTAATGTGGTTGTATTTGTCAGAATGCATTTTTATATCGGAGTTCACTGTCTACATCTTTGTCGTCAGTTCTCTGGAATGCGGTTGAAAATGCCCAGCGACTATTCATTATTTGATAGTTGGTGCCCTGAGTGAGACTCAATTGAGGTAGTGTTCCGTAATGGGTATACTGTAATTAATGGACTGCAATAACTCCAAGTGATTTAAATCGCAACGTCCTCATTCCATACGACTTCCTTCTGTCCGCCGAATTTCCTCCTTAAGCCAACGCTCCGTCGAGTCCGTTAGAAGCTCCAGCAGCACGAGCTCGAGGTTCTGCAGGACCGAAAGCGGGATACCAAGGCGTGGCGGTGACCATGGGAGCGTCCGACCGTGACAGCCCCGGAGATGGAAGTAGCCATTGGATAATAAGAGTTCCTCAGACAGCCAGTGGCAAATCTGGCAAGACTTGTCGCTAAATCCAATTGTGTTGCTATGACCCTGCCGCAGTGTCAGATGATAGAAACTCGAGCGAAGTCTATAATATACATGCCTCGAATGCATTATGAAACGCAGTGCCGTGGCCTGTGCGAAATGGAAGTTCGTTCTTTGCGTATTTTCCGTGACTGCATGCGTACGCAATCCCCATTATGGTCGCCTCGCAGTGCACCGCTCCGCCAAAATCCGGTGTGGCAAGATTTTGGAGAATTAGGGCGTTGAGCATGTCGATAATCGCACTGTTCGAGAAGTTGTATTTGTCGAGGCGGAGCGCTGGTATTACTTTCGTGCGCATAATGTCAGGAATGGAGTCCATTGTCTTGCTGTCCGACGGCGGAAACGCGTGGATTACATGCATTGTCGGTGAATATTCCCGCAGAACCATAGAGACGGTACAATTGATGGCGGCCAGAGAAGAGACGGCCGAATCGTGAGCTACAACGTTCTTCCACGCATGTAAAATAATCTTTGCAGGGAATTGCTCGGGGGCATTTTTGTACTGCCCTAGTCGCGTCGATTTAGCACATCTTCAAGATAGAATATAATTTTTTAGACTGACATTTATCCCCCTGCGGTGACCGTATCCTTTTCAGAAGAACGTTTTTGAGGGACGGAGTCTCTAGAATTATTCGAGCAGGCCCAAAGGAGAGAAAAATGCGCAAAAAACGAAGAGCAAGATGTGCCTGAGTAACATCCTTTTCGCTGCCACTTTGCTCCGGCTTCAACCCACTCAGTGTGGTGATGACAACATGGAGCAAAGAAACGAAAAGCTTCTTCCAAAAGCTAAAGGTGTCTCGATTGAACAATAGTTCTAGACGCTCGGGTGATCGGGCCATTGAGCGATGCGGAATAGCAAAGTGCTCGATGAGCGTGAGTGGGAAAGGCATAACGAGCCACTCCTCGTTGATGTCGTCCGTCCTGGAAATTTCCCATTCGTTGAGAAGATCATGGAGAGGCGGGTCCAGAAGTTCGACGGCGTCATGCAGCCGACGATGAATTTCGAAACGACAGCGCCTTAGTATGAAACATTCCAGGGAACGAGTCAAGTCGTTTCTAGACACATCCTGGCTAACAACCTTGAGGGCCTGGAAGACATCTCCTGCGTGCTCGGCGAGCGTAATATCGGACAACGGTCGTCTGGTGCAGAAGGTCAGATAGGTTACACTCGGATAAAGCACCCACGAACTTATCGTTGACCAATTCCTTGAGAGTTTTAGTCGATGGAATGATCTTTTCTAGTTTGAGTCTACCAGTAGAACCAGTAGAATGGTCTGGGTCAACTTCGCGTCTGATTGACGATATTCCCTCCAATGTGGATGCTTCATCTTTCATGACCATTTCTACTGCGTTGATGTAGAACCCACTATGCGATAAGCCCCCCGTTACCGCAACAGACTGTCTTCCAAATGGCGAACCTGTGGTCAGTAGCGTCGCGAGGTGGCTGAACACCTTAGATCGATCCTTGCATGGGATCCTCGATTCGGCAGAGACAGGAGCTCGGAACTGAGATCGCTGTTGAATCTCGTGTATCGCCGTGGAGATGGCCCGTATGCTACTCTCCAATCGCAGCAACTCTGGGGACGCCTCCTCGATCGTGACGAAAGAAACAGAGTTCGCGGTCGACGAGGAGTTGCACGCGGTTACTTTATTGCCAACCAGTGGATACTTCGATGTGGAATATCCAGTTTCAGTGCTTATCATAGGCGGGGATGCAAGAGATAGTAAGGAGCATTTTCAGGGCCAGAAATATCTCAGGAGTCCTATTAATTTTGGTCGCGATCAATACGTTGGTCCAATTCTTTCTCAAAGGGAACCTCACAACTTGACGCCGCATACGACCTTGTATCAAACTTGAGCCTGAACTAGTACTAGTACTACCTACGTTGGAGCTGAAGAACGCCGATCGGCTCTGTGGACAGGTTGGTAAGTCCCTGGTAAAATTGGATTTGACGCTGCCAAACCGATTCGAGGAGAAAGCGACATCGAGCACCGTGACAACGGATGAAGAGAGAGTAAGTTCTTGCTAAGTAAGTTCAGAGGTTGGGACTTGGTTGAGACCCAATTTGGAGATCCTGATGCGATCGGAGCTATCAGCTTCCGGCACTAACAATGTCAAACTGCTTCGAGCTTTTTTGAAAGTGCAATCACAAATCGGCAATGGACGAGCGGCCACACAAGGCCCACCGACCATCCCAGTCTGGTGCAAAGGCCGAAAAGAAGGACAAGGGAAAGGGGAAAGCGAAGCAGCAAGGTTTCAACGAAAAGGTATTTAATTCAGCTCGACTCCGTTAAGCATTCTATAGCTGTCAATCTTTAGGCCTTCGCACCGAAATCTGGCCGCCGTGCTGATCGTCAAGGTCGCCGTAATGTTGAACGCGACCAAACCCGTCTGCACGTTCCACTCGTGAACCGCACCCCCGAAAGCGAACCGCCTCCTGTGATTATTGCTATTGTCGGTCCTCCTGGCGTCGGCAAGACCACCCTGCTCAAGAGCCTCGTCCGGCGGTACGCCAAGCAGACGTTGAATGACGTCAAGGGCCCCGTAACTGTTGTCAGTGGCAAGAAACGTCGCCTCACCTTCATTGAGTGCAACAATGACATGAACAGCATGATTGACATTGGAAAAATCGCCGACTTAGTTCTCCTCATGATTGACGGCTCCTTCGGATTCGAGATGGTGTGTTACTATGTTTAGTTCTTCCCCGTATATCTAAGACAACTGTTAGGAAACCTTTGAATTTCTCAACGTCCTTCAATCCCACGGTTTCCCCAAAGTCATTGGAATCTTAACGCATCTCGACCTTATAAAAAAGGCCGCTACGCTGAAGACAACCAAAAAGGCCTTGAAGAAGCGATTTTGGACCGAAATATATCAAGGCGCCAAACTCTTCTACCTCTCGGGGGTCCTGAACGGCCGCTACCCGGACACCGAGATCCTTAACCTCTCTCGCTTCGTCAGTGTCATGAAGTTCCGGCCCCTGGTCTTCAGAAACGCACATCCGTACCTCCTCGCGGACCGCATCGAGGATCTCACCCCCGAGAAGAGGTGCGGCTCAGCAAGGGCAAGTGCGACCGGATCGTTACCGTGTACGGGTATGTGCGCGGGACGAATCTGCGGTTGGGCACAAAGGTTCACATCCCGGGTGTCGGTGATCTCGACATGAAGAGCGTGACGATTCTAGGGGACCCGTGCCCGCTGCCTGACGCCGACTCGGAGAAGCGGAGGAAGTTGAGCGAGAAGAAAAAGCTGCTTATACATGCCCCGATGAGCGACGTTGGTGGTGTGATGTACGACAAGGATGCGGTTTGGATCAATGTCCCGGGAAGCTTTACGAGGGCAATGCGGATGGTGTGTTCCTTCCCTCCCTGCTCAGTGCTTGCTAATATTCCCATGTGGCGCATAGTTCCTCAAGGTGAAGGAGAGCAGATGGTGATGGACCTACAGGACGCGGGCGCGACGCTTGAAGATGCGGTAGCACAGAGTCACATCCGCCTGCTAGGGTCATCCTCGAAACACCTTACAGTAGAGGCGCCAGTTGATGACGATGAGAGCGACGGTTACGAGGACGAAAGCGCAGACGAGGAGGAGAATGACTTAGGGATCGATTCAGATGACGACCACAGTGACGACGAGGAGGAGGAAGACAATGTTCCCAATCCACAAAGCACCGGCCGAACGTCGAGGCGGAACGTTATGCGCTCCTTCCCTTCAGCTAGCACCTCCAAAATTCCGTCCGCGGACCTCGAGTATGCTGAAAGTGATTCGGACCTAGGTGATTATGACGACGACGTAGGAAAACGGTTCCGGATGGAAGATGATGATCAGCTGGATATACCCAGCGACGATGATCTGATGGATGAGGGCGACGACGGGGAAAAGGATGAGGAAGCTGCGCCGAAGTGGAAGATGAACCTGGTGGCAAAAGCGCAGGAAGGATCCTCAAATTCACGGCGGCGCAAAGACTGGATGAAACTAATCTACTCGAGCGAGCTGACGCCGGAGGAGGTCTCGGGCGGGAAGGAGGAGCGGACAACGGAGATCGGCGGCGATGAGGATGAGGACGATTTCTTCCGGTTCAAAAGTGCGTCGAGGCAGGACGCGGAGGAGGAGGATACGAGCAAGGAGGTGTGGAAGGAGGAAGACTTGAAGCAGTGGGCGGATGAAGAGATGCTCGAATCTATCCGTGGACTATTTATCACGGGTGGCGCCGCTCAAGATGGTGGGGGAGAAGAGGGATACGAGGATGCTGAGAATGATTTCGAGGACCTTGAAGCAGGTGACGTGGTTCCGCCGTCAAAGCCCGAGCCTATGAGTTCCGAGTCTGCGCGGGCGGTTGTGCTCGCTGCCAAGAAGGAAGATCTGAAGCGGAAGTTCGACGAGCAATACGACGATCCAGAGTCATCCAAAGCCGATTTCTACACGGAAAAGAAGGACGAGATATCCCGGCAGTTGCAACTCAACCTCGAAGAGTTCAAGGACGTTCCTGCGGAATCGCGGACCCTCGTTGAAGGCTTCCGTCCTGGAGCATATGTTCGCATCGAACTCGCAGACGTGCCTTGCGAGATGATTGAGCACTTTGACCCCGCATACCCCATCATCGTCGGCGGGCTTCTCCCCGCTGAGGAGCGCTTTGGGTATGTTCAGGTGCGCATCAAGCGCCACAGGTGGTTTGTCAAGACGCTCAAGACGAACGACCCTCTCATCTTCTCTCTCGGCTGGCGCCGCTTCCAGAGCGTGCCGATTTATTCCCTCGACGACCACTCTATCCGGATGCGCATGCTCAAGTACACGCCGGAGCACATGCACTGCTACGCGACATTCTACGGCCCAGTGGCTCTGCCCAACACTGGCTTTTGTGCGTTCAACTCGCTCGCAGGAGATACGCCGGGCTTCCGTATGTCGGCGACGGGGGTCGTGCTGGATATTGACCGCTCGGTGAAGATCGTCAAGAAGATCAAACTGACCGGTGTGCCGTACAAGATATTTAAGAACACGGCATTTGTGCGGGATATGTTTGGGACTGCGCTGGAGGTGGCCAAGTTCGAGGGCGCGAACATTCGCACTGTCTCTGGGATCCGTGGTCAGGTTAAGAAGGGACTGTTGAAGCCTGACGGCGCGTTCCGAGCCACTTTTGAAGACAAGGTGCTTAAGAGCGGTAGGTGTTTTGGTCCTTACAATCATACATTACAGCTCAACTATTTGCATACAGATATCATCTTCCTGCGGGCATGGTACTCAATACAGCCTCGGAAATTCTACAACCCCGTCACGTCGCTCCTGCTGTCGGACAAGTCACGCTGGAACGGTATGCGCTTGACGGGCCAGGTGCGGCGGGACGAGGGCCTGAAGACGCCGCTGAACGTGAACTCGACGTACAAACGCATCGAGCGTCCGGAGCGGCGGTTCAACCCGCTCATCATCCCTAAGAAACTGCAGGCAGCGTTGCCGTACGCGTCGAAACCACGGGCGATGAAGGCGCAAAAACAGCAGACGTATCTGCAGAAGCGCGCGGTGGTGATGGAGCCCGAGGAACGGAAGGCCGTGGCGCTGCTGCAGCAGATTCGGGCGCTGCGGAAGGACCAGGTCGCGCGGCGGAAAGATAAGAAGAACGAAAAGAAGGCGGTGCACCAGAAGAAGGTGGAGAAAGATGAGGCGAGGAAGAGCGAGAAGGATAAGGAGCGGAAGAAGGAGGTGATGAGAGCGACTGGGAGAAAGAGCAAGAGGGAGGCAGAGGCAGAGGAGGGACGGGGACCGAAGCGGCGAAAGACATGATTGTATTGTACATTCGATACTTGTCGGTTGCTTGCTGGAGTTCTAATGCAGAATTGTGCAGTGAATATGCATAGACTCCAGTGCAGGGAGCAGACAAAATACAACATATGCTACATATATCGATTATACAATCATTCCTGTCCAATCATCCCTGTCCAGTCAAACTTATCATACTTTTTCTTGAACGCCGAAACGCGCTCTTTGTTACTCCTGACATCAATGCGTTTCGGGCGTCTCCATTTTCGGGGCTCTATTTCCAGCACATTGCCAATAATCTCTCCAGCAAAATACCTGCGAGTGTGAGGACACATCTCAAACCACATCATGTCAGACGTACCTTGGAAACTCGCCCCCGCCCTTCTCCCCTTCTTCCAGTCCTCCCTCCTCCGTAACAGCATCGCCAGTACCTTCGATGACGTGCCCATATCCCTTTTCACCTTTGTGGTCAAATTGAACCATAAAGTAGGGCAGATTGGGCACCATAGCCCTTCGGAAGCCGCCTGGTCGCCGTGAGAAATCGATCAATTTTTTATGCTGGGACCACTCCGCTTCTGAAGCCAATATTGATTCCTAAGTCAAGGAGTTCGGTATTTGGGCAAAGCAGAAACACTGTATACGGACTTTGAAATATTGGGGAATATCCTCGTATTGTGCCCAAGGAAGCGGCACACATTCAATGCAAGTGTGTTTTTGCCATTTCAGTGAAATGACAGTCTCGTAGAAGATCACACCCTTGTCTTCTTCTGCGAACATGCGCATGAGGCATTTCATGAAGTTCTGAGTGGGAAGATGATGAGAAGAAAGTTGTCTACGATTTCGACAATCAACGTACCCGGACTTCGTCCCAAACTTCATCGTCTGCCTCAAGCATATTGAGGTGATGCTGCATTGGGACAATCAGACAGTGGCCATCGACCAACTCCTCATTGACGGTGCAAGATAGGTAAGCGCGAGTGCCCATTGCAACAACAGCACACTTTGGGGGCGAGTCGTCTTCGGCGAAACAAAAGTGACATTCAGCCATGACTTTCTGAGTCCGCTTATAATCTATAGAATGTCATGTTCAGGCGTATGCCAACGAATCGAGCGATGAACCTACCATGAACGGCAAATTGGCGCTTCATGGCGTCTGACCGCATCTTCTGTCGTCCAAGCTTATCCGCATTTTCGTCAATATAATCCAGATTGTTCTGGATGTAAGTGTCAAGAAGCTTGTAACTTTGAACCTGACAAACACAAAACTAACCTGGAATTTTCCGTCGCTCATGATGGATCGTGCGAATTCCGCGTCCAGGTTTTTCTGATCTGCCATACCACCACCAAATCGTTCCTGGCGCAGCATTTCTCCGAGCGTAGTGCTATCATCATTGGCGTTATACCGGAGGAGTTCGCCCGTCTTCGAATCATGCGTCTCGAACTGGAAAGTTATCAAAAGAGCAAAAATCAGACAACAGTGCAGACTAAAGAACCGAAACGTGCCTTTTCCTTCTTCTTCCGATTTCCTGGGAGAGTGGGTTCTTGCTCGGCACCATGTCCGACGTCGTACAGACGGCCCTGGCCGTCAAGTGTTGGTAAAACCTCGACTCTGTGACGGACGCCAGCTTCGGAATCCCCACCGTTAGCCTTGCGGGACTCCGCCTCGTATTCGCGCTCGAGGGCATCAGCATCCGGAGCACCCATCAGTTTAGCTCGCAACACCTTTGCCTGCAATCGATTCAAAGACGAAGGAGATAATGACCTTGTCTTGGATATTGGGGGAGTCATCACGGAAGGTATGGGGGTATGCGACTGTGTTAGAGGAGACCCGACCTGCGAAGGCAAACGAAGGGAATCGAAGCGTCGATTGGCGATGGGAGCGTTGGAAGCAGGAGAAGGCGTGGATGGCCCACTTTCGCCATAACCGCCTGGTCGTCGAAAAGAGGAGCTTCGACTGGAGGAACCACTTCCTCCGACATCGGTGAACATGAAACGCTTCTCTCCCTCATTCTGCCGGCCAGTATCACCTCGGCCACCTCGACCTCGATCTGCTCGCCTACCCTCCCGTTCGTCAAGAATACGACGTTCCTCCTTCGCTTCTTCAAATGCTTCCAAAGAGCCAAAGCGGTCAATTGCAACTTGCTCGATCGAAAGACCCTCTTCCTCTGCGGTCTCGTAAACTCGTTTCAGTCGCATCATTCGCCATTGGGAGCCTGGTCCGCCAGGCGTGTCAGCTTTTGAAGGCGGAGGAGGAGCGTCATGGTCGATGTTTCTGCCTTCCTTGATGTCGACATTGAGCTCTTTGGAATTGATAATGGGCTATGTAGATAATGAGAAATGTGTGCTCGCCTGTGCAGCAGACTTGCCTTGTCGGGATCTGGGCGGTTTGAACGCGGCTTCTTCTTGATATCCGTCCCAAGACTCGAGAAGAAGTCTACACCACCAAGACTCCGTTGATCCTGCGACGACTCTCCATAGTCTTCTGTGAGAGACTCATTGCCGGAAGGCAGCTGCACACGGGACGGAGTGGCCACTGGCATTACCGGAGCAGAAGCGGGAAGCAGCATCCAGTCATCTCGCTTGAGTGTTGTTTCTGTGGATCCAGCAGACGGTAGTGGTGGTCCCGACCGGTTCGGCAAGGCTGAAGAGGTCAATTTCAGACTTTCGGCCGTTGGAATGGTAGTTGCCAGCGGCTAGAAACGAGTTAGCATTTACAAGATGGGTCTTGACGACGCTCACGCGTTCTCCATCCATGTCAATATTCTTTTCAACCCACATCTCTTCGTCGTCTGGGTCATCGTCAACAATCTTCAGCTTCTTGGATTTCTTGTGCTTCCGAGAATTGTCTTCGTCTGCATGTTTGCTCCGTTTCTTGCTCTTCCGTTCCGAATCCCCTTTCCGCGACCGTTTATGTTTAGAGGAAGATTCGTCCATAAGAGGAAATGGTTGTTAGGCCTTGTTGACCTGGGAGCCCTAAGCACATGTCACCATATGTCCCAAGTCGATGATTTCTTCGAGCGCGAACGCGACAAGTTTTCGCGTGAGATCTCCTCTGTAACTATCTTTCCTTCGGCGGAAAAAGTGGTGTATTTGATGAATTACTACAGGAATTTGAGGAGCTCCTTTCATCTACAAATAGTCTGAACAGGAAACTCGAGGAAGTTCTGGGCATGACGAAGGAGTACGCCACGATCGCGGCTTTATGGGAGAGTTTCTACAAGCTCATGAGGGAGTCAGGTCAGGATGGTGACGCGGGGGAGGAGCAGGCTGCAGGGACTTCTGCAGTTGTCGGGAAGAGCGACTCTGCTCAATGATCGATACATCATCATGGTACATGTACTGGAGAATTCGAAGTTGCATGCGCAATACCAGTTAATGCAGTCCTTTCAATTTCCAGTAGTCAGGTGTAGCAAGGACTCAAAAGACGTTCGATTTGGATATCGACGGGTCATCGACAGGCATGCATGTATTTCCAAGGAAGGCTAACAGGAAGCTGTCCAGTGGCCACCGAGAGCTGCATGAGGTCTATGCCTATAGCGCTGATCATGATTTGCATCCAACCCGCGGTAGGTATCGGCCGAGTGGTCTTTGCACCGGGAGTCCAAGTGTCGTCCGAATCTTCACCGACAACCCTGGGACAACCCCCATTATAATTATACGCGAGGGCTGATGGCCGCCGCCGCTGATCCAACAAATATGAGTTCTCTTATTCTTGCGCGGTAAAACAAGGTTCCAGAGATCAAGTTATCAAGCAATAAAAACATTCTTATGTAGTACGTGACCGTCCGAGCACAGGTATTCAAGTACATGCAGTCGAGGTTAAGATAATGGATCAGAGTAAAAACACAACAACAGCGCTTGCTTCAGACTATACTCGGCTACAATGTGAAAGAGAGGTTACAAAGTGCTGATCGCACCAGTGGCAAGACAAGCGTCAACTTCCTTTTCAGTTATCGCTCCAGCTTGCGACCCAGGAGAACCCAGCAAACTCCTGTTGGTCACGACTCGATAACTGTCCGTGTACTGGAGTTAACGTAGGCTGTTCCTTCGTGAATTCCTCGTCAAAGTTGCTCGTGTCGGCACTGCCGTTCTGTGGACGGCATCAATTATTATGAAGGTAGACGGATGTATGGTAAAAACTCACAATCGTGGGGAAATAGGGAGGGGGTATACGTTTGTTTAGAACGTCGTCGAAGCTAACGTCCTTGAAGAATGGCTGCCGCTTGATCTCCTCAGCATCCTCTTCACCGGCTCCCAAACGGCGGAGTGGGTCACGGTTCAAGAGCTGGTAAACTTTTAGAGCCGTCCAAAGAATGTGATTGGGACAAAATACCTTCTGTAGGATCGAAACTGCATCTCTCGGCATCGTGATGGGGTACAGAGGCTCATCCTCGAGGATAGCGTCGAAGATTTCATCCTCATCATCACCCCGAAAAGGTGATTGCCCTAACAGCATCTCATAGGTTAGAACGCCAAACGCCCACCAATCGACAGCACGCCCGTAGCGTTGTTCAAGTAAGATCTGCAGCCTTGTCATCGACGAGGAGATGGATACGAAAGCGCGATACGTACCTCCGGAGCCATAAATTCCGGGGTACCACAGAAAGTGCTGGTAGTCTGCCCGTACCACATTTCTTCCTTGCACAGCCCATAGTCGGCAACTTTGACGTGACCATCCAGTGTCAACAAAATATTGTCAAGCTTCAAATCACTATGGATGGAAGAAGAAACATGAGCAACTTCTCGGCAAAAGCATTGAATCGATTTACCGATAGATAATTCCGTTTTTGTGGAAATACTCTAAAGCAAGAAGAACTTCCGAGGCATAGAATTTAGCTTGTCGAAGCGAGAATTGTTTCCGTTGAATGTGCAACATGAGATCACCTCCGCTGACATACTCCATAACGAAGTATACACGGGTCTCAGTCTGGAAGCACGAGTGCAAGCCGAGGAGGAAAGGATGCCGTTCCCGGGCGGCGGCCAAGAATACTCGTTTTTCAGAGCGAGTGCTAGAAAATATAAATGTGTGCCCTGAGATCGGGATACGACCACTGACCTCTCAACCTCGTCGTTATCAATTATGAACTCCTTTTTCAGGACTTTGATAGCGTATAATCCATTCGTCTTCTTCTCCTCCGCCAACATGACCTTGCCGAAGTTGCCTTTCCCGAGAACAGCCAAGAAATTGAAATCATCAAGCCCAACTTTTCTCTTTCGAGTCTGTTGACGAACAGGTGGTTGCGGTTGTGGATGACGAGCTGGCGGCGCCATTTGCATCGGAGGCGGGGTACCGAGCTCTGCCGCTGCTGTATCGGGGATGTTGGTAAACCAGACTGCTTTATAGGCCGCGGGCTGGGTTGAGAAGTTCGAGGGGGGCCCTGGAATAAACGTGGTCAACGCCTATCCCTCGGTCGCATCAAGGAGAAGGCCTACCGGATAGGCAGCAGCAGGATATCCATCGGGACCGATTGCGTAAGCAGGATCGTAAGAACCCGGAGGCAAACGTCCTTGTTGCGGTGGTTCGTTGTAAGCCGGAGGTATGGGTGCCCGCGCTCCTCCTGGTGGACGAGCAGGCGGGGGTGCTGGCGCGTAAGGCGCTTGCGCTGGAGGCGGCAATTGCTGTTGTTGCTGTTGCGGGTAGTAGCGAGAATCAGGGCCATAGCGGTCCGAAGTTGGAGGTAGTGGTCGGCCATAGGCGTCGACGGGAGGGGGCCCATCCGGCCCGCCGATCTTCATGCGATCCATTGCAGTTGTGGTTGCGGATGTGGGAGATTCGGCCATAGTAAGTTGTTTGCGAGGGGCGGGCTGAGCCTTGTCACCGCGAGCCTTATTGATATCGCGCCAATCCCGGAGCAAAATGTTGGCAGTCTCCATCGACATACCACAGAAATCGGGAACGAGATGCACACAATTAGCATGGCAGGTTATGTTGCACTCGGAGCACTTCCGGGCGTTTTTCCTGCCTAAGGGGAGCATATAACCGCAATGACAGCACCAATTCGCGCCGATGTTGGTAAGAGGTTCGAATCGGTGAGGAATACGATGGTTGATTTTCTCCTCATCTCCCTCCTAACAAGGGTATTAGAACGTAGGCGCCTACGGCGGTAAAGACTGACCCCAGTGTTAGACTTGGAGATACATTTTGTCACCACCTTTTCGTAGCATTTCTTGTGGCAAGTATATCGACAGTCTTCACATTGATAGCCAAGCGCATTGAGTAGAAACTCGCTGCAGAACGCGCATAGCATAAGCTGGTAAAACTGGCGTTGTACAAACTTGTGGCCGTTCATTTCGTGGATTTCGTCCTTCCGTTTGCGAACAGCACCTTGGCGTCCCAGGCCACCGAGAGGCGCGTCCATAGGACGTTTGCGGACGTTCTCTTTGACTGAAAGCACAAATGAATGACTGAACTGGGAAGGAGCAGAGACGACAACGAACTGAAGTTGAGGTGGAGCAAGATGGCACCTCCCGGCTCGACAGCGAACCAGGCGTCAATGCCGTCAGCGGTAGGAGCCACGCCCATTAGGGAGCCCGTCCCGCCATCGCGGTGACCGAGCGGAGAGTTCATGTCTCCGCCGTTCGGCATCGTTGGATGAGGCATAGCACCTGCAGTGACCCAGCCCTGCCCGCTGTCCTGACCAACCTTTTGTCGTCGAAGTGCTTCCACGAGATCACTGATGCGGATCCATAAAAGGCCGATGGGAACGCCTTGAGCGTCGGCAACTTGTTTGTCGGAGACGACAATTTCCACTTCGTTTGCCTTGTCGACCGTGATTTCAAAATCCTCGTTCCACCTGTCGGTACGAGACGGGTGAGATCGTGCCAGTTGGGTTCCTTCCACTTTCAAGGACACCACCGTTTCCGTTATTTGCTTGGAGGCCGATCTTGATCTACCGGACACAACAGGCGCGTGGTCGAGCTCACGAGCACCCTGAACTGTTACCTGCAAGGTACCAGATAAAGGTTTGGCACGCAGATTGTCCTTGCGTTCACCGTCAGTTCCCGGGCCGTCTTCGCTGGTATATGAGCACGGTAATATGATGGATGCACCAACACTCACTCGTATCTTCCTCTTCAACATCATCTAAGATGTGTAGATTCTTGTATCGTTTGAGGGCTGTTTGAAGAAGCTGAATCTTCTTCTCACTCTCAACCTTTTTGTTTTCGGCGTCTGCTCTCGATTTCTTGTCGCCGTCGGCTTGGTACAATTTAGCCATCTTGTCAATGCCTTCCTTGTACTGCATTTCGACCCGGAGCTTGAACTCAAGTTGGTGGAGCATTCTTGATATCTTAGTTGGAGTATGCGGCGTTTCGGCTTTAATCAGGTCGAGGTTCGAATACATTCTGGCACCCGGTGCGGGACCCGGAGCTCCAGGCATGGGCGGGCCCATCTGTGGGTTAGGGGCGCGACCACTTCGCGGGTCAAACTTGGGTGGGACCTACGGGAAACCATCGATATTCGCGATTTCCATACTTGGATATGAAATTAGACCAACCTGAGGAGCAGCCGATCCTGGGTAATCTGGCTGTGATTGCTGCATCTTGCGAGCTTGGAGCTCTCGAAGGGTGCTCTCGAAGTAAGAGAGAGATCGCTCCGTCTCCCTGATCTTCGCATCGTTACGTCGGAGGACATCCTGGTTGCTGGTAGCTTGGCGCAGGAGCTGAGAGGCCTCTAGGATCTTGCGCTCGGTCTGGATATGCTTGTAAACATCCTGGATCTTCTGGTCAAGCTCGGCCTTGATAACCAGGTAGCATAAGTCAGAAGAGCATGTAGAGCATGAAGAAAACGAGGCACCATGTGCTAGATACAGTGAACAGGACCCCGCCAAGGATGGGCGGTTTATGAAGGAGATGCGATGGGAGAAGAAAGTGAGGAAAATGGTCAGAGCTATCGCACTGTACAGCCTAGCGTGACGTGCGTGACAGTCATTGAGTTGCCTTTTACTCATGCCGGCGACGGGGATAGCCTCCACAGTCATTCGCGCAGCATCGTCTCACTGCCGCCTCTCTCTTAGCGCCATACATCATCTGTCTTCTGATTTTCACGATGGCTCGACGGGAAAGACGCGCTTTCCTGACGACATAGACGTCGTTTTAGCATCCGAGCTTGTTTTCACTCTTTCCAGCGTTCACAATGGTGTCAAAGTCTCCTCTGCCGACATATTGAAATCTCAGCTCGCACAGCATATGGTGGATTACTTTCAAGCGGTAAATTGAACAATGCCGTAGCCCGCGTCCCCCAGTCGGATGACACGCTATCTATCCCCAGAACGCAACTGAGCTTGGGATGAACACGGTTTCTAGTATGTATATCGACGGGGACGATGGACTTCCCAAGCGTACATATGCGTTATTCCGTTTGGCCTCGACTGACCCTCCTGCGCCACAGTAAAGCTCGTCCCTTCATGCTGCTTTATTCCATCATGCGAAATACCGCGCGTACATGTTACCCTAGTTGCGATTGACCTCAACTATATCTGGCATACCAGCAAATCGGACTCGGAACTCGTGTCAAACTCACTTGTGCATCCATTTTCTACCCACCTGTCACTTCCCTTCCAGATGCTTCTCGACAATGTACTGCGTCGCTTCGTCACATGGCATTTGGTGAGGTATCACACTCTTTCCTCCAACTACCACGAGCAGCCCTTGTTAACATCTTTCTTCAGACGCTACCCACTGATTTTCGGACCTTGGTGCCAGGCGTGTCTTTTCTCTCTCTCGATGACAACGTCATCTGACCCGGAATCCCAGCAACTCGAGATCGAAAAACCGTATTTCGATAAGATATTCCGTTCCATCTCAAACATAATACAACGGTCCCCAAGACTTTCTTTTCGCAAGAACTGTGAACGCATGATCAGAGTAAGCATTAGCGGCGTCGCCCAGCTATTCACATTGACTCGGACAACCAGACTATGCAAGAACAGCATGCGGCGACTTTGAGTGCTGCGACTGTATCACTGGCTACCTATTTTGGATCGGATGACGATGCCTGCGAACCTGCGGATGGATTTAGAGAGCCGGCATTGAATGATGAAGAAGCGTTCTGTTTATCAATGGAACTCCGATATCGAACCTCCATGCATCGACCGCAGTTTAAGGTTCTCCCAATATGCCCGTCGTATCCCGAACGCTGATATGATCTCCGTCGCTGTTCCCTCATAGGGATCGACTCGCATGCTAAGAGCTGACGGATCAGACGACGACGAACTCTCCCAAGACCTGTCCCTGCTCACACCAGACTGCTCTCAGCGATTTGACGAAAACTTCCTGTGGCACGATCCTACGCCTTCTGCCACACTTTCTGATTACAAATTTGACTTCGATGTGCCCTTGATATGTTTTCCCTCACCCGGCTCAAACATAGAACAGTCCTGTGCCATGGATCTGGGTCTAGAGATCGAATACCAGGAGGACCCGTCGGAAATCTGGAGTGATATCGATGTCGACGAGCTACTCAGTCTAACCTCTGATGACGAGCCCGAGCATAGCGCCATGGCAAGACCCGAACCGTGTTTTCATTCCAAGGCATCTGTCGAAGATGGAAGCATCTTCGCCTTCATCTCACCTCTCGAACCTCCGCGGCACAGCAGAGATTTGACCGATTCAAACCGACATTTTCGAAGCCACGATCTACCTTTGGACTGGAACGTAAACACGAATACTAAAGCTACGGATGCAAGTCACGCCGATGGGTCACCAGACTTTCCTCTCTATCTTTCGGATTTAGGGGAAATTCAGTCCATATCCCCGCCAGCTACTTCAGGGCTTGCGTTTCGTCAAGGAACAGCCGAATTTTCTTTCCCAGGACTGTCTACCAAGCAAGCTACCAAGCACTGTCTAGAGGATACGAAGACGGATCTAGACCTCCCTCAAACACCTATTACGGCTTCTGCTTCCGACGATCTCGACTTGGAGATGTTTTTCGATTCTGACTCCGACAGCCACAACTTGGAACAGTTCGACGATAACGATGAAGCATTCAGTGGTGTCGGTCATCTTCTTACCCTGGCGAACACATGTCCTGGCCCTGACTTGGAGCGAGCGCTGGAGCATCAGGCTGAGGACAGCAACGGTAAAGCCACCGACGTCGGGGTGAATGGGGCGTTTTTCTAGTTTTAGAGGATTTTTGGTAGATAAAGGACTATTTTAATGGCTTTTCGGGTACCTCTGTTTCTCATAGCAACCCTAAAATAATTTGACAAGAATCGAGCTGCATCGAGGTTGATCCATCCATGACTCGGCGATGTCCGAGACTCCGCCAACGCAAATTGTCTTAAACCATTGTGACCCTTCCCTCGACCTCGATTCCTGACCCTCTCTCCCCCACTCTCACTCAACTCATCAGCAATGCTTCCCGCACAGCGCAACAAGATCGATATCAGCGTGAGCCCTCATGCTCACTGCTGGGATGCTGACTCGAAAAATGTTCCCCGTAGAAATTGAATGAACAAGAACAACTGCTGTTCGCGAAGTATGGAAAGCTTCCCACCCACAAGAATGTCCTCATGAAGATGCAGAAGGTTAGTTTATACATTTCTACTCTGACTCGTGTTTCTCTCAACTGACACATAATCTATCAGGATCGTAAATACTTCGACTCTGGCGACTATGCTCTCTCGAAAGCAGGCGTGGAACCGCAGAATACAGTGGGGACAGCGATCCCAAACCCGGAGAAGTGCGTGGATAGCATTGATCAACGGATGTGCCAGTGCTAACTGCATATACGTCTTGCAGCATCCCCCATGCGTCTTCGCCAGCAAACGGCCACCAGGGTCTCTCTGTGTCGCCGACAAATCCCACAAGTCCGGTGAACAAAGAAAGCGGTCTCGCACACGACGAGGAGAGCCACGTCCCGCTTGACGACCACGCAATAAGCGCCGAGTAAATGCGTCGCGCTCCTGCCGCAGCAAACCGATCTTCCTCGATGCACAAATAGCTATATTACCATATTTTACACCGCCTCTCGTGGTGCGGCTCCCTATCTCTCATTCCAGCCCACATCCGCCTGCATCCGCTGCCATCGACACCCCAGGATTTACACGAACACGGCCACCTATGACCCGTTTGGAGTCCCTGCCCTCTGTATCATTACCAATATCGGTGTAGACACATGTCTCGCGCGATCCTTATGCATGTATGTTCTGGCTGACGCCTGCAAAGTATCGAACTGGTTCCAGCTCGTAATGGACACGGATCCATCTATTCAGCATTCGAGAAGCCATTTATACGCCTCTCCGGCTCTCGTCGAAATAAATCCTTTGCTGGCTAGGTTTCTAAATGATTCCAAAGATTACATGCCGTAATGCACTGGTTCTAAGTACAATAATGTATCCGACTCTGAGTCGAACAAGGGACTCGGATCTAGTTGAAAGCCTGTAATCGAAACAAACCCGTCCATGAGCACAAACAAGTCAAGTTTGGCAATTTTAATTTTCTAGTACCATATCTTTCAATTTTTGGCCATTTATCTTGAACGAGCGGATATATCGGACGTTAACGCGTTAACGTTGATTGGATGCAGCGACGCGTCAATATACAAGTGTGACTCACGCGTTTGTGACCGTCACCTCCTCCTTCCACCACCTCAGTCTGGCGCGTCAACGCATCTTTTCAGTAATACACGCGTCAATTTCCTTTGGACCATGTCATTGGAGGCTCTGACCCAAGAAATAAACACTCGGTTCCCCGATGTCGCTCCAGACGCAAAGCTGGTGGCTGAATGTCGTGTTATTCCTACTGCTCAATACGCGTCCTCAACTGACCTCTCTGCAGGTGTGGCAGTCTGTCAAAACTACAATATTACACCGGAAGAGCTGCAATACAAATGGGAAGCCTTCAATTTCAAACCATCGGCCACCCGGTCGGAGATCTCCCCCTACACTATGGACTCCCTCAGCGCACTCAAGGTCCAGATCCATCGCGATATGACCAGCAAATCTGCTCAAAAGGAGCAGCCGCGCAGTTCTCTGGTTGCCACTATCAACCGTGGCGCATTCCGTAACCGGAATCCTGGACCTAAACTTGCTCCCGTGCATGTTAAGGTCGAGCCGACAGATGGCTTTGGGATGGTCGGAATAGCAGGGCCCAGCAAGGTGTCTTTTAGGGGGCTAAAGAATGACGCACCTTCGCGGAAAAAACGCGCATGTGAGTATTCCATCAACTTGCGCTTTCGGCGTCTCCTGAATATTATGGCCAGACCGGTACATGCATGAAACGCCCTCGGATCGGGGTGACGGTAATTAGGTCTATGTTTCTGTGCTTTCTTTTATTGATTCGCACCAGTACTGGATCAGAAAATAGACGAGTTCGCCACACTCATAAAAAACCAGTATAGTATCAGCGACCTCGGCGATCCATCATCGTCCACATCTGTATGTTATCCACCGTATCTTGAGTCTTTTGCCTGAATGCTACCAGGATGATATCACTGTCGTGGGACGAATAACACACGATTCTGACTCCACAGAAGAGGCCTCGAAATTGACTGAAGGTTCGATAGCACTCGAAAGTGCCCGATCGATGGGAAATGGTCAACGCATTGCCCTGCGCTTCGATTGGAATCTCAAAATCCGCGGTGGAGCGCAAGGTAGTGGAGGCACAGTATTCTACCCGGGAGCTTTGGTCGCACTGAGAGGGAAAAATGGAGGTGGCGGGTATTTCCAGGTATCAGAGGTCTTAATTGTGAGTCTTTGTCTTCTGTCTGGGATTGCTGCTCTGAGACCCCACTCCAGCCTCCGCCTCTCAAACCATCGGTAGCAGTCAAACCCGATGCAAGGATTGATGATTCTGCATTTTCTATGTTCATCGCCAGTGGACCGTATACACCAGAATCTGATCTAGGTTTCAAGCCATGGCGTGCTTTGCTCCAGAAAATCAATGCAGCCAAGCCAACCATTGTTCTCCTCGTTCGTTCGTCGCCCTGTATACCCCACGCGAGTATCTAACACTTCATATAGTTGGGACCATTCGTTGACACGTTACATCCACTGATCAAGTCCGGAGATGTTGACAGCACACCCCTGAATCTATTTCGCACACGGTTCACCGACCCGCTCCGCGCGTATCTGGATTCTATGCCGGGAAGCATCGCCATCCTAATCCCGAGTGTTCGGGACCTGATAAGCGACCACGCGGTGTTCCCCCAGAGCGAACTGCCATCCGAGCTCTCTCGAGCGGATCCAGCGAGTCTATTTCTGTTATATCCTACGTGCTATTTTATTGATTTGCAGATTCCAGCGCATTCATCTTTTGCCCAATCCTGCAAGCTTCACGATCAACGACATTACATTCGGCGCAACTAGTGTCGATGTGTTGTTCCACATGAAGAAGGGCGAATTTCTGAAGCGGGGCGAGGAAGTAGACCCGACGCCAGCGGTGTCCGCAGACGACTCTTGTACCGACCCGATTGCGAATGCGTGCCGCCAACTTCTCCAACAACGATCGTAAGTCTCATGATGTCCTGCATATGTCGAATACTAACATCACACCCATTTAGCTTTTACCCCGTTTTCCCCGTGCCTCTGGAGCTCTCTGCGGAAGTCAACCTAGACGTCACCCATTCCAGCGGGCTGAAAGTAGGCGACGATGAAGAACTTGCGCCTGACGTGCTTATCGTCCCCAGTCGGTTTAAGCAGTTTTCCAAGGTCAGTTGCCGTGCGCTGATTTCGTTTTTCGCTGTTGATGAGCGAAACAGACGGTGTATGCGACCACGGTGCTCAATCCTTCATTTTTGTCCAAGGGCTCGTATGTGGTGTTGGACGTTGGCGCCGGAAGCACAGGAGGTGTCAAGGAGCGGTTGTCGCCCCGGGTCTTGAAGCTCGATTCTTGAGCAACGCGAACCAGCTCTGTATATTTAATGATGTATCTTGCTTTGAGCCCTGGAACAATTTAACCGACACTAGCTGTATGATCTCAAGGACTCGACCACGAATTGCAAGCAGATCACTCTCCAGACGATCGTTTCAGCGCAACGTGTCATTTGCCATCACACTGCAGTCTAAACAAGATGAGAAAGAAAGCATTGAGAGACGATACAGAATCCAGGTCCTATTTGTACAGTATAGCAATAGTTACCAGTAATACACAATTCACCGTGAAAGCGATCCAAGTGGAAGAAAGCGAAACTACAAGAAACCACTCTCCTGAAGCAGACGAGCCATTTTCTCGTCCTCGCGCTCTCGGGGTTCCCGCTCCAGACTGATAGTCCAGAAGCGTTCGCTGGACTCCCGAGTGTCGCTGACAGAGTTGAGGGACTCCTCAATGTAGGCCTGAATGGAGGGGATGGCGTGGAAGTTGAAAGGAGCCTGCCAACGCTTGATGTCGTTGATGACTTCAGATGCTTTTTGTCGCTTCCGGAAATTGACGAGGTTGCCCTGCAGATTATCCGGATTACCATCCTGGATAAACTGAAGAGTGGAAAGGAAAACGCCTTGAAAAAGGGTCAGAAAGTGCTTTGCTAAATCCATCAGACCTACCGATGAACGGTACACAGGGAGGAATGACAGACGTCATCATTGATCGGTACTTAGTGAAGTTTTTGTTACTGTCGATGGTCATTTCACAAGCACCAAACTGCGCCATGTATCGTTGGTTGACCTGCTCCCAAGTCCGTTTTAGTCGGCGGATGGGAGGTGTATTCAACCCCGCTGTTATGGCAGCCATAGTGGAGAAGTTGTTTAAAGTTCGACAGCGCTAAAGTTCGACTTGAGCCTCATCACTACTGACTGCAGGCACACTCACATCAGCAACACTGATAAGGTGCTTCACAGCTCCAGCCCGTCGGCGTGAATCTTCCTTACTGAGTACAGATTCAGCGACCCAAAGCGCTATCTAGGAGACAGTGCGTGATAAATGTCGGATACTTTGATGCTTTGGGCACATATGTCGTACCTTGTTGCTCGTTTGGATGACGACTGTAATATTGTCGATGTTTTCCGTCCTCTGCTCTCTCGCTCGCTGGAGACACTCCATTGGTCTAATCCGCTGGTATAGCTGACTTTCCATGATCGTGAGTTGCCTGGCCAGCTCGAGGGGCTCGATGTCCAGAAGCTTCAGCTTCTTGTTGGATTTTGGAACAAGTGGTGGTGGGGGGACGCCTTGAGGAGCAGTGACCATTTTGATCATACTGTCACCTCCTTTTTGCTGTCATTGATAGCATGATTCAGCCCTGTAGGACATGAAAAGAAGGTGGTTTACTAACCGCCCGTTCGATCAATATCAGCAGCTGCTTTGCCGCAGGGAACCGTGCAACCTCCTCAGTAGTGATGAATTCTTTCATACGATCGAGTATGAAGAGGTCATCTTTCTCAAGGACGTCGTCATCCACAACCATCGATTTGAACGTGTTCAAAACCCTGTTACTCTTCCGTGAGACAGGAAAAGTGAAAATGTAAAAGAAGAGCAAACCGGATCTGGATGACAAGTTGCTTCAACTTCCCCCATTCCTCGCGTTCAGTGGGAGTCAACTTTGGAGGAGGCTGTATCCAGAAACGTTGCACGAGGAGGTCAAACAAGTCGTCCACTGTGGTAAATGATTTGAATGTCATCAGGAAGGCCTTGATGAAAGTCGGGTCTGAGAAGAAGCGTCAGATGCGCAATCAAGCTGTAGGCTAGTCATACCGCCTTGCTCGTGGGCCGTAAGCCGCTCAACGAGTGCTGGAACAGTCCCACCGCGTATGGTACCATCGGGATCAATCAAGATTTCGGTTGGACTGTACGTAGGCCGCAGATACCAAGGTTGAGGCGGTAGCTCTGGTTCGGGAGGAGTAGGAACAGTGGCTGCATAATCCGCACCAAGAATCTTAGCCAATTTGGAGTTACCAGCTGGACGAGGCGGAGACTTGGATTTGTTGACTACAGAATCTCGCTTCAGATTATTGTTGGGAAGAAAAGGAAAATGCTCACATTCTTCGTCCATCGTGGGACTGGCATCCAAATAATCTCCCTTCATATTTGGTGAGTCCGGCGAGACCATGGTGTCATCGATCGAAGGCTCGGGTTCATCGTTCAAAGTACCATTCTCATTGGGCTGGAACTTCCTCGAATCGTACGAATTTGCCGGGATGTGTCCTTTCCGACCAACGAAAGCATGTTCCATATCGACCATATCTCCTTGAGCGTCAGAATCATACGCAAGGAAGGGTGACATAGGGCGCAATGCACCACCAAATTGAGTATCAATGACGCTCAAACGAGACATCCGCCAGTCGATGGACCCATTGTAGTCCCCTTGCGCCATATCCGCTTGTTCATGTCCGATGGTCAGCAGAGCTTCAAAGGTTTGGTTCACTACTCCGATATTGGATTTGAAGGCAAAGCAGAGAGCGTCCAGATGATCGAGACTGAGATCCCTGGATTGAGAAGATTGCCCAGGTTCCACATGTCGAAGTGACTGAGCTGTAAGAAAGATCGATGTGCTGTCGTCATACAGAGACTGCAAGGCAACTTCGAGGGTCCGAATGAGTGACCTGGCCTTGTCGACCGTTTGCGCATATTGCTCGTTTGGTACTGGGCCAGTGTCCTGACGTATCCCATCGATATCGACGTGTCGAGCAACGTGAATATTCGAAGCAAACGAAAGGAATGAAGACACTCGAGCGATCAAATTCTGCGTGTAACTCCGGACTAGATCAACTACAAATTGGTTCAAAACAGGAAACAGCGGTTTCTTTCTGATACTTACCTGAATTGTCATCTGGAGACCTGAGCGCCTTCTCAAGTATGCTGAAGTTGCGGTCCAGCTCCTGTGAGTACGAGTCCAGCTCGTTGACAACGTCGGTGCCCAACACTTCTTTGGGTGCTTCGTCATCGCCAAGAGATACCCACCCAAAGCCTTTCCAACTCCCCGCCGCACCGGCTCCGACAAGGCCCAAACCAACGTTGGCGGTCATGAAAACGCCACGCAGTCGTTTGAGTGGCTTGACATCGAGGGTGTTTGACGGTGCAGAATGTTGTGTCCGTTGTGCCTCAAGAACAAATGAGAGGACAGCTCTCTCAAGTTCCTCAGCGTCGACTTCGATACGATTCAGGGTCTCGGAGACTGTCGAGCCCGCATCGTACTGCATCGCGCGAGCAGACAACACCAACCGCGAAAGCGTTGCCGTTACTTTTCTCTGGGCAGGTTTGAGCGGTGAGGGTGCAGATGCAGCTTTCACATCTCTCATGCCAGGGGGGAGAACGTTGGAAGGAATCTGGCCCGTGGGAGCCGCGGAGACGTATAAGAGATTACGGACTGCCAACACGACGCCAGAGACCAGCTCATCCATCCTTCGATCCTCGTCAGGCTGACGGCGTCCCATTCCTGTTGACTGGATGTTCTCGACCACGGCCTGAATAGAATTTCTGGCAATCGCCGATAGGTCGGTTACCAGCTCAGGAGGAGCAGGAGCGAGGGCCTGTTGCAGTGATTGAGCTATGCGTTCCGCTGACGTCAATTCCATTACGACGTCGACCTGGTTTGGAGGTCGCAGAGGTCGATGGAAGCCATTCGGCTGAACACTGGGATCCAATGGTTGAATGTCCGAGTCGTCGGAGTAAACGCTGAGACGAGAGATTTTTTGGGCAGTCTGGGTATTTGCCGGAGTCGCGCGAATCGGGGTGGTATTGGTATTGGTAGCAGTGGGCCGGGCGGTCGAAGGAACGCTTCGATCTCGCGTGTGTGTAGGCTCGGGTCGTGTCCATTGGACAGTCCGGTCGGATTTGTTGTAGTAATAGTAGGACATCCCGTCATCGGCAAGCTTCTTGACCCACGGCTCAGGGGTGCCCGTACGACGGAGTACACCGAAGCCGGCTGCACTAGCCGTTTCCCTCGACGCTTGAGGCAAGCCGTTAGCTAGGCCGAGGCCGGCACTGGTGCCAGAGCGAGAACTTGACTGGGAGGTGAGGCCAGCAAGATCGCTGTCAGAAGTATCCCCGTCGCCTTCGTGAGGTAGATCGCGAGCATGTTGGCCGGTTTTGGTGTTGACATAGTATATCTAACCACGATGAATATGTTGAAGAAGAAACCTCGATGGGACTCGCACCTGGCCGTCCGACGTTACTTCCGGCATCCAAAAATCACTCGACTGAAGTGGACCGCTAAGGGCTGCATTGGCGAGCTCTTCCAGACCGTCTCGCGAACCGCCAATTTCAGCGTCAAGCCACTCTTCATTCTCCGCCTGCGTCCCCCGCATCATGGCATGCGACATATCCAGTACGGAGTTGTTATCCGTGTGGTTGTCGATAGTCTGGCGGTCGGGAACGGAAAGCTCAGAGCCCGAGAATGCCATCTCAGCCTCCTCGTCCGAAATGACCGTGACGTAGTTGGAAGGGAACCATCCACGCTCGTCTCCCAGCAGTCCATCCCACCAACCCGACGGTTGCTGCGTCAATACCTCAATGATATCGTTCTGACGAAAAGAGAGGGCCGAGGCATCCTGAGCCTCATAATCATAGAGGGCACGACAGAACAAGGTGGTGTACTGGTCGTCGAGGGGTTCCATGTCCTCCTGCTGGGACTGACGCTGGGTGTGGGTGGTATTAAGTACTGTAGTTGTTGTCCTGCTGGAAGAGGGAATGAACGCATGGTGGTGGCTGCTATACATGGGGGCGGCCACAGCAGCCATGGGAAATTAGGTAGAAGGCAGGGCGCAAAAAGAGCAATGAGGGGCAGTCCACGGGAGGAGGCGGTAGGATCGTCAACGGATATGATTATGTAACGCGACCTGATGTATGCTACCGCTTCAATGTTCGCTGTTTTTCCGCAAACTCGACTATCTTCCTGTCCACGAATAGCCCCTTGCGTTCGCGCACCCCGTCCATATACCCCTTCGCAATGTTCGACCGGTCAGCCTTTTCACCCAGGTCCTCCAGCTCTTCCTCCGTCGTCGGCACCCAAAATGGATCCTGATCAAGCAACTCATACCTACGCAATCGTTAGCAGCTTTAAATAGAAAGCAACAACCCATGTACCCGCTGAATATGAGCTGTGGGCTAGCAGCTCCAGACGTTCGCTTCCGGATATCTAGGACATTGCGAATCAGCAACCCGCTGTTGATCAAAATTAACAGGCACCCACCATCTGCAAAACCGAAGCTTTCGACGACCGGCAACAGGGCAGACACATTGAAAAAAGATGTGCCCTCCTTCATCTCCTCGGCCACGATGCGCCCACGTCGTTTTGCGACAACGCCATACACCTTTCCCAGAACATCCGCTGTCATTGCATCAGCACAATGCGCGCCATCAAATGTGACAACTCACTCGAAGCTTGGATGTCGCAGGTATACATTGCTAGCATCAGCCGCGGAGACCAATCCAACAGTCCGTTCTTGCAAGCATCCCGGACAGCTGATATCACTGAGCCAGTCACCTGCGCCATCCGATTCTGCTCTAAAGAAGCAGAAAGTAAGAGGTATGATCAGCGCCCGAAACGATTAGTAGAGTCCAGTCCACTAACCAATCTCCTTTTCCAAGCTCTCCCTATCGATTTCCACACTCTCCACAAAATAAGCCATCCCCTCTACGGGCTCTGCACACAACGGACCTTGAAAGGTAGCGAGCTGAAAGCCTGTTTCGACATTGCTGTCGAAATCTCGAATTAATTTCTCGGAGTTGTTTTCTACGTCCTCCACCGGTTTGTTTTTTTCCAGCCGGCGTTTCAGTCTATTTTCAATATCAAAGACCAGATATCAAGAAGAAACCGTCAGACTGACGAAGACAATCCGGAATTGGAACTCCTTGCGTCGATAAGGATGCAACCACCAGCGTTTTGTGGCCCAAATGCCCAGACGCGCTCGGATATATCTTTCCATTCACCACCGGCTTCCTGACATTTAGCCCGCAAACAGTCCCAGAATTGCTCTGGCTTGACACTGGGCTTTCGTCCGACATCGCCGTGGATATCAATTCCATCCTCATCATCGATCTCGGCTTCGTCATCAGCGATATCTGCGCCCTTCCGATCGCGCCGCAAGTTTTTCAGCGTAGAAACGTTTTCGAGAATAAAATCAAGGATCAGTCGAGGCAGCGGGCTTGCGCGAATGGTGAATGTGACCACATTTTGAGAAATTGCTCCATAAATTGTGCCGCGAGGGGCGTTCGCAGTTTTAGGGGGAGCCATATCTACAGCGCGTGTTGTGTGTAAGCTACGTTATAGCACGAGTACCAAGTTGGAATCACCTATTCCCTTCACCGCTGTCTCGCGGAACGGAACGATTGGCTTGGAAGCCTGTAGCTCTACCCGCGCGAATCGCTGTCGAAGATCATTCAAGCACCTCTGACGGATAAAATCAGCCTCAAGCTTATGTAAGTCAAGGATGAACCGACCTCAAAGTGCAGCTCCCCGGCTGTCAAAATGACGTGCTCACCAGTTTGTTGCTGGAAAGTCTCCACGCAAGGGTCTGACTGACTCAGGAGTTTTAACCCACTTATTAGCTTTGGCATGTCGGCAGGCTTAACAGGTTCCAGTGCGACGCGCACTATCGGAGGCGCCTGGTCGAATCAGCGCATTGGACGTTCAAAATAATGAAAACACCTACAGCGCGACTGACCCCTCCCAGATTAACAAGGCAGTCCTTCAATGCGTTGACATCAGGTGAGTCTCCGACCCCAATCTCCCCTGGGGCGCACAATGTCGCGCTCCGCCACACTTTGCCCTCGAGTCCTTTAATCGCGAAAATATTCCCGGCGCGGACGGAGTCGACAGTGACGAGCTCCCTGCCCATCATGACGTACAAGCCTTCCACTACTGCAGTGACGAGATATTTTACATTCCGCGGATGAGTGGGGCTAAGCGATGAGTTGTATTTTGGCAGTATACCGTATATCTGGGTTCCTGGTATGATGGTTCCCGAGTACAGCCGGGCGAAACCGAGGATAACCTCGATGTCGCCTTCGTCTTCGGCAACCTCTGAATCGGGTGTAGCGATTTCGCTTTCAGCAGTATGTGGCCCTTCTGCCTCGGCAGCTTGTCGCGCCTCTCGGGTCTCGCGTGCTCGAGCCCGCATCTCGTCGGCAGTCATTGGCTTCTTCTTATTTTCCGGAAGATCTTTCCCGGAGACTGCGAACATCTTGCTCACATACGCCACAACGCAGGCGTCTGGTCCAGTTTTCGATCCAAAGAGATCCTCCTCGAGTTTATTCTTTGGTTTGACGGTCATTTCATACAGGTCTGGATAAAGCATTTTTGGGATGCGGATGGCTTGGGCTACCGAAGGCGCGGGGACGATGTCGATAACCGTTTGAATTATGCATGTCGAGAGGGAAAGCCATTGGGAGAAAATAAGTGAAAGCAAGTGGCGTGAGTCTTTTGACTTGAGATCTCGCAGTGGGATTTTCAGGTTCAAGGCTGTTACGATTTTGGTTACTTTTTCCGTATTTCTGGCATAACGAACCTCAATGTGAATGCTCGGTTGTGTGAAGATGCGACGCACGGGTTGAGCACAACAGCATCATATACAGCCCATATATTTTCTAGGATGAATTGCACGAAGAGGGGTTTGAGCGCCCGCCCGCGAAGGTGCTTATAACTTATCACCTTCTTCGTCTTTGGGTCAATGAAAAAATCTCCCCACAACACCCTTCGCAAGTTTGCTTCCTTCATTCCCAGTTTCACAGCAAAAAGCTGAGCAAACTTTCCGATACGGAATCCCCAGCCGTCAATGGCAGAAGCGAAAACGACATTCCCGCGCTCCGGTGCAAAATATATGTCTTCGTCGTCCTTTTCTTGGAATTCGTCGTTGATGGCCGCATCCGTCTCGTCTGCGTGCATCTCTTTTTTCTCAGCCACCCGGCGTTCGCGTTCCTCTCTCCAACGAAGATCGTCCTCCATTCTGTCGCCAGCAAAGAATTTTCCCATTACAGCATTGACCTGTTCGATGAGGCGAGCTAAATGATGGTATGCTTCCACTGGTGCGAGCTGAAGCTCTGTGATGAGGCGGTCGAACTTATTTATGACCAGAATGGGGCGTAGCCTATCCAGCCAAGCTTGCCGCAGAACCGCGATTGTCTGTTCACCAGATTAATGTTAGAATGCGAGGAAAGTGAGACCACATTACTTGGGTGCAGACACCTTCTACAGCGTCGACGAGCACCAACGCCCCATCACACAGACGAGAAGCAGTGGAGACCTCGCTAGAAAAATCTACATGCCCGGGCGTATCTACCATGTTCACCACGTAGACCTTAGGACTTTTCCCTGCTAGCGTCAAATAAGCTTGCATATCAGCAACAATATCGACATACCGTCTTTCTCCATAACCTGAAACCGAAGCGAAATGGCACTACTCTCCATGGTGATCCCTCGTTCTTGTTCGTCTTCTCGACTGTCCATGTATCTCATCTTTCCAGCCATCCTGGAGGAAATAATATTGTTCGCTGCGAGGAGCGCGTCCATAAGTGTTGTCTTGCCGTGATCGACATGGCCTAGAGTGGTTATTATGCGAACGTTTGCAGCGTCTGGAGCGGCCATGGTGCTGCTGCGATGGTCGCGTACAAAAGTAAGTCGATGTCGGAACCGAAACAGGACCCCTGATAATCCTTTTGGATCCCAGATCCCGGTTCGGACAAAATTTCGGCGATTTGGACCTTAAACCTAGGTCCGTTTCGGACAAAAATGGGGGGTCCGACGACGACAGCCTAGGTCCCAGTTCGGACAAAATCTTCGGGCCCTGACCACCTTCACCCGCAGAATTTATGTTACCCTCGTAGTCTACTTGGTGTGGTTACTTGCTTTCCGTATCATGTAATATGTTCTGCTGCTTTTGCGCGTTCGAGCCCAGGCAAGCGTAATTTTTTGCCTTCAATCACCTTCCTTTTTCAGATTTATTTGCATTCAGACAACGTAGCCACATAAATATAAATACCTTTTTTCGTCATCTTCTCGCACTCGCCGGGCGCTGAGAGTCAGCATGGGCACCATCGTGGTCGACGACGAAAAAGAATTTATTGCGGATGACTGGATTAGGAAGGGGAAGGACTATTCGGACGACCTACCTTGGGAAGTGATCGAGGCCAAGAATGCGGTATTCAAGCTTCCCGCGCCCGTCGTGGGGCTCATACCTGCCGGAAACGTACCCGTGACGGAATTTGCAGCCCTCGCCTTACCTCGCCAGTCCTCGGAGCTCGCCTACGGAGAGACTCAGCTGTGGTTTAGCAATGACGAGCCGACAACCGATATTGGTGTCTTGAAGGATCGCACGCGTACTGTCCCTCCCCAGCGTGTTCTTGACCTTCTCGCGCGCAAGTCGGGACAGGCATGGCTGAACGGCGCCAGATCTATCGCCGATCCCCGTTATAATGAGGGCGCGGATAGGTTCCCCTTGTGGGTACTTACGTATTGGAAGGAAATGGCTAGCGTGATCGGGCACCAGACGCACTGGAAACGCAGCATTGAGTGGCTGGACAACGAGCAGAAAAAATGCAAGGAGGAACATACCCGGACTGTCGTCGAGGAGGCGCGCGCAGAGCTAAAAATACTGGGATGGAATGCTCCCCTCAGCTTTGGGAAGCAACAGACTTCGACGACATACCTGCAGCAATTTTTGGGTACTGTTTGGCTCAGCACGGACAGCATCGACATCATGATGGAGGAGCTGTCCGCACGAGTGGAGGCAGATCCCGAGCTTGCAGATGTCACGGTCGCGACACTTGAATTTTCGCGACAAATACTGGACACATCGAAGGGTCAATACACGAAGCAAACGGCGTCACTCCTCCATCGCTACGAGCGCGAGGTCAAGGAGAAGAGGAAGAAAAGGATCATCTTCCCTGTGAACGTTGGCAATAAGCACTGGGTCGGTGGTGCGGTAGACTTCACGAAAAAGACTATTGAATTTGGTAAGTGCACAATTTATGGGACAGAGAACAAATACTGACGCAACACAGGTGATTCCCTACCAGGATTTTTTGCACCGCCCAAGAAATTCATCAAAGCGACGAAAAGGTGGACTCAGCTGCAATTCGGCGAAGAGTTTCATTCCAATTACGACGGCCTGGAGCACGGCATTCAGAAGGACGGATATAACTGTGGAATCGTCATGTTCAATACCTGCGAGCGAGCCGTGTATCCCAACACACCACTTTGGATTCCACGCAGCGCGGTCCTGGCTCGGATACAGCATTTTCTGAAATATGCGAAGAATCAGATCAAAGAAATTTCGCCAGAAACATCCACGGTACGAATTACCTGCATTTCCCTGGCTGTAACACTCATTGTCATGCTAGACCGGCGCTGCCCGAGCCAAAATATCGATCGCCGACCTTCTCAATCCGCGGAAGGGCCAGAGCAACAAATCTTCCAACAGCATCGCGTCCTCCGACAACAGCGAGGCAGGGTCGAGCGACTATTCTGACGCCGATGTTCTCCTGGGACGGGCGACGTGGGATGATGATTCAGAGGACGATGGCAGCATGATGGAGGCACCTCAGGCCGACGCTTCTGATCATCTGTCTTTTGCGACAACCAGCGGCGCTGATTTCAGTGATTGGGATGTGATGTCGGGGTCAGCTATGGAGGTTGATACCGGAGGATTTACAGAGGACGAGCCAGAGAAGGCAGCATTAGAAGACGAGGAGCGGCCGGCCATGGAGGTAGACGTGGCAGATGCTGCCGGTCCGAGTGCAGATGGTGGAAAAGACTCAACATCCGCGGCGCCAGGTGGAAAATCCGAGCCCAAGAAGGGCAGGATTCAGAGCACGCTCTTAGGTTTTTTCAAGGGGAAGGGGAAGACCCGCAGCGAGGACGTGGAGCCGAAGGAACCAGCTCCGAGTGGGGGGAAGAGACGTCGTGCGGGAACGGATGCAAGTGGCGGTAGCGCGGCGAGTTCAGTTCCCACGAAGAAGAAGCCCAAAAAGGAGCGTGCTCCGATTGCAGCAAACGCCGGCCTCAGTAAATCTGCAAAATGGGCGCGCGAAGCTAACGAGCAAGTGCGGAATGGGACATTCGTCGTCGACCCGGATCAGTACGCCAACTGGAAGGGCAAAGTCCTTGGGAAAGACCCATACGCTGAATTCTTCCCCGGCATCCCCAACTTGAATCGCGTCCGGCATTCCAAATGCGCCACTATAGTCAGGGTCAAAAATCCCTACGACTTTACGCGATTCAAGGCACATGTCGACAAGGAGTGTCCGGTTATCCACGGCGGCGCGGGCATGTCCACTCTTAGCTTGGACTCGTTCAAGCCTGGCGGTAGCAAAGCGCGCGTGCCACAAGACTCCAGTGCTCCTCCATGCGACGTCGACGATAAACCTTGTCCAGGTATCACCGAGGATGATATCCCAAATGTCCAGAAATATTTGCAGCGCTCGGGGGCTATGGGTGGCGGTTCGCGTTCCGTGTTCAAGATAGCAATGTCCAAATTCAGCAAGGCGTTTGGCGCGCTGGGGAAAAAATGTCAGCGCGAGGTTCTCGACACGCAACAGCACGAACGCAAGTGGCGAAACGACCACGCCGAGCTGCGTATTTTTTCATCATCTTGTCAAAAAAAAGTGCCGGCTCGGAGCCTGAGGACTCTCCCTTGTTCCGAATGCACTGCTCTGCTATCCCAGAAATCTTTCAAGGTCGCACTGAAGAAACCGGCCAAGGACCCCAAAAATTACATCTACACCAACAAGCAGTACAAAAACCAGCTGCTTGGTGAGATTTACAGCCGCACAATTGGGTTACAAGACATTGTCGAACAGCCGGTACGTGAAGATCCAAGTGTGGTGTGTGTGAGCCTAATATTTTATTACAGAACGCAAAGACTACGCCATGCATTCGTTACGCTCAAGGTGCATTGCAGGGCAAATACGACAACGACGTCTTCAATGGATTGGTGGAGGCAATGGTTACGAAGGTGGACCGCGAGGAGCGTGGCGTTGGCATGCAGAATTTCAAGTACGCTCCTGCATATGACGAATTTTGCAATGTCCTTCGAATTAACAGTCCGGCGGCCTATCGGTCTTTCCAGGAGCACCTTCCAGCACGAAGTGAGCGCAGTTTCCGGTGAGTCGATATGCAATTTTCCTTCTGCGAATCAAAATTAATAAGATATTAGCGCGAAAGAAGCCCGTGAACCCCGATTTCCAATGGATATATCCGACAGGAATTTCGAGCTCGCAGCTGGACACCTGGCCGCATTGAACTACGATGGGCCGGTGAATCTGAGCTGCGATGATACCAAGCTCTTTCCTTCATTTCGTCTGTATTGGGACGGCGAACAGAAGTCCCATTTCCTGGTCGGCGGAACTGACGGGCCACTGCGCGTCACTGATCCGGACCAAGTGAAGGCGGTCATCGCAGAGGCGAAAGCAAAAAAGCCACCAAGGTGGGTTCTTCCAATTGCTTTTGCCGCCGTTTATTGACTGAATTTGGGTTCAGATTCGCCTGTGGTGTTTAACTATTCCTGTCCCCGGTGTGACTCCTATCATCGTCGCGGCTCTTCCCATTGCAAACGATCTCAAAGCCGATGTCTTGCTGAAATATCTAGACCAAGTCGTCAATGGCCTTCTCGATCACGGCATAAACATCATCTCCTACGCGTGCGACGGAACCCAAATCGAACGTACTGTCCAGGATCTTTTCGTGAAACAGGCGACCGAGCATGTCACGCACATTATCAAGGATCCTCACGGAAAGCGCACCGATCTGTGCATTATCATAGCTGTCGTGCGCGGTCACTCCATCTGTATGATCCAGGACTCGAAGCACGCCCTCAAAACGTTCCGCAATAATCTCTTCTCCGGTGCCCGCCTGCTGGCTTTAGGGAGTTACACCGCAATTTACTCTCGCATCCGTGAAATGGCCTTCGCGGATGGAGCTCCCTTATTCCATCGAGATGTCGAAAAACTGGATCGCCAGGATGACAACGCTGCCACTCGTCTCTTTTCCGCAGATACCCTCAAGTATCTTGCGGACCATCATCCAGAATATCTTGGGGAAATTGTCTACCTCTTCATTTTTGGAGAGCTAATTGACGCGTATCAGAATAGGTCCATTTGTCATGCGGAGCGAGTGAAACTCGTCCTTCGGGCTCGCTACTTCCTGGATTCCTGGAGCTCCTTCCTCGACATTTCCAACTACAACAGATCCGTTTATTTCCTGTCCCGTGAGGCCGTCGACATCGCTCGTTTCATCATCGAGGGCTACCTCTCTCTGCTATACATCCATCGCGACCATCTTAACGGCATCTTCCCGCTCCTCCCTTGGCTGCATTCGAGCGAGGCATGCGAGCATGTCTTTGGTGAGTCCCGGCACATTGTCAAAGACTTTGCAATGTTGGACTTCCTTTACATGATCCCCAAGCTTCGTGTGAAGCTTCGGGCCGCCGTCCTTCGAGCCAAGGCTTCGAATCCGAAAGCACGCGCAGCAGGATATTCACACACCTATTTCGATACCACAGGCCTCGATATTCTCGCGCTTTCGACGTTCCCGACTGACGCTGATATTGACGAGATCGCGTCAGAAGCAGCTGAGGAATCTGACAGCTTAATGGCGTTGCTTGGCCTTGCACCGTCCCAGCTGTATCCCGGCGCTGTCCCCGTGCCATCTACGCTTCCCAGCATTAATACATGGTATGATCCGGAGTCGGATGAAGACAATGCCGCAGATTCAGACGATGAGAGCATCTCTGAAGCCCAGCAATTGCAGAACCTCATTGATGAGGCGGAAGACGAAGCGGTTCCGCGAACTCGGAAACAGACCCAAGATCTACTTGGTCTGACGTCCGCCACGATGGCTCTCTCGGCGGATGACATGATGAAGATGTAAGTTTCTTATCAAAATGCGATTCACGTTCTAACGCTTTCGTTCAGTCACGCTACCCCGGACAACAAGGGCGAAATTCTGGATGAGCTCATAGCGGAGGAACATGGGGCAATTCAAGCAGTCACCAATCTCGCTCCTCTCGTCATCTCGGAAACATCGAAACCTCTGGGTCGAGGCTCAGCAACAGCTCAGACCATTGATTTCGATTACTTAGTGGAATTACGTCGCCGTCATCAAACGATTCAGGCTGCGCGCGGGGTACGCACGCGTGTTATTGATACCACCAACACCGAGAAGGCCAAGGAGGCGTCGTTGCGACAACAGCTCATACGCAAATTTCACCTAGCATTAAAGGAGGATCAAGATCGAGCAGTCGGTACCGGGGTCGAGCGTGAAGCGCGTTGGAAGGCATCTGCCCCCGGCGGCCGTGGAGGAAACGTTCCCGGTTCCTCGTCGGACATTGTTCTGGCAGGAAACTCTGCAAATGCTGCGCTGACAGCCACAGCTCTCGCTAAAAAGGTATGCATTTCTCTCCCACCACATGTGTACTAATCTTCGATTTAGGCCGCCGCCAAGCGCAAGGAAGTATTTACAAAGGCCAAGGTTCCAAACCTGGCTGATGTAATTGGCGCCCGCGTTACAGTGTTCCGACCGCTTCGCGTCGGTGACTATGGAGTCATTTTAACCAAAAACGGCCTTATGGTCGGCCACAGTGTGTTGCACCTCCACTCATCTATCCATTCTAATGCGCTCTTTGTAGTATTTGGGATGCAGTCCAAGGGAGGAGGCAAGCACGGTAAACACGAAGCTGTGACCGACTCTTCCAACGTCTCCGCGTTGTCCAAAATCTCAGTACAAGTCTTTGAACATCTCCATGGCCCTCAATTTAGATCTATTCCCACTGCGACGGCACTACTTCAGACAAAACAATTCGGTCACATCGCTCCCATCAACTTCCTGTGCTTGCTCTCGGCCGTTCCCAAGTTTTCGTCCGCGGCCCTCGAGCTGGCACCCGAGGACTCTGATCGATTCAAGACGCTTTCTCGTGGCCTTTCTCAATTCAATACCGCTATGACACTATTTAGAAAGCGGGGTAAAAAGGTGGCGACACCAGAGGGTGATTCTGGTGAGGAGGAGGCAGAATAAATTCTTGGCACGGATCCAGGTGTTCTTTATACACTTTAGATTGTAAAAAACGCTTTTTGGGGGCGCCCGTAGGCCATATACGACGTGCGGAGCAAAAAAAATGGATTTTTGGAGGCTAGTACCGGTTCGGACAAAATTTGGGCCATCCGGACAAAATCTGTTCGGACAAAAATGGGCCGATCGGGTCTGGTCGGGATCTAGCCTCCAAAGGGATTATCAGGGGTCCTACCGAAACGCGTTTTCCAGTTTGGGATAAGAAGGAATTGCGTAAACGTGATTTGTCTAGATCTGGAGTTCTCAAGCTCTCAAGATCTCAAGATCTCAGGAGTTAAGCTAGTTAAATTTCAAGCTGCAAGCTTCAAGCTTCAAGAATCAAGTGCTCAATACTCAAACTCAAGTCATAGACCGGTGGCTGATCTCTCTATGAAGAGGCGAATTGTTCATAGAGAGACTGGTCAACCTGAGTTGAAATCTAAAGTATCGCTGGCTACTGACGAGCTTGCCTCTCTAGTAGATAGGACGGTTACCAGTCTACTCAAATCAAGGAAAGTCCAAGATTATGCTGAGCCCGTGACTTCGAAAAAAAGGCAATAATACATTGAGAATTATACATTGAGTAAACTTGTTGAACCCCTATGACAAGTCCATCGGGCCTTCGCCCTCGGCGGGAAAACATAACTCACTCTCGTCCCCAGCTGCCTCGTCATCATCTTCATTCCAATCGCTCATAGTCTCCCAGTCGTTCTCGAATTCGACATCAAGTGCGGAGACCTCGGCATCGTTTTCTCCTGTGAGAGCCAGAAACGACAACAGATTTATTTGACCTGGAGCGCGATGCGATATAGGCTGAACCCAGCGCCGTTCCCGAAGGCGCTTATGACGTTCCCGATCTTCTTCAATGCGCTTGAAGACTTCGCTGCGAGAGAGTGAGGAATGGCAAGATTTTTGGTGGGGCGCCGGCGCTGTCGGTGAGACATCACTGGCTATGTGTGGGTTTCGCTTCCGAAGCGCCGAGAGAACATCATCTACCGTCTGCGGATCCACAATACGCTTGCTTCGCCAACTTTCGAGTATCTACTAACCATGAGCAAGTGAGAACGGAGCGAAAACGTAAGACTCGCCTGCTTGGTACTGGTCAGGTTGGGCAGGCCATCTCTTCCTGCGGGTACAACGCAACCAACGATTTTGCCTATATCGCGATTGACAAAATCCACGTATTGATTATTTCCAGGGTCACATCCTATCGAGCTGGAATGGGATTTGACGAGAAGACACGTTTCGCAGAGGGAATCGAGAAAATATAGGATGTTGATTCGGGAATTAATCGAGCCCTGGGAACTAATGTTAGAGTTCCAAAAAGAACAGAGAACAGAGAGTCGCTATACCTTTTGACATTCCTCAACGATGCAATCCCACAGATCTTCACCGCAAGGTGGAAAATATTTGACTGCAAACCCTACAACTTTTTGGATAGACTGTTGAGAGCTGATTGAGCCAATTTAGGAGGAAAGTCTAGAGCACGAAGGTTGTTACTGACGCATTTAGACGCTTGAGAAGGGCAAGGAACTGTATGCGGACCTCAAATGGATCCATGGTCTGAGATAGGACACTCAGGCTCAAAAGCGAGCAGGACCCAGGACAACAAGTAACTACATGCATACACAATTACATCTGAATCAGAACCCAAGACTTTGGAACAGCGACCCAAGAGTTTGGGACCACTGAATGTGGTCAAAGCCTGCGTCCTTTCACTGAGCACGAATTTTGTGTGGCCTACGAAAAGTTCTCGCAATTTATTCTGCCTGGGCCCCGGGCTTGGCCCAAGGTTGGAGTAAGTAATGACCGTGGCTACCCCTTGTCACGTCTGCACAGCTATTTTTCGGTATCAACTCCAACCAGTACTGTGGCTCTTACATCGCCCTCGTTCTCAATCTCTCTGCCATGCAATCTCTTCCCATGGGGCCAGTAAATCTCTCGCCGTCGAGTGTGCAGGCAACATCGAGCATACCCACTGGCAGTAGCTCCGATGCTGACCCAAGCATTGTCTCGGACAACGACCCGCTCTTACTTGCCAGCAGGCTCCAGACAGAGGAACATATCATGAATCTGCGGCAGAGGCGAAAGGGGAAAAAACAAGGGAAGATTGTGGGGGAGTTTTACGAAAAGCAGAATAAGCAAATCGAAGCGCTCCTGATGACGATGGATCAACACATCGAAACTGCGCAGGAGGATGAAGATACCAACAGGCTTGCGGTACGCTTTCATACTTTTCACACAATTTTCTGAGAGTTAATCGTCAAACACAAGATTAAGATCGCTATTTACGGCTCTCTGATTGCTAACTGGTGCGTTCTTTTCACGTTGTTGGTAGTTTCCTCGGCTGACATGGTGTTCAGCGTTCTGGCCATACTTCAGATATACGCCGCCATTTCTTCCCTTTCCCTGTCGTTCTTCGCCACAGCAATGGATGCTGTTTTCGATCCCCTCGCGAATTTCGTACTGAATTATTGCCACCGCAAGGCAATATCGGCCGACCTGCGGAGATACCCCTCAGTACGTTGGGCTCAACGAACTGAAAAGTACCCGCATTTCTGATCTACTTTTTTCAAGGGAGGAAGTCGACTGGAGACAATCGGAGACATCGTTTATGCCGGTGCCATGGGTTCTGTCTCAGTGGTGCTTATCGTTCGTTGTTCGTCTGAATTGCATGGCATCTCCTTTGATAGCTTGAACAGGCTTTCTCAATCCAAGACCTAGCTCGCGGCTCGTCAAGCGACTCCGATTTCCACATTCCAGCTGTCGTGGTTGTGGGTATCGCCTTCCGTTAGTTCATAACTCCAGCAGCTTTGATATTGATCCCCAACTCAGGCCTATAGTCACCAAGTTGGCACTGTTTATATATTGTTACTCGGTGCGATCCAAAAACTCCCAGGTACGAGTACTCTGGGAAGATCAGTGAGTCAACGAGCTGTAATGTCAGTACTTAGTCCTAATCTACACTCCTTAGTCGTAATGACCTTTTCGTCAACGGGTTCGGTATCCTGACGTCTTCTGCGGGCGCAAAGCTCCGCTGGTGGATCGATCCTCTTGGCGCACTTCTTATATCTTGTCCGTTAATTCTTCCTCTGGGCTTGCCCAATCCTGCTGACGCCCTTGATAGTGGCACTCATAATTGTCTGGGGACGTACACTGCGCCGTCAATTCCTTCTGTTGGCAGGCGTAGCTGCCCCCTTGGAGTTCCAACAGCTCGTTATATACAAGGCCATGATGTTTGCGGATGACATCACCATGATCGACTCATGTTCCGTTTACCATGCTGGCCCCGTATGTGCCCTGACACTCTCATCTCCATTTATGTCTTCAACCTTCTTTAAGGACTATGTGGTTGAACTAGACATAGTGATGGAGGCTGATACCCCACTCTGGAAAGCCCACGATCTTTCTCAGGCACTGCAAGATAAGATAGAACAGCTTCCCAACGTCGGAAGAGGTCAGTATTATTTTAAGACTCAATGTTACATAAAATCTTATTTTTGCCTGAACTAAGCGTTCGTGCATGTGGACCATGAAATCAGCCACAAGCCTGTATGTCATGTCCGCTTTCTAGCAGTTCTCCATGCTAATATTTATCTGCGTTATTAGGAACATCGCAAGATCAAGTGAGCTCCCCAGTGGTCATGAAGTTTAGAGTTGTGTTATTTAGAACGGTAATCTATATCATGCTTTATCGACTCCCATGAACTTTTGTGGAGTCGTGGTTCTTGAGTCCGTTTATGCTATGACACTTCTTTCACATACACCACAGGAAAATCTCATGATCAACCACACTCACACGATCAAGCCCCTGCTGACGTTGTGCCCAGCGACGCCGACAAATTTTCGTCTGATCTATTCAGCAGTATTTCTGCTTCTTAGAATTCACCGGGCATTCTTCGTGATTGACCATATTGTAGCGCGATCTGTTCTCAAGAGACTCCGGGCTCCGAGCCGGGAGCCCAGAAAGGAATCGATACGGCTGTATACATGACTTGAAAGTAAGTAAAGCACCAAGTATCAAAATATAAGGATGCGGGAGGGTGGGTAGAAATTCAAGCAGGCAGCGACGAGGAATAGTCGACCGAGGACGGGATTCTGCGCTGCGAGGAGGAGGGAGCGGCAAGGCAAGAAGCAAGCGCTGAATTCCCCTGAGTGCGCGGCTTCCCTTATAGACCCACACGGCGATCGACCTGGAAATGTTAATGTCTCGCGCAGCACGACTGCGGTCCGCTGGTCAGGAGTGACTCAGGGCACGGCGACCATCCCGTGCTTTGCGAACGTTGCCGCGTTGACGTCAGGATGGCGTGACACGGTATCCTGAGTTATCCGGTACGTATCACGGAGAGATGAAGAAAGTGACATTCATACCGTGCACCATTAGACTACAGTAAAGAAAGTTCTTAACGACATAAATATTGCCGCTGTCCATGTCAACTCCAATGATATAAACACGACGCAACCAACATGGGGAGAAAATACAGTGGTCTACGGCTGTCGAATCCAGTTAACGTTGTTCCTAGGTTGTCCTGTCGCGAGGAAAACATATACAACTGAGAGTTGGTCACGTTCTGACGCGAGCTCGAGACCCGTCGCTGCCGTTTGGCATGTAATTATATGAACGATCGCCGGACGGAGGCAAACATCTGAGCCGGGGCTAAGCGCTAACCCCCCATCGCTCCTGCCTCTTCTTCCTTCCCAACATTCATATATGTCGGCCTCCAGCTCGACATCTGGCGGCGGTTGGCGCACTGTTCTTGTGCCTCGTTCTCGCAATCGGGGTCGCCTCAAGGTATGGCTGACACAGATTCGCTAGTGTGCACCCCGACCAATCAAACGACTCCGCGCAAACGCAGAACTGTAAAAGGGGTGTTGTTCGAATCGTCAATGGGACTGGGAGCGAAGAGCAACTTACAATCGTGAACCGTTACCTCGGATATTAGAGAGTAAGGCACTTTCTAAAGCGGAGGCAGAAAGGCTCGTATCTAAACGACTAGAGATCAGGGGCGTCGATACTCTGGCCAGAAAAGTACATGCCGCTGATATCGCTGAAGCTCGAAGCCTCTGAACCGTGATTACTCCCTTGCTCACTGACGCTTCGTTCGACAAGTGGCCCATACCGTCGATGCGACTGACCGAGTGCACTGCGAGGGGAAAGTGCAGGTGGACTGGAGGACTTGCTGGGAGAGAGATGTCTGCTGATCGGTGAATGAGGTTGAGAATCTGGCGGAGGCGAAGGGATGTCGGGTATAGACCCGTGCGCAGAGCTGGCACTAGACACGCTGAGTGGACTAGAATAACTGTCACGTCGGAAATGTCCTTGCATGACGGAAGTGCCCGTAGCTGCTGGTCCCATGCGTCCACGGTTAACCTCTTTGGCCTTGCCCATGCCACGAGGAGCACCAGGCCGGGAAGCAGCACTGACGAGCCCCAGGGCATCATTCGTCACCATCTGCTGCAGTTCTTGCAATTTACGATCCAAAGCCTCTTGTTCTTCCACATTTCGGTCAGCCTCTTCCTCCTTTTTTGCCTCTTCGTCTTCAGAATCAGTGCCCTCTTCAGACGAAGTGGATGAAGTAGGGCTCAGTAGACGGTGCGCTTTCTTGGGCCCCTGAACCGTGAGTGTCGATGACGACGACGCCTTTTTAGGGCGTGGCGAATTATTCCCAAGCGAGCTTAGACGTGCTCGGACGCCTAGTGGTGTGGAAAACCGCCGCGAAGGGGCTATGCTCCCGCTTTCCAGTCAGCCTACTGACAGCACGGGATGCCACAGGATGCTTCTCGGGAAAAAGCGCGTCGTCAAAAGGTCTGGCAGGTTGGGTTGTTGAAGGGCTCGAAACGCCCGGAATATCTTGCAAGCCACGAAGTTCCTCTTGAAACCTCGCATGCACGCGGTAAAGCAAATACGGAAGCGGGACCTCCAAATGAGCAGCAAGGCCCTTCCCTAAAGTATTCAGTCAGCGTCAGTGCAGCGGCTGACGTATGCAGCTGACAGTCGGTGCCTCCATTGTCAGTAGATCGAGAACGCTCAATCACTTTCCACAGAATGTCTGCTTTCTCCGGCGGCCAGTCTATCTATCCGCAAAATAAAAAATGAGGCTAAGGCAGCAGACGATGCACGAACTCGAGGAGGATCAAGTAATGGTTGATCGGGCCGATTCCATGGTAGTCGAACAACCACGCGCACATTGGGTGCCGTCGTAGGCATGGGACGTCTTGCCAACGTCTTGCAATCGTCTTCCGGTCGGCAAGCAAGTAGAGCCAAGAAGGGAAAGGAGCGGTCACGTTGTTGTACCTTGTACATTAAATATTTCTATGCTTGTTCTGTCATGCACGCCATCCACCAGTTTTCTCGCGGCACGGCGACTTTGTCGTACGCTGCATGACCAGCGCTGGTCTTGTTGGGAGGTAATCATCGGCATCGAAACGCATGCGCAGATCAAGTCGCGTCAAAAGTTGTTCTCTGGTTCGTATTCTATCTCAATCTTTTTCTACCGATCTCTTGACTATTCACACAAGACTCATTGACCTCCCGTCTTGGAGAAGCGCCTAATCTCCATGTGTCTCCCTTCGACGCTGCATTTCCAGGAACGTTGCCTGTCCGTGCTCGCTTTGACGTCCATGACACTATCCCAATTGTGTGCGGATAGAAACTCAACCAGAAATGCGTAGACCTGGCGCTACGGACAGCTCTGGCGCTCCACTCCACAATTCAGATGCGGTCTTCGTTTGATCGTAAACACTACTTTTACTCAGATCTCCCGGCCGGATACCAAATTACACAACACTACGGTCGGCATCTTCCCAACTTGTGTCTCTGGACTGGTCATTTATTTTCTGAGCAGCACCTATAGCATTAGGAGGACATGTATCCATCCCCAATTATGGTTCTCCGATACGGATAAAACAAATACAGCTCGAACAGGTATGAAGTGTCTCAAGCTCGTTCATTTTCACAACGAATAACGGCCTCGTAGGACACCGCGAAGTCCACATTCGACCCGCGCACTCAAACATCTTACATTGACTTGAACCGGGCTGGAACGGGACTCCTTGAGATCGTTACCGAGCCTGATCTCCGGTTAGTCTATCCTTCATCTCACCCTTTTCTGAGTTCCAATGTCTTCCTACAGTTCGCCGGAAGCGGCCGGTGCATATGTTCGTACTCTGCAGGCTATTCTTCGCGCTATAGGTGCTAGCGATGGCAACATGGAAGCTGCACGTATCTAACGCGACTTCTGCAAAGATTGTGCGCTAATTTATTGCAGTACAGGGCTCCCTAAGATGCGACGTCAATGTCTCCGTAAATCCCGTCGGGGAACCTCTGGGTACTCGTTGTGAGATCAAGAACCTCAACAGTGTCAAGTTCATGCAGGCTGCTATCAGTCTGTGTTCATCATCCATCGTGCCCTGGTGTCATAATCAACTTTACAACAGTTTATGAAATTCATCGGCAGCGTGCCCTTTTGTCAGGCCCAGATGGTACAGTCCCGCAAGAGACGCGTGGATTTAACCAGGACACTTTCGAGACGTTCAAGATGCGCTCGAAAGAGGACGCGCCTGATTATCGGTACATGCCTGACCCCAATCTTGGTGTATTGACCCTCACTCCTGTAACACTTGATCCACTGTCTTGCTATCACGGTAATTAATTTAGTCCCTAGGAAAGGATCGAACATATCACACGAACTATGCCTGAGCTGCCCTGGGAGACACGGAACCGCCTGTCCGGAGTATACAAACTCTCAGAACAAGATGCGGATGTCCTCCTCAACTTGGACAGTGGACGGGAAGTCCAGTTCGACGGAGATCATGCTGATGGTGGTGCTGTAGCCTATTTCGGTCGCATATGCTCAGAAGGCAGGAACCCCAGGGTTGTTTTTAACTGGTGGGCTGCCCTTTTTTCTCATGAGAGCTCGTCACCAAGCCGTTCCAGGATGGCGCACGAGCTTCTCGGACGGTTGTCCGCGGCGAAACTATCATTCACGGATAATCCGCTGTCAACAAGTCAGTTGGGCGAGCTGATCGACTTGGTACAGAACGGTGTCATCACTGGTATCAAATTATATTCAACTTGGGTGCCAGTACTAAAAATCTTTTCACGTATTAGGTACCTCGGGCAAGCTCCTCCTGCGGCACATGCTCGCCGACCCTTCCTCTTCTAGCACTCCCACCGAAATAGCGAGGTCGCTGTCCCTTTTATCCTCGTCATCCGATTCGGACCTGGCCGACCTCTGCGCTGCCGCCATTGCCGCGCTTCCGGCTGAAGCATCAGCATTCAGAGACGGTCATCGAAATGTACTAAACAAAATTCTGGGGTGGGTCATGAAGGAGAGCCGGGGAAGGGCCGACTCCAAGGCAGCCAGAGAGCATCTAATCATGCTCTTGGAGGGTGGCAATGTAGGTAGAGGCTGATTGCTATGCGATTGCGCCAAATTGGTGCTTGCTAGGCATAAATTTTAACACCACATTGACTCCGATCATGTCCGTGTCTGCCGTTGACAAAGACGCGTCGAACTGAGACAAAGATCTTCGCGATTTGTTCTGCAGTACTCAGTTGGAGTCGTATATGTTACTTGCACCGTACGGGAGTTTACAATAAACGTTTACCAGTACCGCACTGGTTGAACATTTCAAAATTTTCACCTTCTTTTTCAGTGAAAAATGTTGTTTATTTTTCACACATTTTTCACTGAAAAAGCAGGTGAAAATTTCAAAACATTTTCATCACTTTCTTATTTTATTTTGAATTTTTCACCTTGAATTGAGAAAGTGGGTGACTTCCCGTAGGCATTAAATATTCCCCCAGAATATTTTCACAATTTCCGCCGCGATGCCGACGCATTCACCAGGACCCCATCAAATTGATCAACCCCAAATGGACGACATTTATTCTGCCATCACCCGAATCTACTCGAATCTATTCGAGGGGTAGGGACCCCCCGAATAGATTTTTGGGCTTTGGATTATCCCGTTTTAGCATCCGATCGTTGATGGTCACAGCATACCGTCACAAACACTCCTCCCGTTGCCCTCCTGAGCCCCGCCAAATGCACTATACACCTTCTCACACAAAGAAATTTGTCTCTCAATTCTTCTATCAGCAATTTTAGCAGTTCTTTCAGCCCTGAGAAACTCAAAGACATGAAAAACATGCATGTCATGGTCGAGACTCTAAAAATGGAGGATCTACCTTGTCTGAGACAATTTTGGGAGGGTTCCATGCAATTCAGAGTCATATGTACTGCTCTATGCCATGTAAAACAGTCAAGGTGGGACTTTGAAAGACCGGCCCGGCTCCCCTATAAAGTTGAAACATATTGATTTTCTTGCGGGAAGGTGACACTGTTGGAATATCCGTGTGAGTTGATCGCATCATTGGCACTCCGGAAATTGTACCGATATTGCGTCGGAATAAATTACCCTTACGGGAAGTCACCCAGTGCTGAAAAAGTTTTAAAATTTTCACTTTCTTTTTCAGTGAAAAATGTCTGAAAAATAAACAACATTTTTCACTGAAAAAGAAGGTGAAAAAATTGAAATGCTCAACCAGTGCCGGTACCTCGCATTTTGATTGAACTGGGCTGTCCATCCGTAGACTCGAACCAGTAGCAACGCCTTGAGTTTTGCGATGATAGTCGATCAAAAGCCGATGGCGAATGGAACATATTATGTAACCGGCTAGTCTCGTCCCCATCCGTTCTGGACACTGGTTGAACATTTCAAAATTTTCACCTTCTGTTTCAGTGAAAAATGTCGTTTATTTTTCACACATTTTTCACTGAAAAAGCAGGTGAAAATTTCAAAACATTTTCATCACTTTCTTGTTTTATTTCGAATTTTTCACCTTGAATTGAGAAAGTGCTGAAAAAGTTTTAAAATTTTCACCTTCTTTTTCAGTGAAAAATGTCGGAAAAATTACCAACATTTTTCACTGAAAAAGAAGGTGAAAAAATTGAAATGTTCAACCAGTGGCACTGGTTGAAGGTTTCAAGTTTTTGAGTGAAAAAACTAGTGAAAAATATTTAGAATTTTGCAGAAGTTTTTCGCCGAAAAAACAGGTGAAAAACTTAAAAGTTTTTCAGGACCTTTTCAACTTGGAATCACCGTGAAAAATGAGAAATAAAATTCATGGTTTCTTTTCAAAGAATTTCACCACTAATATTTCGGATATTACAGAACTTTTTTGCCGAAAAAGCAGGTGAAAAATTTAAAAGTTTTTCAGGACCTTTTTGACTTGGAATCACCATGAAAAATGAGAAACAAAAGTCATAATTTCTTTTGAAAGAATTTCACCACTAATATTTTCGATGTTACAGAACTTTTTCTCCTAAAAAGCAGGTGAAAAATTTAAAAGTTTTTCAGGACTTTTTGGACTTGGAATCACCATGAAAAATGAGAAACAAAATTCATAGTTTCTTTTGAAAGAATTTCACCACTAATATTCTCGATGTTACCGCCGAAAAAACAGGTGAAAAACTTGAAACTTTTTCAGGACCTTTTTGACTTGGAATCACTGTGAAAAATGTGAAATAAATTTCTTAGTTTCTTTTGAAAAAGTTTCACCACTAATTCATACACATTTGCAGGCAGAAACTGTGGTGAAAAACTTGAAACCTGAACTTTCAAGTTTTTCACCACAGGTTCCACCTACAAAAATACAATCAAATGTCTGAAAAAAGTTTGATGAAAGATAGTAAAAAATTAGAAAAGCAGATAGCACTTTTTTCAACATTTTTCAGAGTCATTTATTTCTTATTTTTCACTAAAAAAAGATGGCAAAAGAAACCTCATTTCATACTGATTTTTTGGCGTAAACAATGGTGAAAAACTCAAAATATTTTCCCCTCAAGATCAGAATGAGATATGTGAAATAATGTTCAGGGATCTGTGCTGGATCATCTTCAGATATTGACAGGGAGACTGGCCATTCATTTTGAGATACAAGGCCAAAACCCCAGCTCCCTACTTGCTTCCCATCCCTTTCCTGTGGTATATATTTCATTTCTTGCTGCCCCTGAATCAGAAGTCAGACTCTGAGGAGGATGAGTACAATGATTACCGTGAATCAAGCCTCAAATGTGAACTAGACCACTACAATGATACCATTTGTTGTGATATTGACAAAAATCCCGGTACGGCACTTGTGAAGTGGCGGGGTAGGTTGGGATTATGACCTGCAACAACTCAAAGCAGTGAGTTGGCAGATTGGGCCAGGGAGGAGTCAGTGTAGTGTCTGTGATACACAGAGGGGTTGAAGCTAAATGTCGAGGAGTCACACAATCAAAGGATCACAGAAACCATAAGTCTGGATATGCACTCCCTGCCGCATGTGATACGGTCCTGGAGTCCTGAATTCACTCCTTTCGTCCATAAAATCCACTATTCATCTCTCTGCTTTGGTTTTCCATTGGAGGGTCCACTAAGATATCAGAAACTGTTCATATTATATTTCCATAATAATTATTCCATGGATCACTGGGCAAGGCTCATTGGGACGGGAGAACATCAATATTTCTTGCAATTTATGGAGCACTACTGTGACATTGCTACTTCTAACTACCTTTACATGGCCTACACCACCATTTGAAAAACTCCTTTTGTCCATGTTTTCGGTCCAACATTTGTAAGTATTGGTCTGATCCTCACGAAATGTTACCCAAAACATTGTTGAAACGCAAAGTATTGAATCCCTCCATGCTTCGACAACATGTATCTTCTGGGATATATAGTGCGCGCAATATTTCACCAATGTTCCTCAAAGCCTTGAGGAAGTGTTAAATACCGAGCCGAAGAGTAGGGAATAAGTCTGAGGGGGTAACGCCGATGGACTCTGGGATATGGAGTCTGAGGATCGGAGTATCGGAGTTAGAGCGAGCACCACAAGAGCGGAGGGTGCACTCACTACCTGGGCTGGAGAACATAGAGAGAAGGAGAGAAGTCCGGAGATCGGAATCTGGAGTCCGAGTCAGAGCAGAGTGAATAGCCAAGCAACATTAACAATCAAGCTGAAGTACAAGCAAGTTGTTTATACTAAGTAAGTCATTGTAATCCTAAACAAGAAAAGTGTCAGGACCGTATGGTTGTAACTATAAGTGGTAGTCCATATATGGTAAAAGAAAAGAAGACGGAAGTAAAACAATAAGAGGGAAGTCCACATGAGTAAGAAAGTTCATCACAAGAACAGATAAACAGGAAACACTCAGTAATCCTTCATTGCATGAAAAACCCAATGATCTGCTCGGACGAAAGTCATCCGAGCTACTCCGGAGTTATCGGAGTTTCATAGGTGCGTATTGATCATAGTCATCCAATTGACCACAAAAACCATCCTTGCCACTCACCGTGGTGCCACAGATTCAAAATCTGAATTGCAGGCAGAAATGGGCCTCAAAAAGGTATTTAAATTCTGCTGAGGCCATTGTTGGATGGATTTTCGATTTGAGGGGCACCATAGGTGCATATATATCATAGTCATCCAAATGACCACAAAAACCCTCCTTGCCACTCACTGCAATTTCGCTGAGGCCATTGTGAGATGGATTTTTGATTTGAGGGTCTCCACAGGTGCGTATGGATCATAGTCATCCAAATGACCACAAAAACCATCCTTGCCACTCACCGCAGGGTCATGGATTCAAAATCCGGACTCAAAATAGCCTAAATTGGCTGTTTCCACAAGTATTTAAATTCCGCTGAGGCCATTGTGAGATGGATTTTTTATTTGAAGGGCACAATAGATGCGTATAAATTATGGTCATCCAAATAACCACACAGACCGTCTGTGCCACTCACTGCGGGGCCACAGATTCAAAATCCGAATTGCAGGCAGAAATGGACCAGCAAACAGGTATTTAAATTCTGATGAGGCCATTGTAAGATGGATTATCGATTTGAGGGTCACCACAGGTGCATATGAATTATAGTCATCTAAATGACCTCAAAAAGCATCCGTGTCACTCGGAGAGGGCACCCAAACGTCTGGTGCACTTGGGTTACTGATACCCCCCATCGAGTCACAGACGTGACGATTGCATCACCCATCATCACATTTGCCAGGCGCATCAGGATTCTTTCGACACGCCTGCGCCCTCTTCCCATAGGTTCCGATGGCGCCGTCTAAAAGAAGCCGCCACAACCTCTTCTCCGCCCGTGGACAGCAGATTCTGCAGGAAGCACGCGCAGCTGCCCGCAAAAGCTGGGGCTATGATTCAGCCAAGACTCGGGCGGATATGGTGGCTGCCTTCGCGACGTGCTTTGGGCAGGACCCATATCCGTGGCAGCTAGATGTGGCTGAGGCCTTTATTCTTAAGCTGGACTCTATTGTTATTGCCGGGACAGGCGCGGGAAAGACGATCCCCTTCATGCTGCCGTTGTTGATCAATCCGTCGAAGTATGTCTTGATCATCTCGCCTTTGAAGGTCCTGCAGCACGACCAGGTGAGTTCCATCAGTGATTCAGAGCTACTTCCAGCATAAATAACACGTCGATTTCAGGTAAAGCGGTTCCGTAAGATGAAGATATCAGCTGTAGCAGTAAACGGAGACACCTACTCCTCCGATCTTCAAGAGGTATGATATACCTTGCGGACCGGTTCAAATCTGACATGCGCATGTCAGGGCCTTGACTCTGGGAGATACCAAGTGATTTTCACGTCACCGGAGATGTGTTTAGAACACGCCGGCTTCCGGAAATGGCTCAGGTCCGAGCAGGCCACGAAGGGTGTCCTCGGCCTGATCATTGATGAGGCGCATTGCATCTCTCAGTGGGGCGGTGACTTTCGGAAGCTCTACAGCCTCTTGGATCAGCTCCGTTCAATCTTCCCACTTGAAACACCTGTTCACGCTGCCTCCGCCACTTTGAGTCCTGCCGCTTTAGAGGAGGTTTGTGCCAACCTCAATATTAATCTGTCGAAGGCCTTCTTTCTTAATCTCGGGAACGACCGCCCGAACATCACCCCATCTATCGTACACATGAAGAGCGCGTCAGATTACGCTGCCCTCGATAATTATTGCCGAATCCGGCCGACGTCGACTCGTTCGAGAAGTTGCCGAAAACAATCATCTTCACCAACTCTGTCAAAAAAACCCACAAAATCTGCCAGCATGTCCGTCGATTCTATGGCTCAAAATTCGACGAGAACATCGCCTTTCTCCACGCTCATAGGACTCGACGGGCGAAACGGACCGTGATGCGGAAATTCGGACAAGGGAAGATTCGGATCCTGATCGCAACAGAGGCTGCCGGAATGGTTAGTTCGACTTCATCTGTCTTGTATTCAATGTGAATTAACTCCGAATTCCAGGGTGCGGACATTCCAGACATCGAACTCGTCATTCAATTCGGGCTTCCTAAGTCCCTCACCGTTTGGATACAGCGAGCCGGTCGTGCTGGTCGCTCCCCCGATCTTCAAGCTCATGCCATCCTGCTGGCAGAGGAATCAGCTTTCCAGCGGAAGAAGCGTCGGAAACGGAAGAAGAAAGCTGTTGAGGTCGAAATATCCGATTTTGAATCGTCTGACTCGAGTTCGGGCTCGGATACTGATACGGAACCTGCTCCCGCACCTGCTCCCGCACCTGCTCCCGCACCTGCTCCTGCACCTGCTCCCGCACCTGCTCCCGGTAGACGACGGGAAGGAGTGGGGTAAAAAAGTGGAAGACGCACTTCGAAAATACACCTCCACCGAGGACTGCCGCCGCGATGTTGCTGACGACCACTTCAATAACCCTACTCCGAGGTGCCGTGAGTGTTTCGCATCTCTATTTACCTCTAATACTGATATTATGTTCGGAAGCACCCATGGGCTCTTGCTGCGATAATTGCAGCCGACCGCAAACCACTCCTACTGTCCCTGTCCTGGACACGGCGCGTCCGGAGACGCCACCACAGTCCACTCCTACCTCCAGTGCCCACTCGACGCCATCCAAAACAACCAACTCAAACGGCAAACGGCCGATGCAGCGTCCAAGAGGAGATGGTCCGGCAACTCAGCGTGGAGAACACCTCCAAAATGTCCGCGCGGCGCTGGATCGTTTTCGTTATAAACTGGTTTTGAGTGACCGTTATTCTCAAACCTCATTCACGGCTGCTGTTATTCTTCCAGATCAGACGCTGACAACCCTTGCTTCCAACGCACGCATCAAAACGATCGACGACATCGTTTCGGTGCTGAAGCCACCATGGATGATGGGCAGACGACATGGGCAGGAGGTCCTTGATCTTCTGGCCAAGTTGGATAGAGCAGATCGAGAGCAGCGCAATGCGCGAACTCTCAGAAATCGGGAAACCCGGAAGCAGGAGACTGCAGCCCGGAATGGGCAGAAGAAGCAAGCAAAAGAAAACTCGCAGGTACCCCGCCAAGTCCTGGCGGGTGCTTCTGTCTTCAACACTGTTCCATTTACGCCAGCACGAACAATTCCGTATGCGTGGCCATCAACACTGCCGCCGCACTTGGCGTTCCCACCACAGACACCCATACCATATCCCCAGGTACCGTTCTCCTCGTTACATGTCTTTAATCCGCAGTTATACTCGGTGGAGCAACTACGCACAATGCAACTAAACTACAGTCCATATAATAATCCTTATTTTGTCTATAATCCTCGTCCTAATTAGTGTATTTGTACCAATGCCATTTTTGTGAGGCCCTTGTTCAAAGCAGCTATGATTCCTCATCCCCACTTTCATCACTGAATATATCCCAGTTCTGCTGCGTAGACCGAGGGAAATAGCGGCCTTCAACCCAACGTTCCATCTTTTTCTTCACCAGCAGTGCTGTCTGACCGAGTGCAATAAAATTCTTGGGCCGGTCTTTTTTCTCCCCGATTGTTCGTCCCTGTGTGAAGCGGTGAACATGTGAATCACGATACCACTTCTGCAATTCCAAAAGATCCATCTCTTTCTTTGGTATGGTGTGCTTCTTTCCGCGACTGGCTGTGTTGAATTCCGACTCCATATGGGTTGTTACTGCCCGTACAACGTGAATGGCCGGATGCAATTTCTTCAGATAATTCCAGTCAACCTTCGGGCCTTGTGAACGATGAGTGACCTAAGATCAACTGGTCAGAATATGTACAATACTGGACAGATACACAGAAACCTTGATATCTTTGATGTTGTGCTCCTGAGCTTGATCCACCGGCAAAAATCCGTCAGGTTTTATCGTTTGGTTAATAACCCAACAGTGATATCTAATAAAATCTCTGCACTCAAAGTCAACAAGAAGTATGCAGGCTGGGAATTAGGCAAACCGAATTTCATCTGGCCATTCCTTGTTTAAACCTTGAAGCATTTCGAGAATCTCAGTAGTGTAATTGGAATTCTTGCCGCCAGCAAAACGAAACAGCAGCTCCGGCAGCATGTCCTCCATCACGCCCACGTCTCCGTACTTGATGGCCGACTTGAGAACGATGTACTGAAGGACGTCGCAGCTGAACATAACAGACTGATATTTTATCTCGTCTTGTTTTCCCTGCTGTTCTCGGCGACGGTCCATCCAATTCAGAGCCTCCGTCGATGCATGCTCCCTCCTGAGCTTGTCCGCAAGTGAAACGAGTTCCTCTGGGAATTTTTGGCGAAGCTCAGAGAGAGATTTGGCACCGCTAACCTCAAGCCACTCCTCCCGTATCTGTGCTTCGGCTATATGGTGGAGGGCTTCGTCAATGTTGTGATAAAAGGGTCCTTGAGTGTGAGAGACACCTAAACCTTTGCGCCGCAGTACATCAAAGGCTTGACTCAATCCCCGTCCTTTCGAAGTCCCGAGATGCTGCTTGTGCAAAGAATTGGCGAAGCACATCATAATATGCAGCCATCCGGGTGGTGTAAGCATCCAATCCAGGCGATCAAAGGAATTTTCGTCCTCAGATCGGAACTGGAAGATGTTCCGAAGCCTATCGATAGTGAGCTGGTCGCCAACCCAGGATTGCAGCATTTCAAGCCCGATTTTCCGTTGCAGCTCTGGAAGATCCATTTTCAGCTGTGAAAGCCATTCGTCAATTAGCCGTTCGTTATCCTCGTAGCTGGCCTCTGGAATCCCCACAGTTCCCAGAAGGTACTGCAGCGTGACATGCTCCTTACCAAACGGCAGTCCATTGGTGCAAGCAGGCTTGGATAAAATAGTGCTATCCTTGCCAGCATAGGTTCCGAAGTCGAACTCTGGTGCATCAAGAAGTACACGGAGAATGTGGTAGTTGGTATGGATGAGAAGTCGGGGGGCTGCAGCTAGCGCAAGGTCAAAGATCTCAAGAATAGTGATGGGATCTTCAAGGCCTTCAGCACGTTTCACCTGAAGGTCACGGTTGGCTGTCTGTGAAAGCGGTTTTGCACTTCGTTTAACATATACAGTGCATGCTGTCCCATTCCCAAACTTTCCTTGGTTGTCCAAGCGCTGTGAGAAGACTCGGAAAGAGATTGTGGCATTGTCATAAGACAAAAGCCATGGGAAGAGGTCTAGGAGCGTAATAACAGCTTCCATAGCCCTCTTGGAGATTCGTCCAACAGCCAATCCAGTCCACTTGTTGCTCATGGTCAGACCTAGAGCATGGAGAGTGTCGAAACCTTTTGCCGAAAGGCCCCGGAATTTAAAGTAGATGGCAAAGAGTTTCTGCAAACGGTTACGGTGATGTGATCGCGAGTACGAGAGTATCGAGATCACAGCAAGAACAAGCTGTTTTTCTGTTGAGTTGACGCATAGTGACAGATTATAGAGACTCACCTTATCTGGAATCTTATGTGTGTTTCTTTCCTCCTGCTGTGAAGAAAACACCATCCGACGGACAAGAGCCCACAGATGTGGTGCTTGTTCCTTTACAAGCGCTATCATCTTGGCAAATAACATTCCAGTGAGCTCTTCTTCCTCAACATCTTTCCCGCTCGGAGATAAGAATATCTTTGCCAGCCCATCCAGCTCACGCTCAATCGTGGACCGCATACATTCCTCTGCAAATTCTTCCATAGCAGCCCTGGCACCCTTAGGCCGTGCATGGTGGGACCTGGATGTCCGCGGAGGCCTCCACCATCGTTTCAGGATGCTCGGAAGCTCCTTGCTGGTCATAAGAGCAGAGCGAGCATGGCGAATTTTTGGGTCCGTGATACAGCCATCATCGCCCCAACTCAAGGCATCAAGGAAGATCGGGAGGTTGATTCCAACACCATCCATGGCTAGCAAGACAGTTTTGACTTTCTCTGATAAGCTCCCCACCATCTGCGCACGTAGAGCCTCAGTCTGCTGCAGCTGGATTGCCGGTGCTGTATTATGCTCGTCCTCTTCTATCTCAGGTTCCGGAGCCTCCGGTTCAAAGTCAGAGTCATCAGAGGATGAACCAGATCGGTCATCGTCGAATTCGTCATCAGAGTCATCGAGGAAAGTCCGGTCGACGTCCATAGAGCAGTAGACGCGTCGAAAGGGGGGTAGCCGAAAGCGGATCGATGATGTCAGAGTCACGGATGTGACTCGATGGGGGGCATCACTATACGAATTGCCCCAGACGTTCTGGAGGGATCTCTGCGCTTCATTTTCGACTCCGATGTTTGTTTGGATCAGAAAGATCCGAAAGTTCTATTATTAGAAACAACACGCGCTCTGCGGTCTTATCCAAGAGGTGTCCGATCTTGTTATCGGACCCACTATCAACAGCACGTGCCGCAGGGGACCCTTCCATATCGGGATGCTGATCCAGCCAATCACAGCGCTCGACAAACGACCACCAGACTGGTAACGCGTCTACCGTGCATTCTGGAGCATTTTACGAGTTCAAACTTGTGTATTGGCAACTACCAAGCTCTCCGAGGTCCCCAAACTCACTTTTATTTGCATATCGGGATATCACACAACCTGATGTAAATACTGTTTATTTGCCGTCTACAATACCCTGTCCTTGGGCATAATAATTACTGGACATCCCAATTAGTTTTACAGGATAGTTGAAAGTTGGTTAAACAAGATATAGAGCAGACTCAAGGAGATTCGAGGCCGGAGGTCCAAACGGGGGCGTCCCGATATGGAAGGGTCCCCTGCGGCACGTGCTGTTGATAGTGGGTCCGATAACAAGATCGGACACCTCTTGGTCTTATCCCTCCAGAACGTCTGGTAACGAGACTACACCAGACGTTTGGGTGCGTTCTCTGCAATCATTTTTTTAATCTCCAACGGGCCGTAAGCACCCAAACGTCTGGAGCCGAGACTAGTAACCGGCAGCTAGTAGGGTCGGGAGTTTCCGGGCTCGGCTTAGAAAAATTTCGCTATATCGAAAATCCAAACCCGCCTACTTTACGGACATGTAGGGAGGCAACGGCCCCCAGGACCGTGACACGTCCGTTGCCTATTTTTTAGGCAGCGAACCCTGTCGTGACCAGGACCGTTGCCAAAAAAGGCAACGAGGGCCAATTTTCTAGGCCAAAAACCCACTGTAAATTGCTTTTCCAAGGAGTTCGGTTCTTTTATGGGCTAATCTAATGGCATAGCTTGTCTTTTATTCATTTTTCCTACGTGATTATTTTTATTTTTATTTTTCCCGCTAATATGTCACGATTTTTGAAGGCAACGGACCTCGCCGTGACCGTGACCCGTAGGAATTTAGGCAACGCAACGGACCTCATCGTGACCGTGACCGTTGCCTCCCTACATGTGATACAGTAGAGAAAGATCTGAGGAGACAACTCTCTTCCAAATCATTTTCCGATAAATATCTATTGGTTTTCGTACAGAGAACATGAAAATTGAGAGCAGTAGAGCGCGAACAGTGTGACCAAATGTTCCAGTCGCTATTCGCGCTACCATTTGATCGACTGTCATCAAATCTCCAGCGTTCCCCAATAGCGAAGGACCCCTGATAATCCCTTTGGAGGCTAGATCCCGACCAGACCCGATCGGCCCATTTTTGTCCGAACAGATTTTGTCCGGATGGCCCAAATTTTGTCCGAACCGGTACTAGCCTCCAAAAATCCATTTTTTTTGCTCCGCACGTCGTATATGGCCTACGGGCGCCCCCAAAAAGCGTTTTTTACAATCTAAAGTGTATAAAGAACACCTGGATCCGTGCCAAGAATTTATTCTGCCTCCTCCTCACCAGAATCACCCTCTGGTGTCGCCACCTTTTTACCCCGCTTTCTAAATAGTGTCATAGCGGTATTGAATTGAGAAAGGCCACGAGAAAGCGTCTTGAATCGATCAGAGTCCTCGGGTGCCAGCTCGAGGGCCGCGGACGAAAACTTGGGAACGGCCGAGAGCAAGCACAGGAAGTTGATGGGAGCGATGTGACCGAATTGTTTTGTCTGAAGTAGTGCCGTCGCAGTGGGAATAGATCTAAATTGAGGGCCATGGAGATGTTCAAAGACTTGTACTGAGATTTTGGACAACGCGGAGACGTTGGAAGAGTCGGTCACAGCTTCGTGTTTACCGTGCTTGCCTCCTCCCTTGGACTGCATCCCAAATACTACAAAGAGCGCATTAGAATGGATAGATGAGTGGAGGTGCAACACACTGTGGCCGACCATAAGGCCGTTTTGGTTAAAATGACTCCATAGTCACCGACGCGAAGCGGTCGGAACACTGTAACGCGGGCGCCAATTACATCAGCCAGGTTTGGAACCTTGGCCTTTGTAAATACTTCCTTGCGCTTGGCGGCGGCCTAAATCGAAGATTAGTACACATGTGGTGGGAGAGAAATGCATACCTTTTTAGCGAGAGCTGTGGCTGTCAGCGCAGCATTTGCAGAGTTTCCTGCCAGAACAATGTCCGACGAGGAACCGGGAACGTTTCCTCCACGGCCGCCGGGGGCAGATGCCTTCCAACGCGCTTCACGCTCGACCCCGGTACCGACTGCTCGATCTTGATCCTCCTTTAATGCTAGGTGAAATTTGCGTATGAGCTGTTGTCGCAACGACGCCTCCTTGGCCTTCTCGGTGTTGGTGGTATCAATAACACGCGTGCGTACCCCGCGCGCAGCCTGAATCGTTTGATGACGGCGACGTAATTCCACTAAGTAATCGAAATCAATGGTCTGAGCTGTTGCTGAGCCTCGACCCAGAGGTTTCGATGTTTCCGAGATGACGAGAGGAGCGAGATTGGTGACTGCTTGAATTGCCCCATGTTCCTCCGCTATGAGCTCATCCAGAATTTCGCCCTTGTTGTCCGGGGTAGCGTGACTGAACGAAAGCGTTAGAACGTGAATCGCATTTTGATAAGAAACTTACATCTTCATCATGTCATCCGCCGAGAGAGCCATCGTGGCGGACGTCAGACCAAGTAGATCTTGGGTCTGTTTCCGAGTTCGCGGAACCGCTTCGTCTTCCGCCTCATCAATGAGGTTCTGCAATTGCTGGGCTTCAGAGATGCTCTCATCGTCTGAATCTGCGGCATTGTCTTCATCCGACTCCGGATCATACCATGTATTAATGCTGGGAAGCGTAGATGGCACGGGGACAGCGCCGGGATACAGCTGGGACGGTGCAAGGCCAAGCAACGCCATTAAGCTGTCAGATTCCTCAGCTGCTTCTGACGCGATCTCGTCAATATCAGCGTCAGTCGGGAACGTCGAAAGCGCGAGAATATCGAGGCCTGTGGTATCGAAATAGGTGTGTGAATATCCTGCTGCGCGTGCTTTCGGATTCGAAGCCTTGGCTCGAAGGACGGCGGCCCGAAGCTTCACACGAAGCTTGGGGATCATGTAAAGGAAGTCCAACATTGCAAAGTCTTTGACAATGTGCCGGGACTCACCAAAGACATGCTCGCATGCCTCGCTCGAATGCAGCCAAGGGAGGAGCGGGAAGATGCCGTTAAGATGGTCGCGATGGATGTATAGCAGAGAGAGGTAGCCCTCGATGATGAAACGAGCGATGTCGACGGCCTCACGGGACAGGAAATAAACGGATCTGTTGTAGTTGGAAATGTCGAGGAAGGAGCTCCAGGAATCCAGGAAGTAGCGAGCCCGAAGGACGAGTTTCACTCGCTCCGCATGACAAATGGACCTATTCTGATACGCGTCAATTAGCTCTCCAAAAATGAAGAGGTAGACAATTTCCCCAAGATATTCTGGATGATGGTCCGCAAGATACTTGAGGGTATCTGCGGAAAAGAGACGAGTGGCAGCGTTGTCATCCTGGCGATCCAGTTTTTCGACATCTCGATGGAATAAGGGAGCTCCATCCGCGAAGGCCATTTCACGGATGCGAGAGTAAATTGCGGTGTAACTCCCTAAAGCCAGCAGGCGGGCACCGGAGAAGAGATTATTGCGGAACGTTTTGAGGGCGTGCTTCGAGTCCTGGATCATACAGATGGAGTGACCGCGCACGACAGCTATGATAATGCACAGATCGGTGCGCTTTCCGTGAGGATCCTTGATAATGTGCGTGACATGCTCGGTCGCCTGTTTCACGAAAAGATCCTGGACAGTACGTTCGATTTGGGTTCCGTCGCACGCGTAGGAGATGATGTTTATGCCGTGATCGAGAAGGCCATTGACGACTTGGTCTAGATATTTCAGCAAGACATCGGCTTTGAGATCGTTTGCAATGGGAAGAGCCGCGACGATGATAGGAGTCACACCGGGGACAGGAATAGTTAAACACCACAGGCGAATCTGAACCCAAATTCAGTCAATAAACGGCGGCAAAAGCAATTGGAAGAACCCACCTTGGTGGCTTTTTTTGCTTTCGCCTCTGCGATGACCGCCTTCACTTGGTCCGGATCAGTGACGCGCAGTGGCCCGTCAGTTCCGCCGACCAGGAAATGGGACTTCTGTTCGCCGTCCCAATACAGACGAAATGAAGGAAAGAGCTTGGTATCATCGCAGCTCAGATTCACCGGCCCATCGTAGTTCAATGCGGCCAGGTGTCCAGCTGCGAGCTCGAAATTCCTGTCGGATATATCCATTGGAAATCGGGGTTCACGGGCTTCTTTCGCGCTAATATCTTATTAATTTTGATTCGCAGAAGGAAAATTGCATATCGACTCACCGGAAACTGCGCTCACTTCGTGCTGGAAGGTGCTCCTGGAAAGACCGATAGGCCGCCGGACTGTTAATTCGAAGGACATTGCAAAATTCGTCATATGCAGGAGCGTACTTGAAATTCTGCATGCCAACGCCACGCTCCTCGCGGTCCACCTTCGTAACCATTGCCTCCACCAATCCATTGAAGACGTCGTTGTCGTATTTGCCCTGCAATGCACCTTGAGCGTAACGAATGCATGGCGTAGTCTTTGCGTTCTGTAATAAAATATTAGGCTCACACACACCACACTTGGATCTTCACGTACCGGCTGTTCGACAATGTCTTGTAACCCAATTGTGCGGCTGTAAATCTCACCAAGCAGCTGGTTTTTGTACTGCTTGTTGGTGTAGATGTAATTTTTGGGGTCCTTGGCCGGTTTCTTCAGTGCGACCTTGAAAGATTTCTGGGATAGCAGAGCAGTGCATTCGGAACAAGGGAGAGTCCTCAGGCTCCGAGCCGGCACTTTTTTTTGACAAGATGATGAAAAAATACGCAGCTCGGCGTGGTCGTTTCGCCACTTGCGTTCGTGCTGTTGCGTGTCGAGAACCTCGCGCTGACATTTTTTCCCCAGCGCGCCAAACGCCTTGCTGAATTTGGACATTGCTATCTTGAACACGGAACGCGAACCGCCACCCATAGCCCCCGAGCGCTGCAAATATTTCTGGACATTTGGGATATCATCCTCGGTGATACCTGGACAAGGTTTATCGTCGACGTCGCATGGAGGAGCACTGGAGTCTTGTGGCACGCGCGCTTTGCTACCGCCAGGCTTGAACGAGTCCAAGCTAAGAGTGGACATGCCCGCGCCGCCGTGGATAACCGGACACTCCTTGTCGACATGTGCCTTGAATCGCGTAAAGTCGTAGGGATTTTTGACCCTGACTATAGTGGCGCATTTGGAATGCCGGACGCGATTCAAGTTGGGGATGCCGGGGAAGAATTCAGCGTATGGGTCTTTCCCAAGGACTTTGCCCTTCCAGTTGGCGTACTGATCCGGGTCGACGACGAATGTCCCATTCCGCACTTGCTCGTTAGCTTCGCGCGCCCATTTTGCAGATTTACTGAGGCCGGCGTTTGCTGCAATCGGAGCACGCTCCTTTTTGGGCTTCTTCTTCGTGGGAACTGAACTCGCCGCGCTACCGCCACTTGCATCCGTTCCCGCACGACGTCTCTTCCCCCCACTCGGAGCTGGTTCCTTCGGCTCCACGTCCTCGCTGCGGGTCTTCCCCTTCCCCTTGAAAAAACCTAAGAGCGTGCTCTGAATCCTGCCCTTCTTGGGCTCGGATTTTCCACCTGGCGCCGCGGATGTTGAGTCTTTTCCACCATCTGCACTCGGACCGGCAGCATCTGCCACGTCTACCTCCATGGCCGGCCGCTCCTCGTCTTCTAATGCTGCCTTCTCTGGCTCGTCCTCTGTAAATCCTCCGGTATCAACCTCCATAGCTGACCCCGACATCACATCCCAATCACTGAAATCAGCGCCGCTGGTTGTCGCAAAAGACAGATGATCAGAAGCGTCGGCCTGAGGTGCCTCCATCATGCTGCCATCGTCCTCTGAATCATCATCCCACGTCGCCCGTCCCAGGAGAACATCGGCGTCAGAATAGTCGCTCGACCCTGCCTCGCTGTTGTCGGAGGACGCGATGCTGTTGGAAGATTTGTTGCTCTGGCCCTTCCGCGGATTGAGAAGGTCGGCGATCGATATTTTGGCTCGGGCAGCGCCGGTCTAGCATGACAATGAGTGTTACAGCCAGGGAAATGCAGGTAATTCGTACCGTGGATGTTTCTGGCGAAATTTCTTTGATCTGATTCTTCGCATATTTCAGAAAATGCTGTATCCGAGCCAGGACCGCGCTGCGTGGAATCCAAAGTGGTGTGTTGGGATACACGGCTCGCTCGCAGGTATTGAACATGACGATTCCACAGTTATATCCGTCCTTCTGAATGCCGTGCTCCAGGCCGTCGTAATTGGAATGAAACTCTTCGCCGAATTGCAGCTGAGTCCACCTTTTCGTCGCTTTGATGAATTTCTTGGGCGGTGCAAAAAATCCTGGTAGGGAATCACCTGTGTTGCGTCAGTATTTGTTCTCTGTCCCATAAATTGTGCACTTACCAAATTCAATAGTCTTTTTCGTGAAGTCTACCGCACCACCGACCCAGTGCTTATTGCCAACGTTCACAGGGAAGATGATCCTTTTCTTCCTCTTCTCCTTGACCTCGCGCTCGTAGCGATGGAGGAGTGACGCCGTTTGCTTCGTGTATTGACCCTTCGATGTGTCCAGTATTTGTCGCGAAAATTCAAGTGTCGCGACCGTGACATCTGCAAGCTCGGGATCTGCCTCCACTCGTGCGGACAGCTCCTCCATCATGATGTCGATGCTGTCCGTGCTGAGCCAAACAGTACCCAAAAATTGCTGCAGGTATGTCGTCGAAGTCTGTTGCTTCCCAAAGCTGAGGGGAGCATTCCATCCCAGTATTTTTAGCTCTGCGCGCGCCTCCTCGACGACAGTCCGGGTATGTTCCTCCTTGCATTTTTTCTGCTCGTTGTCCAGCCACTCAATGCTGCGTTTCCAGTGCGTCTGGTGCCCGATCACGCTAGCCATTTCCTTCCAATACGTAAGTACCCACAAGGGGAACCTATCCGCGCCCTCATTATAACGGGGATCGGCGATAGATCTGGCGCCGTTCAGCCATGCCTGTCCCGACTTGCGCGCGAGAAGGTCAAGAACACGCTGGGGAGGGACAGTACGCGTGCGATCCTTCAAGACACCAATATCGGTTGTCGGCTCGTCATTGCTAAACCACAGCTGAGTCTCTCCGTAGGCGAGCTCCGAGGACTGGCGAGGTAAGGCGAGGGCTGCAAATTCCGTCACGGGTACGTTTCCGGCAGGTATGAGCCCCACGACGGGCGCGGGAAGCTTGAATACCGCATTCTTGGCCTCGATCACTTCCCAAGGTAGGTCGTCCGAATAGTCCTTCCCCTTCCTAATCCAGTCATCCGCAATAAATTCTTTTTCGTCGTCGACCACGATGGTGCCCATGCTGACTCTCAGCGCCCGGCGAGTGCGAGAAGATGACGAAAAAAGGTATTTATATTTATGTGGCTACGTTGTCTGAATGCAAATAAATCTGAAAAAGGAAGGTGATTGAAGGCAAAAAATTACGCTTGCCTGGGCTCGAACGCGCAAAAGCAGCAGAACATATTACATGATACGGAAAGCAAGTAACCACACCAAGTAGACTACGAGGGTAACATAAATTCTGCGGGTGAAGGTGGTCAGGGCCCGAAGATTTTGTCCGAACTGGGACCTAGGCTGTCGTCGTCGGACCCCCCATTTTTGTCCGAAACGGACCTAGGTTTAAGGTCCAAATCGCCGAAATTTTGTCCGAACCGGGATCTGGGATCCAAAAGGATTATCAGGGGTCCTAATAGCGACTGGTTCGAGTCTAGTCCATCCGCCTCCTACATGCTCTCCCACTTCAAGCCGAAATGCCACCGTTTGCCCCTTCCTGTTGTTTTGAACCCTGCCAGCCTAAGGAGGCTGGATACCGATAATAGTAATCACGCATCCCCTTTGAAGCGTTCCTATCTATATGTGCCGTCCTCCTCTGATCGCATGCTCGAAAAGTCTCTTTCGAGCAACTCTGACATGATAATATACGACTTAGAGGACAGTGTGCCTCCTGCGCCGGCCGACAAGGAGAGCTCCAGAGCACGTCTCAGAGCCTTTCTCAGGGTATGGAATGTCCCTACTGTGCTATACTTAAAGCCTATTGTTTAGCGAGGAGATTTACCACCACGGGATCGCATCGCTGTGCGCGTCAACGATATCAACACACCATTTTTCTTGGAAGACATATCCCAAATTGTAACGCGCATACTTCTCCGTAGTTTTTTGCCTAATACCTCGGGAAATCAGGTTCCCACAAAGAATGTGGGCAGCCTTGTACTTCCCAAAGTACATTCTGCAGAAGACTTGAATCACGTATCGAGCGCAATACACAAAGCTGTCCAGAATTCGCCTCTATCGCTGCAGCTCATCGCAAGTATCGAGAGCGCGAAGGCTTCATGGAATCTCGGTGGTGTTGCCGCTTGGCGTTCCGAACATGGGATGATCGGAGGAACACTGAGTGCGTTGCTGGTAAGTCACTTCATGGGTGCGCCTGCCATCTAAGCATTGCAAACTCAACTCATGGGTAGTTCGCCGCTGAAGATTGTGAACGCATCCACCTTCCATTTCCATCAGCCTACTAATAGTTACTCTAAATTTGGTGTTTCAAAGACTGTGCCGATACTTCGATCTTGAGATCGCCGTCGAGACACGAACTTTTGTACACTCGTTCACAAATCGTCATCGCAGCGAAGGCTTTTGGTCTAGATGCTATCGACATGGTGCGCTTGATCCTGAGGCCCGGATGTCAATAACCGAGCAGAATATAGGTGTGCGTGAATTACAAGGATCTTGAGTATCTGAGAGAAGAGTGCCAAGACGGGCGTCAGTTGGGATTCACTGGTAAAGTGGGTTCCAATCTTTTCTCTCCGGCTATGATCTCAATATCAAAGTTTAACCAGCAAGCTATTCATCCGACGCAAGTTGATATAATTCAGTCTGCGTTTGTCCCCACTTCCTCCGGTGTGTTTCTCTCCTTCCTTAATAACCATATTGTCTGATGTTTAACCAGAGATCATGCGAGCTGCAAAAATTGTTCATAAGATGGAACTCGTACATGCTTCAAATCGAGGCGCTGCCGGCCTGGACGGAGAGATGATTGATAGGCCGATGATTTTACAGGCATGCATTCTGTTCATTCTAACAAGCTATTCCCTGCTGACTCCAACATGCCATTTTTCAGGCTGAAAAGGTCTTGCAAATAGCGAGGGCCGCAAATTTGGAGATCCCACATATTGACTCCTAGCTGCCCGTGTCATTGATTGAGTGTACATAATGATCTCTAGCATTACTAAACCTTTAAACTGTACAATAATCCTAGGATCACTGCTGTACAGTTTAATCACCAAGGTCGCTGCGAAGACCTCTCGCAGCGACCTTGCTGATGTGTCTGGGTAGTTCATACTCTCGGCCTCAGTATCTGAGGCGTGTCTTTACAGATCTAGGCACCAACTGGAAGGACAACCTCCTCGAGTCGGTATTTCCATTTTTGCATGAATGAGGTTGAAAGAAGGTCATATTTGGCCGCCAATTGTGTACACGAACAAATGTTTACATAGTATCACCACATCTGCATTTTGTCCTCACTCGCGTCTCGACAACGCCTTGAGCTCCAGTCTCCATCTTCTGGCTTCCCTCCCCATTCGTGTCTGAACGTCATCCGAGTACTGGGATTCCGCGCTAACACCGATTTGCGAAGCCCTGCCAAGCCAAGCTCACCTGCTCTAAACTCTCATGAGCCTCTATCTCTATGACTTACCGACCACTGGTGCAATCTCATTCTCAGATTTCTGCACTGATGGACGTGCCGACAAGCTCTATTCCAGTCACATTTCCGAGGCTACCCAAGCCCGTGCTGATCTTCGGGGAGTCCTGAAAGAAAGCAAACGCGCTCAGGATGGAGAGAAGGACTACCTGAGACTCGTGAAGGTGAGTTGCACAGAGCTCGGTACTCCCGGAAATATCTACTACTCTTGCTAGATACTCGATGAATATCTTCCCAAACTCCGTGGTATCATGGTCTGCGTAGCAAACAACGAGATCGGTCTCAAGTCAGAACCTAGTAGGCCTGCCACTGGTCACCCAACACTGGGCTAATAACTCCACCAAGTATTCAGTTGGAGGACTACGTTATCTTCCCACTTGTTCAACGCATCACCGCGGTTGTCGCTCCCTTCTCTTCACGCCGATCTCGCTTACTCGCTTCTGACGTACGCTTTTGCACTCTCTAATCTCGCAAGGTCAAAAGTCCTTTCTCTGGGGTTGTATGAACAAGACCGGGCCATCTCTGAGGTTGACCGTAAAGCTAAAGACAGTCAACTCACGGTTGCCGCCGATCTGCTTTGTAGGGCAAGCGGGATCTTCTCTTATATCAGCAACACCGTGCTGCTTGAATGGGAGACTGCAACCCCGACGTCTGTATTTTCGAAGCCTCCCGACTTGAACCGAGAGGTCACCAATGCGTTGGCAAAGTTGGTACGCCTTTCTTTGCTGATGCCAGCTTTTCGCGTTACACCAGAGTCTACATCACTCGGTTCGCGCCCATGCTGGCATTCAGCCTCTCGGATATCTGTGGCTAATTGTAATCCCAGATCGTCTTTAGCGGACGCTCAAACATTGGCCATACGAAAGCTCCTGTCCAAGTCGGCGTATGACAGCAATGTTGCCCCTGGCCCGCCACTTCCGAAATCGCATCCGTCACCAGCCCTTATCTCGAAATTACACCTCGAGTGTTCCTCGCTCTATTCCTCTGCTCGCGCCCTTGCAAAGACGCCGAACAGCGCTGGCAAAGGCAAGGGGAAAGGAGGCCCGTCAGCCGATGGCGAAGTCTCGACTGACCTAAGGCGATATCTCAATGAAGAGACCTTATTTCACGATGCCTTGGCGCGGAAATGGCTCGGCGTCGATGCAGGTGAGAACGGTGGGAGTGAGCGTGGTGGCGACGCAGTAGGGTTCCTGACGTGGGCTAAGAAAGAACTGGAAGAGCTGAAAGGGAGAAAGAAGGACCGAGTATCGGATGAGCTAGACAACATGAGTGTGTTCCTAAAGCACTATAAGAAGATAAATGATTCGGTTAGTCTGCTTAATTTCACTGCTTTCCATCAGCTGACACTGTATCAGCTGCACTTTCAGCCTGTTCCAACTCAATCAGATCTTCAGGCGCGCATACCAACAGGACGATTAGCGCTTACCGTGAAGACTTATATGCCGGCTCAGCCCGCCTTTGGACCTGGCTCTGTGGAACACCTCAGGCGAGAGGCCGAAGAATTGGAGCTTGACATTGAACCCTCGGATTCGGGTGCCTCACGTTCTGCTGGAGCATACGCAGGTGCCGGATCCTATTTCTGACCGCGAAAGTTCACTTGTAATTGTCAAGTTCCGGTGTTCGGTGCGAGCTCGCCGCGCACTTCCCGATGGAGATGGATTGCCGAGGTGTATATAGAGTAGCCACGTCACACATGTATCTCAAATCTGACGCCGTAGTAACTCTTACAGGCGTTTGCATAAAAACCTGGGGTAGGTAGTAGATGCCTGGCTGGCCAATCGAACCCAGCCTGGCCAAATAATCGAACCCAGCCAGCTGAATAATCGAACCCAGCGGGCACACTTCACCAGTGTTGTCTAACTGCATTGCTTAATGGCCACAACCTTGGAATCCCAGGCTTATGGCTTATGTCTGTTGTCGAGGAGATTTTATCAAGTTTTATCAAGAGGAGAAAAGAGAGAAAAAAGAGAAAAGGGAGGGAGATTGTAGCATACCTTGTACACACTATAGACTACTCTTCCTGGCTCAATTTCGTGCGGGAGCCCACTGGAACAACGAAGAGCGCCAGATATCAAGTGGGTGGTGATGCGTAGAAATCAAGTTATGTCGAATGGGGACGACTGCCGAAACGAGTTAAGCCCCAGCGAATGAAAATCAAGATATATTTGGCCCACTTCGGAGACGGATTCGCACACGTAACGCCTCAGACTTTCTGCTCTTGAACTCAATCTCGCCCTAACCTCCCTCTTCTTCTGCTTTGTTGGACCCACCACTCTGATGGACTCTCGCCCCGCTGGCCCTGCTGGACCCACCTCGCCGCGCCTACGCCTCGCACGCGTGCATTCAGCAGCGCCTTTCGCGTTTCGTTTTTCTCTCGTCTTCTGCTGCTGCTCAACTGGCTCTCGCGTTGTTGCCACTCTCTCAGCAAACCCCGCACACGGACCCTCGCCCCGCCGGACCGGCGCCTACGCCGTCCCCATGCTCCTCGCATGCACATGCTCAAAGTACTAACAACACCACAAACCCGAGACCAGGAAGTGTGTACAGCACGGTGATCCTAGTCGCTGGGGTTCCGTGGGAGGTGTGTTTGCATTTTTTTTCATCTCTTTGCGTAGCGGTGGGGCGGCGCGCCGATGGTGGATGCGTGGGCGGATGTGCAGGTGTGGGGAAACAGAGACGTCGGAGGGTGGTGGGTAGGGCAGGATTGTCTGCACAGATTCAAGGTGCGTGGATACACCTCAATCTCCCCACCTCACCTATCAACCCTTCAAATTACTCACCCGTAGCACGCCACCACCGCCTATCTCGACTCAACGCCGCCACCACCGACTTCGGACTGCGGCGCACAATGAGACTCGCGTGCCGAAGCGCTCACGTGTGCACGCCCGATGCTGCCGCGACCGAACACGAACGCGCAACGCTGCAACGACCATGGTGTGCCCCACCTCCACCCTTTCCCTTTCCTTCGTGCCCGTACCCGCCAGTCCACGTCAACGCCAACGTCAACACCGGGTCCCCTTGCCCGCGCCTGCACTGGATGCCCACCTCCCCGTCATCCCCATCGTTGCGCGTACATCGCTGCGGCGGGATTGATGCCGTTGGTGAATGTGCCACCATACGCGTTGCCAGCGCCCTCGCCGACACCGCGCCCACGCCCGCTCCTCCTGCCCTCCCCCTGTACCTATGATATGACCTGCAATACAAGACCTTTTCTAATGAGTCTTATTTGTTTGTGGGATCTTGAGAGCTTGCGTGAGATTGAAGTGAATTGAGCTAAGGTTTGCTTATGGTTTGAAGTGGGCGAAGAGAAATGAAGTGGATTTGAAGCATAAACAGAAGTAGGGTTTCGACTCAAAGCCAAACTGGTTCAGAGCTAGTTTTCGCAGCTCTCGAGATGGTGATGGCTTTTGGGACGCATATTAAATTCAAGGCAAGTAAATTGGGACTCGAATACTTACTGTCGCTCATAGCTAATAGTAGACTCGTGTATCGACAACAATAAAATCTTTCAAACCCGCTTTCGATGCCGTTTGCAGGTCGCCTGCTCAAAACCGAGTTCCCGATGGCTCGGCTGGTTCTTGTGCTCGCACTTCTCCCGTCCACCCCTCCCTTTGCACGTCTCCTCCAGCCCGCAGTTAGCGTGAGCGCAGAGGGCGCAACACCGCGCTGCCTGCTTGGGTTTCGGACCTCCATCCAACCGTGCTTTCTTAGCCGGATGCGCCATCTCCGTTAACTCGTAGTCGCCGTCATGCCTGGTAGGTGTGAACACGAGGATGGTCTGTTGGAGCTCTGGTTGCGGGAGCGGTTGTTCCCCAAGTTGAACAGGAGGAGGTTCGAGATTTGGGACTGCATCAGCTGCCTGGATGGTGCGTTCAGTCGACAACTGCTGGCGCATCGCCGTAGGGTTGAATGAGGACATGTCAACACCGACGAATGCTGCGAGAAAATGAGCAACTATGCGCTCAGGTTGGTAAGCACCTACGATCTGCATCGTAGTCGACTTCAACGGTTTCGTGGGTGATTTCAGGGAGAACGACGGCCTTGTGAGATGGGTCACAAAGGAGTTCATAGATCGCCTCAAGCGCGGCAACATTCTCCCCCATGTTCAGTGTTGCCCGGGCAGTTTTCCACTGGATCGACTTCTTGTGGTGGCGTTCAAGCTGCTCCGGAAGCTTGAAATATATTCGTTTGCTTGAGTCGAGCTCGGTGGGCGACTGTGTAGCAACTCGACGGTTCCAAAAACATGCAAACTCATCGTATTTGGTTACCTTGTAGACCTTCTCGGGTGCGCTGTTTGTGCTGGAAGGAATGAATGATCCAATGTTCTCTTGGAACAGTTCAAACTCTCGTCAAGTGTGAACCGGGACAACTGTGGCGGTTGTCCGCTGGCGCAACTGGAGGTAACAATATAGGTTGACGGGTTTTGTGCTTAACTGTGTGAGAGTGAATTGATGATTGTCGTTGTGGTGTGGTGCGAGGAGAATATTGGCCGGGGGAAGGATAGTGATTTCATGAGCAGTTGCAAGCGCAGGCGTAATTGGGATGATGCCGAACGTCTCTGAAGTTGCGATTCGGGTCGCAAGGAGTTTCGGCTCGGGGAAGGTGGGCTTAACCTCGAGCCGGATTGCGGTTTCAACAATGTCATCCAGCAACCAGATATCGAAATGGTTGTTCCAGTGAGTCCCAGTGCGATTATAGTGCCCAATCTAAACAGTTTAAACCATGTGTTGGACACGTTCAAACACAATAAAAAAGAGCCACATACCCGACGATTACGACGGTGAAACCAGTTGCCAAGAATCGCCTCCGTCAACACCAACGATGCGTTCAGTGAACCGAAGATTCGGCGGATCTGCTTGTGGACTCCACCATCAACGGAGTTGGTTCCACGAACGGTGCGATAAAGATTTAGACTGTTCTTGTCGCGGCCAATCAAGTAGTACACTGCCATGCCAGGAGGGTCAGACAGGAATCCGAGCCGTGCAGTTTCAACGAGTGCTGCAGCCTGCTTCCATGCGTCCTTTGTAAAGAACTTCTTGCCGTCTGCGTCGAGCAAGTCCTGGAAACAAGTGACAATAGCAAGAGATCCTTGACTAGTTTTTCGGGGGAGGGAATATATCGGCGGACACGGCGGTTGATAGCACCCTTTTTAGCACGGATGGCGTACTCCCAGCGAATCTCCTTGTTTAAAATCTCACGCACATTGGCTTCGTCCTCACCGTCCCGAATGAAGATGGTTTCGCTGAATAAATGAGCGAACTCCTTGTAGGCGGGATGCTTCTTGGAAATGAGGCGGAGGAGTCGATCCATGAAATGATATGCGTCGTCCAATACACGGCTTGCGAGCGTTTCAGCTGTGCGCGGTTGGTGGAGAATATTCTGGGCGTGTTGGATAGACTCGAACAAAAGTCGTTCGAGGTCATCAGAGGAGGGTTCGGGGGATGCATCCTATAAGAAGCATCAGTTTTACGAGACTTTAGAGACCTAAAATCGAACCATGAGATCAGTATCATCGTCGTTTCCACTGTTGGAAGCTATGCCTGCATCGAGTTGACTGCTAATTGCTGCAGCAACTTCTTCGGGATGAGTATGCGGCTCCTGTAGGAGTTGTTCGGTAATGGATGGGATCGTGACCGGTGCTGGAGTGCCAAGATCAGAATCATCGGCAGATCCAGTGGCGGGATGAGGAGGCTTGTGAGCACGACTGCGCAGTGTCCGTGTTTGAACGACTGCATGTCCACCATTAACGTTCAACCATTCCAGAGTCTGGCCATGTTTTGCAACAATGAAACCGGGCACAAAAAGCTTCGTGAGCTTGATCACCGAGTAGGCTTTCGAGACCAAAACCATACCCTGAGTGTTCGGAACAATAAGAGAGCCATTGCGCTCGACAAGCTCTCCCCATGCCTGCGTCTTGTTTCCTATGACCAACGCAACAGGTTGGGCAGCGCGCATTTGGCTAGGCTGGAGCGGGATGCCCACTGAGCCCAGCTTCATCAGGGCGACCTGAATTGACCAAGCACAGTCGACTTCGCACACGAGATCAGCAAGTTGTGAGGCAACTGGGGGAGGCAGAGTGGACAGATCGGGTTTGCTGAACTGAAAGTTCAAGACAGCACCACACAAGGTCGAAATTGAGCAGTTTGTGTCTGCCGAAGCACCTTTCAACTTGGCCAATTTGGCAAGATCAACGAGACTCGACGTTGGGATGGCAAACCTCCACGCAGATGAGAGCCGTTTGGTGGTGGAATTGATGTCGTGCCCAAATTTGATGATTCGCGGGTTGCTGAGAACCGATTTAAGCGCAAGTGGGATGTGTGTTGTGAGAACGGTGACCTAGAAAATTGTTAGCCTAGTGTGAATCATTTGTAACAGTAGCATACATCGAAAACAAGGATTAGGGATTCTGTACGAATTTGGATAGCGGTAATGTTGTTGCCACTGAGCTGGAGGGACAGAGCAATGTATATCGAATCGTCCGCCGGAAGCGATTGGAGAATCTCGTCACAGAGCATGTCGATGCGGTCTGGCGAGCTAGCAAACAGAGAAGGGCCTGAAATTTTGAACTCAGGGAGTTCTCGGAACGGGTTGTGAACGATATGCTCCACGTTCCGCTTGAGGGATGGTGTGACCGTTTTGTGCCAGTTCCGTTCAACTTGTGGGGTTTCAGATATGCAGTACGTAGAAATGGGAAAATAGAAACTTACGACGAGGATTGTCAGTGTAAATGGCCTCGGTCGGAGGATTTCCGTGACGTGCAAGCTCGACTTGGAGACGCTCGTACATCCCTTGGAGCGGTGCAAAACCTTGCGTGAGGGTGAGGCCATAAAAGCGGACCTCTTCAACATCATTGACAGCGTCATAAAGGGCAGTATGGATAGCCTCTCCACCAGGGAGATGGCCTTGATGGTCTACTGTCTACGGATACTTTTAGAGTGGGAACAGAGTGCGGAAATTGACATACTTTGAACGTATGGTCAGCCTTTATAACCCTCCCCGATAGCTATGACATGATTCGGTCAATGTAGAGCCGATGTGAAGCAAACCAAGATGTAAACATGCTCTTGAGATACTTTGTCGAAGGTGCATACCCAGCAAAACCCATCGGATTTTTGAATGCAGAGAATGCCGGGATTTGTTCGGTACCACGCAGTCCGTAGTGTAAAGCTGCGTGCAGATACATTGCTTCTAGACGGCTGTGACGAAGATACTTGAGCTCGCGGACCATCTTTGAGAACGGGTCCGCGCCGAATCGCCCAGCGAAAGTGATTTTCATCGTGTCCATTTGTGATATATGAGGGCAGAACGATGACTGATAGCAACTAAGAGTAAATGAATTAGAGACGAGCACCATAGAAAATAGGAAAGCGTACCGGGAAAGCGGTCTTGAACGAACCGAGGCAGCTGAGAGAGAATCCATGGATCCAAGCCCTGATATGTCCTCCCGCATCCGCGAATGTTTCCCTCACGCTGCGGACAATAATACCGCTTTGTGAGTAGGAAGTAGTCAGAACCCGATGTCGTGCACACTCGTCGGGCAATGGGATTGGTGTTGCAGCCTGTATTGGGTCAAGAATGTGTTTCGACACAATCCGGGAATTACTGACTGTGTTTATTCAGTGCTTCTCCGCATTCACAGTTGAATCGGTCGGGATGACCTGGTAGATAGTCGGGCAGCCAAAGAAATATGGGGAGTTGGTAAAGTGCGTCTGGAGAATATACACTGGTCGTCGCAGCATCACGTAGAGCAAAGATTGGATCCTTGGGATAGATCCAAAGCTGCCCGTCCTTGTAGACTTGGGGTTGTTCATGTTTCGAGATCTGCTTCTTCACCATCTCGAGCACGGTTTCGAGCCACTGGGCATTAACAGATTTGGAGGTCGTCTCCGCACTCTGTTGTTCCGCGTCGAGATGGAGCTCATCATCCTTGTCGCCTTGATCCACCTCGTCATCCAGAAGAGCAGCTCCCTCATCCGCTTCCCCTCCATCCTCAATACTCTCATCCAAAACGCGCTCAGAGACCGGCTGAGATAGATTGGCAGTCTGCATGTCGTCTTGAAGGTGCGCAAGTGTTTCTGCGGCAGAGATAGGCTCGTCTGGAGGGGGATCTATGTTTAAAGGATGAGTATACATGATCCTACATACAGGTCATGCAGAGGAAGCTCACCCGCTGCCCCTGTACTTGTCATTGGATGTGTTCCCTGCGGCACATGGGTAGCCCAAAAGTTAGCGATCCCGCGACCGGTGGCCTTGAACCCGGACAGCATTTTGTCAATGGGATGGTGTTTGGTTGATTTCACTGCAGGCTCTGACGCAGATGCCGACGCCGACGAAGCAGCAGTTGGAGTACGAGTAGATATTGAGCCGGAAACAGTAGCTGTGGATTTCGATGTTTTTGGGAGGTTTTTTGATCCGCGAGGGCGGCCAGAGCCAGTGCGAGAGCCGCCATGGGTCCCCTTCGCAGTCGCGTCTTCGCCATCAGTCGAAGCTTGGTCGAAGCAGAGAGCAGATGACCGCGAGGAGTTATAAGGGGATCCCAGATTGGGGTTAACTCAAAAGGGAAGATCATTCACACGAAAATCAAGGCTTATGTGGCTTATGCCTAATCCGGCATAAGCCAGCAACGGCCTCGGCTAATGAGCCGAATCCCACAACCCACCCTATGGGTCTTGCCTTCAGTTTTTGGATCTAACAACTGGCCCTGTCCGGACTCTGTGCTAGGTTTTAGGATCCTACTACTCTGAGTCAAACCTATACCTCAACTATGAATTGCTCAGTGGCCATATCAGACAACTCAACATCCCTCAGGCATAGTTTCGGAATCCCGGCACCGACAACTCATTGTCTTGGGTTTCGGGATCTCAACACTCAACACCTTGTGTGTGCAATTGCAGGATCCAGCCACCCCCGCTGTGTTCAAGTTGTCTCCAGGTTGTGGGATCCTGCTGCCCACACTGTGTTATCTTTGGGTTGCAGGATCCCGCAACCCGAGATGCATGGCACCGCTGTTGCTGGATCCGGTCACTGGTGTTGGGCTAGTGGGATCTGGCCACCCACGCCGCGTCTTTGTCGGTTGCAGGATTCCGCAACCCGACATGCATGCACTGCTGTTGTTGGATCCTGCTACCCTTGCCTTGCGCTCTTCAAGTTGCGGGATCCAACTACCCACACTGTGTCCTCATTGGGTTACTGTATCCTACCACCCATGCCATGTCAACCATGGGTTGCAGGATTCTGCCACCTGTGCCATGCCCTTGCTGGGTTGCAGGATCCAGTCACCTGCACCATATTGTCTTTGAGTTGTGGAATTCCGCAACCCAACATGTATGGTGCTGCTATTACTGGATCCTCCCACCCACATTGTGTGTGCTTCCGGTTGCGGGATCCAACCACTGATCCGCAGTTGCAGGATCTGACCATCTGGGCCCAGCTGTGAGATCCCACAACTGACCAACTTTTTGTGTCAGTTCTCAGATTCCACAACCCCATGCTGGTCGCAATCTTGTGACCCTGTGAGGTCGCAATTTTGGCGGTCGCAATCAAGTGATTTGAGTGACTTGAGTGGTCGCAATTTTGGCAGTCGCAATCAAGTGATTTGAGTGACTTGAGTGGTCGCAATTTAGTGTGACCATGGTCACAATGTTGTTACATAGGTCGCAATTCTGGACAAAATACATAGCTTTGGCCTCTGTCTTGGATTATAAATGGCTGCCTAGAAGACAATGCTACTATATAACCCAATAGAACTTTCTGCGTGCCTAGTTTTTCAAATTTTGCCTGCCTGTTAGAGTTGATATTTCAGATCCGACTGTACTTGCCACTTCAGTACCGTGCAAGTGTTTGTCTCAACACTTTTTTTTGTTCACCAATTTTTTGGTAATTTCTTTTCTCTTAAAATGTGTAATTGGGCACTTGCTGACCATTGATTGATTATATTAAGGGATTGCTGGCTCTGTGTTGATACAGCTGCTACTTATACTAGTAGTGTTCTACTTTAGTGCTCTCCTCTTTAAAGATTCTACTCTCCTGCTTCTGACATCTAGTGCTGGCTTACTGACCGCGTACTTGTATACTATCTGCAGGCATGTCATCTGGAAAAACAAGCTAATTGTAGTCAGTTTATTGTGCTTATAGTGAGTGCATCATACCACAGTGTAGAAAGCGACGTAGTTTTGAATGAGGTAGAATATCTCATTAGACAATGTGCCCTCCAAAAAATCAAGTCACACATACTTCATGTATGAGAAATCCAGGTTACAAGTCCTAAAGATTATTTATGGGAAAAGGTCTGAGATAGGCAATTGAAGTTCAGAAAACTCATTTGGAGACCTCAGGTTGCAGGATCCCAAAGCCTGAAGCACACATTGTGTGAGTGGTAGGATCCAGCAACAATGGTGCCATGTGTGTTGGGTTGCAGAATTCTGCAATTCAAAGATAATATCACACAGGTGGCTGGATCCTGCAACTCAAAGACATTGTGGCATGGGTGGCTGGATCCTGCAACCCGAAGTACACACAGTGTAGGTGGCAGGATCCAGTAACAGCAGCACCATACGTGTTGGGTTGCAGAATTCTGCAACTCAAAGACAATGCAGTGTGGGTGACTGGATCCTGCAACCCAGCGAGGGCATGGCACAGGTGGCAGAATCCCGCAACCTATGGGCGACATGAGGTGGGTGGTAGGATACAGTAATCCAACGAGGATGCAGTGAGTGGCTGGATCCAACAACAGCAGCACATGCGTGTCGGGTTGCGGAATCCCGCAACCGACAAAGGCACGGTGTGGGTGGCCAGCGGATCCCACTACCAGCAGACAGGCCAACACCGGTGGCTGGATCCAGTAACAGTGGCAGCATAGGCAGTGGGTTGTGGGATCCCCCAACCTGTAGACAACATGGTGCAGACAGCTGGATCCCGCAACCCAATGACAGCTCGCCGTGGGGGTGTGGATCCCGCAACTGAGCCTGTGAGGTGTCGAGTTGGGGGATGCAGCAATTGATATTGCCCAGCCTGAGGTTTAGAGCACTAGGTTCGAGTAGCAGGATCCCAAAACTCAACACAGAGTCAGCCAGTTGTTGAATCCAAAAACTCAAAAGCACCTGGAGTGGGTAGTAGGATTCCAGAATTGAGTCTATCAACTGTAACTAGTAGCATACAGACAGCACATTCAGCGGGTGGGGTTCAATTATCCAGCCAGCTGGGTTCGATTATTCAGCCGGCTGGGTTCGATTTACCAGCGGGGCATCTACCACATATCTGAAAAACCTGCAGTCGTGATTTCACCGCGCCGTGTTTGTTTGTGTTAAAATCGGCCAAACTTTGATGGGTGTGACTTCAACTTCATAAAAACCAATCGCTAGCTCGCTACCCTGGTCCTCTAAAAATTCCAAACTCAAATGGCTTGAACGTTTGAAATTTCCCTATTGCGATTCAGGTGCATTCAAGCCGAAAATCGATGGGGAAGATAATACTGGGAAGATGTCACAGGTCACAATCAAAACATCCATCAACATTTAACACGAACAAACACGGCGCAGTGAAATCACGACTGCAGGTTTTTATGTAGACTCGCAGGCCAGTCGACGTACACTCGGTTACAGACAGAGCGGTGGGAACGGCAAACGGATTAGGGAAGAGAACAAATAGTTACAATATCAGAGCAAATAATGATGGGACATCAAACAACAGGTAACCTCGTGTACGGACTGGGCCCACATGTCGCCTGTTTTGGTGATGAGCCTCGTCTCTGCCATTTCCACCTGCCCTGCCCTAATATAGCAACCGAGTAGATGCAGTGATTGCATCACTAGTGTGCATCTGCCGAGTATCAAAAACAGCCGGGCGCCTTACCCGCCGGTAATACCTGCCCATATTCCACCCTTTTGGCCTTTGCCACTGGTGGCTGCCGTCGGGGGTTGCCAGCGGCTGTCCTCCCCAATTCGGAGGGCCCATCAAAAGGGCCTCGACCCATCACTCCACCCATCTCCGACTTCCCGTGCCGCGCCATCGTGTCACACTCGTGATCGCTGTGTTACGCTCGATCAATCCCGCCGCTGCCACTCCCTCCCTCCTCCCCTTCTCGTCCCCTGCCTCCCGGCACCCCGTCGCCCGAAACGCCCCCCCTGTGCCCCCTCAGAGTCGCCTCCCACGCCTTCCATGCGCGCCTCGACATGCTCTGCACTGCCTTCTCCTGCGCGCACAACTGCCATGACTACGCCCGCCTCTCGTCACAACGCTACTCAGTCACCGAGAAGGCCTTAACCCCATGTATCTAATACTGTTAATACACCTCGTTTCCCGACTACGCCGCGCGAATCAGACCTAAGCGAGATCAGCGCGGACTGATGTGTGTGATCGTCCGTCGCATGCGCGCCGCTTTCCCGCTTCCGCCCTCGACCCGCTCCACCATCGACACGCTGTATGGCGCCGAACAAGACTCGAAAAAAGGCTGCAGGCCTGTCCAGCCACCACCATGTCTCTTATGGCACTAGCAAGAAGCTCGGCAAGACCGTTCCGCTTAACAGAACGGGCGCGCAGCTGCAGAAAGACAATGAGAGACTCACCAGGCAGATAACAGGTACGTAGTGTACACCTCGACGATCTTCACCACGGCTAACGCTACCGTTTACAGCACTGAGTTTTCTTCAGCGCGAACAACTCTTCGGGCAAGGAGACTACGACGTCCCGATGCCTGATGCTCCGGACACGTATCCCGCTGATGGATGGCAGGACATTGACAGTGACAAGGAGGCCGCCTTCCACACGCTTCCCCCCGGCGAGGAAGGCTTGTACCACAGTCACGCCGGCAAGGAGGCCGCTTTCCACAAGATTTTCGATAAATGCCGCCCCGGGTACATCTTTCTTCTTATCCTGGAATTAGGCTAACATACTTGTAGACGCGGGGACGCTCAGCGGCGTGCGACGCGAGTGCAGACGGCGGTAAACGCGTGGTGGGAGCAAATGCCACGTCTCATCGAGGCGTATCTCGCCCTCAAGCGCAACGGCCCCGTTGATTCTACGGATGAGCAGGACACGTGGCACATTGAAGTTATTGGGCTCGAAGGTGTGTTACCGCACTCTTTACCGATAGATTTACTTCATCGCGAGCGTCAGGAATCACGACTCATCCATTTGTGCACTCTGACAACGACAGCCGCATGAATGAGACGCTCGTGCGCCATGGTTACATCGGGGCAAGCCCCGAGAAGGTGTCGCTCGCCTTCCCCATCGCGCTGTTCGAGGTATACCGGCAGATCCATCGTGTCTGCCCACGGTACAGCCTCGGCGCGCTCAGCTGAACCCTTACGAACCTCGCCCATGTAGGTATAGTCTGCCGCACATAGGCTTTACACTGACGTGCCATTCCAGGTTCCGCGGAGACACGGATTGGCAGAGCAGCTGTCTACAGCGTACGACGCGTACCTAGAAATCATGCGGCGTGTCGACGTCAGTGTGCAGCGTGCCATGGGGCACGACACCGGCTGGTACATGCAAAATGTGTGCGCACCGTGCCTGTACAAGACCCGGAACGAGATGCCACTCAAATTTTCGTGGCTCGGTTGTATGGACGGAAATAATTCACTTAAGCTCATTGACTCCACCTTCCGTACCGGAACCGTTCGGCTGGACGGCCGTTCTGCCGCGTCATCCCGCTGGCTATCTCCCGAACAGGTCGACATTTTCAAGGACGAGGTCGCTGAGGGTCAGAAGGTGAGTAGTAAAATCAGTCCTAATCATCACAATTATTTATTCTTTCTTCCACACAGAAAGCTCAGAAGGAACACTCCGAGAAGAAGAAGGGATCCGCGGCTTCTACGTCACAAGCGGCCCAGGCGGCCCAGCCCACCACTGCGTCTACGTCCCAGCCCAGATCAGCTTCCGCGCCTTCCCCTCATGAGGCCCCGGACGACCCGCCCGATGAGGAAACCCCGGAGCCATCATGCCAAGACGACGATCCTGATCCGCACGACGACCTACAGCCCAACGGCGACGTCGCGTGGCTCAACGTGAACGAGCTCAGCGGCGCGGAGGCGGACAACTCGCGAAGTGCCTCGACACTTGCGTAGAGCGGTGGAAGGCTGCTGGACCCGAGGCACGTAAAAAGATGTTCGCCCTCTTTGCCATTTCGGGGATATTTTTGACAGTCTGTCGGCACGGCCACATCGTCGTAATGTGCGACATGATTCGCAGCGGTGAACTGTAAGTCCTTGCAGATTTAAGCCACGACCTAGTACTCACCTTCCCATCTAGAATGAAGTATCCGCTCGCGATGGTACGCCACCTGCTCGACAAGTACGGCGCCGACATCGGTATCGGCTACGACATCATGTGTGCATTCTGGAAGACGCTTCGGCGGAGTTCCCTGAGCGCGGACGTCACGGCTATGCGGCTACGGGGCGTCGTCCCCGCATTTCACGGACACACTCACAACCGGGCCTGCCAAATCGGCTGGCATCCATTGTACGTAGACGGAGTCGGCCTCCAGGACTTCGAGGAATGTGAGCGCACTTTTGCGCTTTCTAATCACCTGGCGTCGAGTACTCGGCTCGCAACGGTATTCCACCGGCAGCAACAGATCGAGGAGCACTTCCAGTTCCACGATCAGGACAAGCACGCCTTGTCAGGTACGATGTGTACCTACTTTCTGACATCGCTTATAATAGTTCCATACCAGGAAACTTCATTTATCAAAACTATAGGCAGGCGCTCGAGAAGATCGCACTCAATCGGGAACAGCTCGCCGAGCTAGAGCGGAGCCTCGGGACGACAGTGGAGGACTACGAGAAAGATCACCTCGAAGAGGTGAAGTATTTCGAGTCGCTACGCTCGGAGCCTGCTGAGATTCAACGAACCGCTGATTATATGGACTGTCTTCAAAAACTCCACGCCGCTTTGTAATTCCGCACACCTACCAGTCTTCCGAGCTAACTTTCATAACGTATAGGGAAGCCTCCGATTGCGCCAAGCTTGAATTTCAGCGCCTCGATTGGAACATCGCCAACAGCGGATATCTCAAACCGCAGATTGCCTCCGTACGTACTCGCTATCGGACGACGTACACCCGATACCTCGCCATCGAGGAAGAAGTCTGTCGGTTTGAGGAGGAGCACAAAATAGAGGCCCGATGGATGCCTGAATCCGAGCAGTACAAGGCCGCGCTCGTCCTTACCACGGAGCGCAAGTACCAGAAGGCTCTTGCGGAGATCGAGCGCCTCGTTGTACAGCGCCTTTTCGAGTTGACGAAGCTTGGAATGAGCGGCGTAGGTACGTAAACGCGTCCAACTGTTGACGCGTCTCTGATTCATCATTGACAGCTTACAAGCTGCGCGACAAGGTTTCGAAGGCACTCAACATGCGCTCCGAAGCCATCCGCCGGGCATTGGTTGCGAACAACGAGGCCGGGCCAGCGTTGACGCCGCCACGGCCACGTCTGACATTCTACGAGGTCATCCACAACACCTCCCTTGCCGAGTTTGACCTCTTGCGGGAGACACGTCAAGACATCCGGCAGCAGGTGTGGACACAACCTGCGCGGCGCGAAGCTGGGATACTGTATTACAGTATCAAGCGCGCGAAGGAGGAGATTCGGTGTCTTAACGTCGAAATCACCAGACTAATCACATTTCTAGTGACGAACATGTTGACTACTACCACGCCATCGCGGCAATGCTTCTCACCGACTCGCCTCTCGCCGAGGAGCTTCAACGGCGCTGGATCCACGTGTCCCGCACGAGCGGCGCCATCTGCAAACGGCTCGCCGCCACAGCACAACTCGTAGGATTCTCCGGCAACATCTTCCCCGGCATCCGTGAGGGCCGAGAACCCGAGCACGGCGATGGTGTTCCACCTCCCTGGTGACTCGCAACAGTCCTGGGCATCACGCTGACCGAGGTGCAGTATGTCGAGCCGGATGCGACCTCTTTCAAAGCCGACACGGCGTACAACGAGGAGGAAGAGTCAGGTTTGGTTGTCAGGGAGTTGCAGATTGACGAGGATAGCTTGGCAGATTTAATGGACCATCTCTCGACGTTTGACGACTCGCAATGAATTTTTTTCTTCTCTTTTCGTCATATTCTTGAGTTGTGTGAACGGGGATTCGGAGCACTTGGCCGGGCATCCAATTGGCTCGGATTCGCGGTCCGTGTTCGGTGTTCAATTTAAGATGCCGGTTTTCGAACTGAAATCAAATGTTGAACCGTTGAGCAAAGCAATACCATGAGTCTGAATCGTCCATTTCATAGCAAAGCCATTCAAGATCCCACGAAATGGAAAATTAAACGGTTTCGAGGTGCGAGGAAGGAGATATACCAGATGCAAAATTCTCACCCCGCCAAACTTCAGTCTCAAAACCAAACTCGGGTTACAGCTGAACCCCAGCCAGCAGGAAAAAATCGAAAATATGGTAGAAGTAATGCAATAGAGCTCTAGTAATGATACCTACAGTTTTGCGCCAAGGGGATTCGTATTTCAGAAGATATCGCAAACGGTTGCAAGTTCGCAATAAGTTGAGTGTAGTTACAGTGATTCAACTAGTGTGTTCTTCGGCCATATTCGACGACCTGGGGAACTTGAAGTCTAACTACCCCAGTTATTTCGACATATATGAGCTTACACACCACATACAGGATCCCAGGCAACATTTCAACCTCATTGAGGTCCCCTGTGCCTCGGAATGTCGAAAAGACATGTTTTTGCGTCAAAGGTCAATCACCTTTAAATCGTCCAGAAACTCCTCAGATTGAAGATATATCTGAATGGTATATAATTCCAAGTTATCAACCCTGTCAGAGCGGTAGAACTGACTCATGAAGTCATTCAAGCTTCACATAGAATCAGCTGGTAACTGTTCCAGGGAGGCCCAGACACCCCAACAATTTTTTAATTGACTCAGTACACTAATGCACACAATCGGGTGGTACAGATCCAACATGATATCCTTCTCACATCGCGTAAGGCTTTTTCGCCGCTGTGCATAGAATTTGAGTGAAATCTCGATGAGTAAAATCCCAAGGACCCTGCTTATACCTCCAGTAAATCTTATTTCACCTGTGGGAGTATAAGTCATCTTTGGACGAGTCACTCGTGAACGTTGGACGTATGGCGGACGGTTTTTACAGATTTAGCGCCGGGAGTTCCGCATTGGGCCATGAGATTTGGACAGATCAGTGGCTGTGATCTGGCTGATCTCTTGTCCTCTCCCGCCATCTTGCCATGCCTGCCTTCGACTGGGGTATCCCTGGTGTCACCCTTCGCCCCCCGCCTCTCCGCGATGGATATGGGCTCCCCTGAGTTCCCACCGCATTCAACAGGCTGCAATTCAGCCCACTTGGCCTGTTCGACTTACGCTGCCGTCTTGGAGTCCTCCCCACCGAATCCACAGTCTTCCCCCAGTACCAGACACGTTTCCGCACCGCCGACTTCGGGTGGTTTGCTGGTGGGGCCAGCACTGACGGCCAGCACATCCCCGTGCCCAACACCTTCTTCTCCGAGTTCGACCAATTGCGCCAATCTCTGCCTATCGGACCTGTGGGGAATGAAGCGAGGAAAATGTTTCACGAGGAGATTCAGCACGCGGTTTTCGACATGGTGCGTCACCTTTGCCGCTCAATTTCTTTTCATTCACCTTTTCTTACCTCAGGCGACATTGTGGGATCGTACATTCAGTGGTACGACCATGATCATGCACGTTGAGGGTACCACGGTCCCCAATACACCTGCTCTCATTCAATACCTTCGTTGTGCAACCTACCTCCCACCTTCTTTCATCGCCGACAACCCTGCCAGTCACGGTCCCATCGCCCGCATCGTCCAGACGTTCCTCAAGTGCGTCGGTGTTCCTACGGTCCAGAAGTGGCATTCCAACGCCAACGCCCGAGGCTGGCCCCTCACGCAGCCTGGCCCAGGTGCCCATGCCAACACCCCCTCGAACACTCTCATCCCGCAGCCCGCCCCCGGTTCCACCCACTACAAGTTCCTCGGCCGTCCCTCTGGCGCCATAGACGAACTGGTCCCATCCACCACAGCCCCCTCCGTCGTTATCATCCTGGACGACGACGACGACTTCAACGACTCGACTTTGGACTTCATGCAATTGATGGAGCGTGTGGGCTACGCTGAGACTGAAGCACAGGAGCGGCTGGAGCGCATTCGCCAGCTCGAGGAGCAAGAGACCATCCTCATGAGCCAAGTGGCTGCTCTGGAGGACGCACTCACAAGGGAGCGCGAGGCGAACACCCACCTTCGCGCATCCTCTCGATGTAAGTCCTGCATTACTTTGATCCTTTTCAATGCTAACATTATTACAGCTCACACTCCTGCGCGTTCTCAGCCGTACGTCGAGCCTCAGACTCCTCCGCGCCGCCCTCCCCCCTACTCAGGGCCGTCGTCCAACGTCTCGCGCCTCATGTCTCCACTGCCCCCCTCTCTATCTCGCTACCGTGCCTCCCCATTTCACCACGCGGCCCATCAGACCGACCTGGATACCGCTATCACCTCTTACGGGCTTGATGACAAGGGATCGGCTATCAAGCTTGTGATGCGCGCCTTCGACGCCGCCAAGTGGTATGAGGAGCTGCTCAGGTTGGAAGTCCCGGAGGATGTGGCGTCAAGCCTGGTAGATATTATGAGCGCACTGTGAATTTTTTTTTTTTTTTGCTTTCTTTCTTATGCCGTGTATGAATCATGACCCACTTACGAATGAATAGACCATACACGCTGTCTTTGCCGATGAAGGACCACATTCAATGCTCATTTCGTGCCCCCGCCCGTTACAACACGTCACTCTCCCCTTTCTGTCACTCTCCCCTATCCGTCGCTCTCCCCTCTCCGTTGCTCTCGTGTTAGCGCAACATTTCCGCATTCGATGCTCCCTCCGCGACCCTGCTCGCCCACCCTTCCACATGCGATGCTCACTTCGCGTCTCCACCCATTCAACAACGCGTCTCCTCTCCGTCGCTCTCCCCTCTCCTCCTATCAGCTCAGCATTCCGCATTCGATGCTCCCTCCGCGACCCTGCTCGCTAACCCTTCTGCATTCAATACTCACTTCGCGTCTCCACCCGTTCAACAACACGTCTCACTCTCCCCTCACCTCGTCCTCGTCATGCCGGCCGTTTATTCCACCATCGCCTCCGCCAGCAGAAGCCGTATCCGGGTCTACGAGCCAGCACTGAGGAAGACAGCCCCTCGGACCCCTGCCGAACTCGCCGAAAAAAAAGAGACCCGGGAGAGGCGGCAGGCGGAAATCAACGCAGCCATGGAAGAATGGAGAGATGCGACGAACGAGAAGGCAAGCGAGCTGGCGGCGCGCTTTGATATGAAGCCTCGCTACTTTCTGGACGTGTTTTTTCAAGGCGGCGCGCATATGATCAACCACCAAGAGAAGATCAATGCGTACAATGTGTTCAAGAGCGAGAAAGTGGCAGAGAATAGGGAGTGTGAGCATTTTACGGCCTTGACTAGACTATGATACACGCTAATGACTGTTTCTTTCAGTGGGAATCAGCAAAAAGGTCCATGAGATTCACTCAGACCACATCGAAGAGTACAACGCGCTGACGGAGGCCGAGAAAGCCGCCTTGGTCGAGCGCTTCTCCGAAACCAGGGAGCGCAACCAGCACCTGCGCCGTGACACCCCCCGCGCGAACATTCAGGACGTGTCCAACGTCGTCCGCAATATGAAAATGCTGGTGCGTGGTTTTTTTACTTATCAGCCTGCAGAAAACTAACCTACACCGTTCAGATGTCTGCCCTCGCGACGCGCGTCGGCATCGAGGGATTCTTTTGCATCGTTCACAGCAATGCGGAGTTTCACACTGCCGGCAAGTGCCATGACCGTGGGTTCATGGCATTTGATTGGCAGAGCACCGACACTTGCCATGGTGTTGGCCAGACATTGCACAAATCCCTTTGTTCCTTTGTCGGCGTGGGAAGTTGGTCTGCCTTTCGCGGCTTGCGATCGGCGATCATTCGGCGATCACTTCCACCTTGTAACCTTGAGGCTTTCTGATTTTCTCGACCACTCCTGAGTCCAGAAAATATATTGTTCTTCCCATAAGTTAGTTCTACAAAAGCTTTCCTCATTTGTTGCTTTCCTGAAGACTTCTCACCATGCAGCCAATTTTGCATGGGCACCGGGTTTCAAGCCACACGCAAAACAAATTCATTGCACTGCAGGGGTTGGTGCAGATAAAGGCCACAAGATGTACCAGTAAGTTAGGGTCCGCTGACAATTCCACTTTGAAGAAAATATTTAACTGTCAGTCAGAATGTCAGGCTGACTGTCAGGACTGACAGATGACAATTGACAATTGCCTTTTTTGGAATTACTATCTATTTTACGAACTACCAGTCCCAGTTGGCTGCTTGCAGCACTGCAACTGGCAGGGGCTGCACGTTCCCAGTCTCCTTAGTCACCACGTCGTCATCTGTGACCGACAGCAAGCCCTTCAATCCGGGGGCCCTCAACATCACATCCTTGTCGACAACAAATACGTCATCAGATCTGAAGGTCTTCTTCGTGTTTTTCTTGCGTCTGTGTTTCATGCGGGATATCTTGTCTCTGAGAGCGTCGGATAGCTTCTCAAGCTCCTCGTCATCTTGTTCGTTCATTTCTGCTGAGCCGGCATCAGGCTCTGCATCAGAATCGGATGCCTCGGAATTGTCCTCGCGCTGTTTCAGCTTTATCTTGTCAATCACAGACTGGTCAAGGCGACGGAAGGCAACTGTTGGACGATGTGGAGGGTGGCGCGGACCTTCTGCACCCTGAAACCATTGTCAGTCTACTTTCTTGTAATATGCGAAGAGTTGTAGACGTACCGGAGCATGATATCTGTACCATTGACCAACCATTATCATATCCAATAGACCCTCCTGTTTCTGATTTCCCTGCAGCGCACTGTTGAACCAGGTGATGTTGGAATTCGTGCGCTCATCAGGCATCGAGTTGACAAGGATCCCGAATATTCTGACTCCAAGCATCTGCAAAGAAGATCAGTTTATGAATACCGATCTGGAAGAAACAGGTCACTGCAATAACATTGGATTGAGGAGAATTTCCGCGGCCCAGGTTAGTCCACCGCTCCATAATATCCCCTTTCATGACGGGGGCGTGAAACGGCGGCTCTCCGAGCCAGAAAGCCTCGAGCTGCAGCCTCAAGGCATCAACAATTTCGAGTTCCGGCTGGCTTCTTAAAATTGGATGACAACAACATTGGCCTTTGTGACTCCTGTGTTGTTCCAGGAGAACCTTCAGCATCTGTTTCAGAAACTCTTTAACGCGAAAAAATGCGTGCGGATAAGAGATGTGCTCCGCGACACCGACCTGGGTGTCAGCATGTTTGCGGAGAAATTCAGTGTTCGGATATCCTATATGTAGTGGTGAGTAATAAATAGTGGCAGGGGAGGTGAACAAACGGGGATCAAGACAGAATGCCACGAAATACACCTCATTGTGCTTGAAAAATTGGGATTACCGTGTATTGAAAATGGCGCGAACATGTAACACAAGTTTGGGGGTTATTCCGATATCTTTTTCCTTCTTCTCGAATATGCTGTCGAGGGTGTGCGCAATGGCGAGCCAAAAGACAAAGGCATCTGAGGGGTTCACAGTTGTTGCCTCCAGGGACCAGAGTGAGTGTGCCAACGGTGTGACAATCATTCCGTAGCTCAACATATCCCTCAAAAATGTCGGCAGCTGGACTGAGGTTCGGTCACTGAAGACTTCCTGAAGCAATGGGCTCTATGGGATCTCAGTGTGGGTCAAATAAACTGACAGATGAAACGAACTTTGAATTTAATTTTCTCGTCTAAAACAAGGCCTTGAATATTGTACACGACGGGTGACACTGTTGTCACTGCCATAAAGTGTGTCGCAAAGCGGGTTTTCCCGATTTTAGCCAACATGAGGACAGGGATATTGCCGCCGTCATCCGCCATGCCCTCACCTGAGTCCCGTAGATGGGCTTTCGATTTGCTGGACTTGCTAAAATGTCGGATGAGTGGCTTGAGGATTTGCATCATCTGTGGTAAGACCATTGGTCATGTGGTTGAAAAGACGAATTTAAGACTGACCGTTTGAAATTTGGGCAGTTCATTGATATCACCAATAATATGCTGGATAAAGTGGACGACATCGCAGAGGTCGAGAACGGTGGGAGCTTCCGTAACAACTCCTCGTTGTGCTGCAAGTGTGACGTTGGTGCTATCCGATGTCATGGCAGCCCATAGTTCAGATCCGATATCTTTCATTGTCTGCAAAACATTGTTGGAAAGATGTCAGTGTTCGAAAAATTGACTCGCCTCGAGAGTACCAGTCTTGATCCATTCGGCATCGTGACTTTCCTTCGTTCCGAAATGTCCACCAAGGAAATAAACATCGCGAGACGGCGTGCAGCCATGAGAGGTATAGAACTGATCACCAGCCGAGAAGATGTGCCGTCCGTAGTATAAGTAAGATCCCGAGATTCTTGGAGCGCCAGTTTGGTTCTCTGCCGAACTAACGCCGCTTCTTGTGGTATGTACTCATTGGCGAATTTTTTGCTGCCAGTGGGAGTGTAGGCTGGGTTGAGATGAGTGACAAAAGCAGCCCAGTCATCAGAATCGAGCAGGTTCGGGACCAGACCACATTTGCAGATCAGGAGCATCAGTAAATGGTCGGCCTTCCTCTGCCACATGACTTGCTCATCCTTTGCCTTCTTCCTACCAGCCTCTCAGAAGCTCGCTGAGTCCAATGTCGGTGACCCTTTTCAAGAGTGTCAAGCTTCTTCAGCCGACCAACCGGGTGCTGCTCGGTGGATTCCGGAGTGTCAGCATCTTTCTGCTCGGCACCCAGTGCACCTCTCGCATGCTCGTCCTCGGCCTCTTTCCTTGCAACTGGGTCTTGTCGCAGGAGAAAATCACATCGGATCGCATGCGTGATGACTTCGGCACTGGACCGGCGGCCTTCTCGACGATGAGAACACCCATCTGCAATGCATATCCAGTACGATTTATTTTTAGTTCGTTTGGCCGAATCAGTGAGCGCGGAGGAAAGGCATTCAAGCAAAGCATTCGACTGAGGGCCAGGTTTTTTCTGAATGAACAATACATCATAAGCTTCAAATTGGATGTTGAAATGTATAAATGAACCTTCGCCGGTGGAGCATCTTGGTCTTCAGTTTCCGTGCCTTTGCACTTGGTACCACCTAGGCTCAACTAGGGTAAAATTAAAAAATTAGGCAGTGCTCTAAGTCGCCACTATTATCGAACCTTCAAAGTGACACTAGATGTTATAGAGATCGGTCCGGTGTCATCGCCTGTCCATGGCATCTAATAGACGGCGGTAAGTGTCTGACAGCATCACATTACGGCCTATTACGGCTTCCTCACAATGGGCTTGACCAGCGTAGTTTTCCCTGGACCGAGTCCCTCTTTCGTAATCTCCGTGCATTCTTTGTCATAGTTGGCGAGCGCCTGCCAATAGGCGGCCAACTCGCACGCAGTGGGATCGCTGAGACGGGTCGAGTAGTTGCCGAAGATTTTTTCCATTAGTGTCTCTATTTGGAAAGGACCATAGTCTTTGTCCGTCAGAAACACTTCCGAGCCCTTTTTGAGTTCAAGGAGCTGTGGTCTGTTAGGGTGGCCATTCTGGGTCGTCCACGAGATAGAAGAAATTTTAGACAGGCGGCTGTGCAGATCAACAGTTGCCGTCCGATTTGGGTCAGAACCCTGGCCGAGTCGCCTCAATTCACTCACTCACAACCTCAGTTGGCAGATAAGTAGCAGTATTACATGGGTTGGTAATTGTCAGGATTGTCAGGCGGAAATTTTCCAAAAATTTAAATAATCCTTTGTCAGTCAGTGACTGACAGTTATCTGTTAGTCAGCTGACAATTAAATTGTCATGTCAGCGGACCCTACCTGAGTAAGTTCTGCCTCAGGCTCTCTAAGTTTCCCTGATCCAGCTCGGAGTGAGACGACGGCCAGCGAGTAATGAGTGAGCCAAGGGGAGAACTTCTCATTGCGTTCAACTTGAACATTGGACTTTCCCATGCTGACAATGGAACAAAGGGATTTGTGCAAGGCTCATGTCCCATGTCTGTGGAGACCCATGTCTATATAAGGACATGGGTCTGCACCCGTGTTTGATCCGTATCCGGACTGGTCAGCACGTGTTCCAAGCGTGACGCCAAGACGTGTCGCGTTACTGTGGGACTGGGCAGCGATGGGCCCGCTGACTCAGCATACAGCCACCTCAAATTGTGCCGCTCCTTATTTCCTACTTCTTTTATGTTGCCTGGCTGCATTTAATGCCCAAGATCCATCCATTCAAGTTCCAATATTGTTTCATTGTATAAGACATATAGAAAGTACTAATAATTAATTTTATATGGACAAATTAAATTTATTCTTCCATTTCGACATCCTCTTCAACCTCCCACTCCTCTATGATTGCCGGGACTAATGCTGGAACATCCCTAGGCGCGCTAGGTGATGGATTAGAGTTTTCATTCAGCTGGTACCACCTGTAGGCTGTTCTGAGGGCCACCAATTTTTCTGGTTTCCATGCATATCTGCTGTTGGCCAACAGATCTGGTACACCACGAGCACGGATGAGTTGAGTTGGCCATGAATTAATGGAATTGTCAGGGAGCCCATTTCTTCGAGGGAAACCAGCTCCCAATTCAAGTGCGCTCAGAGTTCCTCTGCCTCCTTCTGTATCTTTGCAAGCACCTTCTCTTTCTGCATCACTGCTGTTCTGATACGGAAATCAACAATCTCGCAACGTTTCTGGGCTTCCTGACCACTGGCATCGACTCGTCTGGCTTCACGCATGATGTAGGTGTGGTCTTCATCTGTCAAAACCGCGTCCATGAAGTTCTGGGTATCGTTTCGTCGATACATCGCTTGTGCATTGTATTGGTGCAGCGTGAGCGATGGCTTGCCACGAACGGCCACACGGTATGCCCCGAGAGCTCCTTCATTTGCATCATTTGTTGATGGCATCCATGCTAGCTGTCGCTCTGTTGCCGTACATTCATCGATCACTCCACCTGGAGCAAACTCGGCGGAGAAGCGGACCCATGTAGTCAATGCACCACAGAAAAATGCGAGGGTAATTTCCTTGACATGGGGGAGTGTAGGAATGAGCTTGGAGACACATTCCATCACTCTGGGATCGCTCCACGGTTGACCATCAAGCGTGGCAGTTTGGTATGTGATATCAGTTCCAAAAATGATGTCGGGATCATCGAGAATAGACTGAATATGATTATGAAGCTCAATGTGCAGCGGCCCGAGGTCCAAGAGGTTGGTACTCTCTGTTCCTGGTCCACGGACTTGTTGTAAATATGGATGGGTAATCACAACCCGGTATATGACCATCGCAACGAATTCAGTTTGGGTTGGGACATCCAGGAGTGCGTCCCGGAGGTTCTTCTCAATATTGGTAAGAGACGGGTTGTGTTTTGACCATTGAATGACCTCCATCATATCGAGATATTCCGAACGATAAGTGACAAGCTCTGCTGCAGCATCACCATGACTCCCAAAACGAGTGTTGTTTGTATCAGGGAATCTTGTGTGCTGTTGCCCTAGCTTCCGACTCATGAAGTCGACGTGACGGTCAGCTTGTCCTTTCTTGTCATCTTTGTTATTGAATATTGCACCCACAAGGGCACAGGCTTTGACCCCTCCACGAGTAGATGCCTCAAAGGCTCGGAATTGATCGTCTGTGAGTGCAGCGTCCTTCGAAAATGCAGGGTCCAGCAGATTCCGAAGAATAGCTGCATTCTGCTTGTTCGCCAGGAGAACCGGACCAGGGACACCTAGCCTGTCCCATTCAAGCATCATCTCCACATTACCTCCTTTAAAGCTGTTCAGATCTTTATGCATACAGCACCCCCCCCAAATGAACAGATCAAGTGTTCGACAGTCTTCGGGAGATAGCACTTCGTACGCTTCTTTTCCCAGGGCCTCCACAATCTCTTTCATAAGCGCTGCATCTCGCTTTGTCTGTTCTGTTGCAGAGAGCGCATTCCAGGCTTCCTCACCTCCAGCGTCGGCGATTTTCTTTGCATTCCATGCTGCCAGGTAATGGACAAGCTCCATGTATGACTTTCCTGCCAGCACCTGCTCTCCGAGATCCTGGATATTTGCCTTGTGTTTCTTGTCCTGCAGGCCTTTTGCAGCACTCTTTTCATTGGCTGCATGGTCCCCATTCATTCCCTTCAATACCTTGAGAAAATCCCGAGGAGAATACCGACACTTGAGCTGTTCTGCCAGGGGGCTTCAATTGAAGACATCACTGCCCTCCTCCATCCGTGTGTTCCAGCTCTCGACAGACCCAGCACTGGTGTGATCTTTAGTCTTTTCGACTCCGATAAAGCGGACTTTCGGCGTCGATTCTGGGTCAATCTCAAGCTTCCCTGATGAGTAATCTGGCGCTCAATTTGCTATATGGGCGCCTTCGATATTGATGCCCCGATTTGATGTACTGTCCTGGCTAACTGTGGCTCCTACCAGCAACACGTAATAAGTCGACCAGTGGTTCTCTCCAACAGCAGGATCTTACGTACCTTTGTTAAGTGACAGCTCATATATGACCTGTATATTTGCTGCCACACCTCCTTCTAAAATTGCACGGGTCACAGTTCGGCGACTCATCGACTGATTTATGTGGACACCAAAGATTTCCCCCATTAAATCCCCAACCTTCTCACGGGCACAACCACTGTCCACCATGATCCGCGCAAGCTTCCGGCCTGCATTGTATATATTCCCTTCTCTGATAGAAGGTTTTGCCGATCACATCCAACGTCTACTCCCCAGAAAGGTCGATGGCCGAAGCCGAGGGATGTCCAGATGGTATTGAATGTGGGTGTAGAGCAAGTAGCCGTGCACGCCACAAAAGGAACTTCTTGTCCAGTGAAGTTTCGCAGTCAGTGAAGCTCGTGGTAAAGTGGGCGGAACTCCTCTCCCCACTCATCGATGCAGTGCGCTTGGTCCACAATTAAGGCTTGCAGGCGGGCACGGAACTTCACAGTCACCCAGAGTTTTGCGAACTGGTTGGACAGGGCCATCTCGGGGGAGACATACATGACCTGGGCATGGTACTGGGCAGATTTCCAGACAGCAGGACCATTGTTGTCCTCATTTATAAGGATAGCATTGATTCCTTTCGCTGTTGCATGCTTAACCTATTTTTTTTTGGCCAGAAGTCAGCACCTTAAATGTTCCTCACCCATGACAGGAATTAGAAGTGTACCTGATCTGCCTCCAATGCCTTTAGAGGGCATACGACAATCGTGAGCTTTCTGGCACCCCCAAGAACAGCTACACCCTCAAAGACGAGACTTTTTCCATATCCCGTACCAGCAAGAAAAATGCTGTCATAAGCGTGCAGGATTCACATGATGAGGTGGATTTGCCAGTCGTCCGGTACGTAGGAGAGCTTGAGCCGTTTGATGAGCTCACTTCGGGTTTCATTGAATGATATTGTCCACAGCTTAATGCCTTGGGTCGAGTAGAATGTGCGGTGCGATGTCGGCGCGGAGTCCCAGGGGATCTAGGTGTACCTCGAAGCAGCTGCCGAGACCTCCTCGGTGTTTGGGGATTTGGTACGGACATTCCGAGCAAGTGAATGAAGTCGAGTGGAAAGTGGCGGCAAGAGCAAATGAAGAAAATTTCCTGATTGGGCACGCGGTCTTGGCACGTCTATCGTACTCTCAATTTCTGAGACTTTCGACCGATGCTTAGTTGCAGATCGGCCTGTATCGTTCCCGCTAAAAGACTGTCTATTCAGATTTTTTTTTTAAAGGCTGGGGTTAAGACGTGGCATAGCATTTTCTGAGGCGGCCAAAATTCTTGCAGCCTCAATTCAGTCATACAATGCTAAGAGTATGGACGCACATTTGCATATTCTGAGCCTGGCAAATGAAATTTAAGCTAATAATCTACTACTTATACCATAAGTTGCCAACAATTGACACGGTTTCTGACGCACTGAGATGTGCCTAACATCCTCCCGTTTTCGCGGTTTTTGAAACAAGCCCCTCCAGGAAAAGGCTTCTAAAGCACGTGTATATCACATTTCTCTTTCCTCATGAGGTATCGCTCTATTCAAGGAACGGCCTGAGTCCGGTCAGACAACGAAAAGGGCGAGAGAATTCTGAATTGATAAGACATTGACTAGCTAATTTATACTAGCAGCGGTACCGTATTGCGTAGTAGGTGAATCAGTAAATAACAAGTCAGGGGAGACTGAATCACCGTAATTGAGTCGGATTAAATTGAAAGCGAGTCAGAAGGTGAATATGAATCATGCCTCTGGTCATAGGAACGAAATACCCCTGTGCCCTAATTATTCTTGAGATGATCTGAGACATTTATCGAATATAAGAGTGTCGCGGCCATAAATGGATGGATGGCGGTGCAGGTCGGGCCGGTCGGAAGTTGCCGACAGGATCATCACGTGGGGCTGGATCCGAACCTAACTTGTCGGAGCGAAGATCCGATGTGTCGTTTATTTTCACGTGACCGAATGATCACTCGGGTGTTACCGGTTGTTGGCAGAGTGTGGTGCTGTGTAAGCAAGATATAAATATCTTGAATTTCATTCGCTGGGTCCCATGTCCTTTCGGGGCTTTGGCTCCGGATGGACATGACTTGAAATCACTGATTTGCCAAAACGGGGCTTGGGATTCAAGATTAATCAAGTTGCCGCAAACAAAATACCGCACGCTACAGTGAGTTTCAAGCTCTGATTCCTCGTGTAAATAATCTATGTAGATCCCTAAATCTCTCTCTCTTTTTCTCTTTTTTTTCTCTTTTCAAAACTTGAAAAAACTTGAATTCCCTCGTCTCTCCACAGACATGGGACATGGGCCTTGTGCAATGCCTGGCCAACGCCATGGCAAGTGTCGGTGCTCTGCCAATCAAATGCCATGAACCCACGGTCATGGCACTTGCCGGCAGTGTCACATGGCGCCCAAATGGTACTTCTCGAGCGCGCGCTCGAGAACTACATGCCGATTGTGACGCGCAAAAAGTGGGACACAGGGGAAGTTGGGATGAAAGTCGAGGTGTTCGCGATCGCGGGCTGCGATCCTGTCAGTACGTGCTTCGTCCTCTCCTCTGCCTCCCACGCTGATTCCCCCCCACAGATTTTCTACGCACCTCTAAGCAGAAGGCCGACTGGATGAAGGAGGAGATTTGGGGGGTATCGGCAAGGCCCTAGGTGCGTGCACAGCATGTACAGCTTGAACACTCGCTTATGCCATCCCAGTTGACACCACCCACGACGCCAACGCCAAGATGGTGTATACCTGGTACGAGCAAGACATTGTGCAGCGGTACGGTGTCGTCCTCGAAGGCTGGACGGCACCGCGCTTCGTGAACCCGAGCGAGCTGAGCACATCACTCAGCATCCTGCACACGCTCCTCGACGATGTCAAGAGCGAGGCGAGCAAGTTCCGGAAGTTGACACCCGCCGAGGCGGAGGCCTGCAAGGAAAAATGGGACGCTGATGTCGCTGCGGGACGGGCAACGGCCAAGAGTCGCGCTCCCCGCAACGACATTGGGGTTCCTCGCAAGTGCACGCGCCCCGACAACGACGAGGAGCCCGAGGACGACAACGAGGACGCTGAACACGACGACCATGACAACGACAAGCTAGTGCACCCGCCGCCCAAGAAACGCGCCTGTAAGGCAACACCGGCTGCTGCCAAGACCACCACACCGAAGTCCCGCGTGCGCAAGAGCGCCACCACTCCCAAAGCCGCCGCTCCCAAGAAGGCTCCACACACCTTGGCCCAGCAGGACGACAACACGACGCACGCAGCGCTCACATGGCTTAAGGAGAAGTGGGCCTGGCTCAGCAAGGCCACCGTTGACGATGGCGATGAGGAGGAAAACCACGTGCCAGCTGTTGCCGAGGCTGGAAACGCCGCGCAGAATGCCGGTGCTTGATGGACGCCAGTAGCTCGCCCCCCCTTATACATGTACATTTTCCCCTCCCATGCCTCTCCTCGCCTGCACGCCCCGTCCCGCGCCCCCCACCCGTAGATACATGTTGGGGATATATATATATATATATCATTTTGTTCGTACGCTTATGCCATATAAGTGTGACTGAGTACTATGTCCTTCTGTACATTCCACATGCCCTATGAAGTGCGCGTGCCCAGTGGCACGTGGCGCGCCGCGCCGCCGTTGTGTGACACAGCGATCAGAAGTGTGACACGGCAGCGGCGGGATTGTTGTCAATGCAGCAGCAGATGTATTGGTATTGTATTCAGATGTTACTACATGGCCCCAGCGCGCCAACGTCGCCTGCGGTGCAGCGATCAACAGCGGCGGCGGGATCAAGGCGGCGGCGCGGGGATGATGGACTGATGGTCCGAGGTTCGGTTGACCGAGGTCCGGGTTGATGGGCCGTCCCGATCGGGCAGGACAGCGCCCGGCAAGCCCCGAGGAGGCATCGCAACGGCAAAGGCCAAAAGGGTGGAATATTGCCGGCGGGTAAGAGGACCCCTGATAATACCCTTGGATCCCAGATCCCGGTTCGGACAAAATTTCGTCGATTTGGACCTTAAACCTAGGTCCGTTTCGGACAAAAATGGGGGGTCCGACGACGACAGCCTAGGTCCCAGTTCAGACAAAATCTTCGGGCCCTGGGCACCTTCACCCGCGGGATCTGTGTTACCCTCGTAGCCTACTTGGTGTGGTTACTTGCTTTCCTTATCATGTAATATTTTCCGGTCTTTTTGCGCGTTCGAGCCCAGGCAAGCGCAATTTTTTACCTTCAATCCCCTTCCTTTTTCAGATTTATTTGCATTCAGACGGCGTAGCCACATAAATATAAATACCTTTTTTCGTCATCTTCTCGCACTCGCCGGGCGCTCAGAGTCAGCATGGCCACCATCGTGGTCGACAATGAAAAATAATTTATTGCGGACGACCCTTTCTCAATTCAATACCGCTATGACACTATTTAGAAAGCAGGGCAAAAAGGCGGCGGCGGCAGAGGGTGATTCTGGTGAGGAGGCAGAATAAATTCTTGGCACGGAACCAGGTGTTCTTTATACACTTTAGATTGTAAAAAACGCTTTTTTGGGGCGCCTGTAGGCCATATACGACGTGCGGAGCAAAAAAAACGGATTTTTGGAGGCTAGTACCGGTTCGGACAAAATTTGGCCCATCCGGACAAAATCTGTTCGGACAAAAATGGGCCGATGGGGTCTGGTCGGGATCTAGCCTCCAAAGGGATTATCAGGGGTCCTCATGGGGGCCCAGCCGGTACCGGTTGTTGCTGAGTTTTGCGATGCCATCAAATACATATCACCGGGCCGGCTGGTCCACGAGCCTAGTAACGTCCAAACGTAAGGCCGACGCCAGCCAATTACAATAGGAACAAATACAGCCCTTTGACCCGATTTAGCCTTCCAGCTTTCCTCAGCGCTGTATGTCTTCGGAACTCGAGAGATATATCAGCGACAATTCCCTGCGAGTGAGTACAAGTCCCCTGCCAGCACGCCAATTACTTACACGATTGTAATAGTTGTTCGGTCTTGCCGACCGGAAAATAATTGACTATGTTCTAGCGTCAGGTCCGTCTTCTATTCATCTGCCTAGAATCTCCAACCAACATGGATTTGCGCCTGTTCAGCATCGTCTTCAAAAACTCCTGAGAGTCTCTTTGCCGCACTCAACGCCTCCGGTTTACCAGACACACCAGATGCACACGAATTTATCAACGAGGTCTTCAAACAGGCTCCCCGAAAGCACAAGCACAAACGTTCTACAGCAGATGCTACTCGGAGACAGTCTGAAAAGGATGCGAAGGCTCTCAGCTCACAAAAGTTCAGCTTCCTGTTGGACGACGACGCTGGTCCAAGCGACATCGTGCCTTTGAAGAAGGAGAAGCGGAAAAAAGAAGAAAAAGAGAAATCAGGCGGAAAGGAGAAGAAGGACCGCCATACGCGCAAGCGCGACCACGATGAGAAGGAGTGGCAGAGCGACGAAGAAAACAAAGCGAGGAAACGAAGGAAAGGCGAGGATGACAGGTTTCCTGATGACGGAGTAGAGGAGATGGAAGAAGTGGAGGACGAGGACGCCCGGAGAGAACGGGAACGGTTGGAGGATTTGAAGGACCGAGACGCCTTCGCTGAGCGAGTTCGAGATCGAGATCGGGAGAGGACCAAGAAAGTTGTCGAGGACCGTTCATCGAAGGACAAGGGCGCAGCAGCAGAAGCTGCCCAACGGCGACTGTTGGCAGATGATGCAGAAGCTCGTGGAATTGCCATGCCCTCACTGCGGCAGCACTCACGGCAAGAGTACTTGACGAAACGCGAGATTCAACAAATCGAGCTTCTTCGCAAAGAGATCACCGACGATGAAGTGCTGTTCAGTGGGATGAAAATTTCGAAGAGGGAACGGCGGGAGCTTGAGCACAAGAAGGAACTCCTGAAACTTGTCGAGGAACGCCTGAAAATCAACGACAAGTGGGATGGCTACCAGCTTCCTGAAGACTATATCACGGAGCAGGGTAAAATCGACAAGAAGAAGAAGGAAAATGCGCTATATAGACGCTACGAAGAGGCCAAGCCAAAGGACGACCAATTCGTGACGGACGTGGATCAGTGGGAGGTTAGTCAAACCCAACACAGTACGTTCAAGTCCGGTGCTATGGACAAGGTGGAAGTCCATGACGAGTATGAATACGTTTTCGACGAGAGTCAGACCATCAAATTCGTCATGGACACTGCAATGCCTGGCGTCAAGATGACTGCTGCAGAAAAGCTGCTGCAGGATCAAATCGATGCAGCGGAGAAACGAGGTTAATCCGTTCTATCTGATTTTCGTCCTTGTTGCTGAATTTTGGGCCTTATAGCCAAGACAATTGAGGAGACGCGCAAGTCGCTTCCGATCTACACATACAAGGAGGGGCTCATCGAAGCGATCAAGGAGCATCAAGTCCTGATTGTCGTCGCCGAAACTGGGTCAGGCAAGACCACTCAACTACCCCAGTACCTGCATGAAGCCGGATACACTGCGAATGGCCAAAAAATTGGCTGCACGCAACCTCGTCGCGTTGCAGCCATGTCGGTGGCCGCGCGGGTGGCAGAAGAAATGGGAACCAAGGTCGGCTATGAAGTCGGGTACTCGATTCGGTTTGAGGATTGCACCAGTGACAAGACAGTCTTGAAGTACATGACAGACGGCATGCTGTTGCGAGAGTTCCTGACTGAACCAGATCTGGCTGGGTACTCTGCACTAATTATCGACGAAGCACACGAGAGAACGCTAAGTACGGATATTCTTTTCGCTCTTGTGAAGGTTCGTCGCCGCACTCATGTTATGCATTTTAGATCGTTGACATGTGGCCGATATAGGATATCGCCCGTTTCCGACCAGAACTTAGGCTTCTTATCTCTAGTGCTACATTGGATGCCGAAAAGTTTAGCGAGTACTTTGATAATGCTCCGACCTTTTACGGTACGTGATTTGGATTAAGACCTGGGTATGTCCACTGATTTTTGTTCAGTTCCTGGACGTCAATTCGCTGTCGACATCCATTACACTCCACAGCCCGAGGCCAACTACCTTCATGCAGCGATTACCACTGTCTTCCAGATTCACACCACACAACCGAAAGGTGATATCCTTGTATTCCTGACGGTATGTTTCTGCTACATATCTTATCGAATCCCTCTCATGTCTGATTATCACAGGGGCAAGAAGAAATCGAAGCTTGCCATGAAAATTTGCAAGAAACGTCTCGCGCTTTGGGCAATAAAATTGCCGAACTCATCATTTGTCCGATCTACGCCAATCTTCCGAGTGAGATGCAAGCCAAAATCTTCGAGCCTACACCAGAAGGCGCCCGAAAGGTCGTACTTGCCACCAACATCGCAGAAACCTCCATTACAATTGATGGCGTCGTCTTTGTCATTGACCCAGGGTTTGTGAAGCAAAATTCATACAATCCCAGAACTGGAATGTCTTCACTGGTGGTCGTTCCGGTTCGTGATCTGCTCACCGACAGTGCATTCAAACCCAACTAATTTACGTCTACAAGTGTTCTCGTGCTTCTGCCAACCAGAGAGCTGGCCGAGCTGGTCGTGTTGGACCCGGGAAAGCATTTCGTCTCTACACGAAATGGGCCTTTGCCAACGAGCTAGAGGCAAATACCGTCCCTGAGATTCAACGTACCAATTTGGGCATGACCGTTTTGATGCTTAAGTCCCTGGGAATCAACGATCTCATTGGCTTCGAGTTTCTCGACCCCCCGCCAGGCGAAACACTTATGAGAGCTTTGGAGCTTCTATATGCCTTGGGTGCTCTGAACGACAGAGGAGAACTGACCAAGCTCGGGCGGCGGATGGCGGAATTCCCCGTGGATCCCATGTTGTCGAAAGCCATCATCTCCAGCGAGAAGTATGTATGCACTGATGAGGTATGTCAAATTTGAAGCTCAAAGGCAACGCGCTTAATATATACAGGTTTTAACGATTATCGCCATGCTCTCCGAATCGGGCTCGCTTTTCTATCGACCAAAGGACAAAAAGCTTCATGCTGACCAAGCACGCCAAAACTTTGTCCGTCCAGGAGGCGACCACTTCACCTTACTTAATGTGTGGGAACAATGGGCCGAAACAAATTATTCACAACAATTTTGCTATGAGCAATTCCTCCAGTTCAAGAGCATCAGTCGTGCTCGTGACATTCGGGATCAGCTCGCCGGCCTTTGCGAGCGTGTTGAGGTTGTTGTTCAATCTAACCCGAATTCGAACGACATCACACCCGTCCAGAAGGCGTTGACTGCAGGATACTTCTACAATACCGTTTGTGCTTTCTATTGCCTTTCCCTTTCGTTGCTGAGGTACTTGGACAGGCGCAATTACAGAAGAGCGGAGACTCGTACCGCACGCTGAAGACGAATCACACCGTATATATTCACCCTTCTTCGAGCCTATTCCAATTCCAACCCCCCGTCAAAACGCTTCTGTACTATGAACTTGTCATGACCTCAAAATCATATATGAGGTAGGTTTGGACGTCGTTTTCTTCGCTCTCCCCGCTGATCATGTCTGTAATAGGCAGGTCATGGAGATCAAACCAGCATGGCTACTCGAAGGCATGTTGCTGCACTATCGCACTATCGTCTTGACTGACTTGTTTATACTCGATGCAGTTGCACCACACTACTTCAAGCCAGCCGATCTTGAGCAGCTAGCCACAGGGGACAAGAAAATGCCGAAGGCGATCGGGGCGTCAAGTGCTGCGACATAGGATCTGAATGCTTTTTATAATATTTTGCATCATGTATTATCACTCAAAGCGTGTTATCGATTGTTGTATCATGTTATGGCTTGCGGCTATAAGCCTCCAACCACTGGCAGCTTTGAGCATATCCTTCATGCCCAATGTCACGGCAGCTACGTCCCAGAAAATCTAAACCAACTTATGATACTTCTGCCCTTGCTTTTGGTGGCGAAGGCGGTGATGGCCAGCCAGCAGCTGGCCCGTCTCGGAAGGCACTTGCTCTCGACGAAGGTGATAGCGGGAGCGACTTTTCGCCAGAGAAAGACGCGGGAGAATCACGCGTGGACCCCGAAGAAGATGAAATGTCCCTCGACGCGTCAGGAGATGATGAGCCCTTCGAGCTTGATGATGGCTTGACCCTTGCAGACGATTCTATTGCGCTTTCTGCTGCGAAACCTCTTGCAGCATCTAAAGCGGCTGGTTCTTCCAAACCGAAGGCAAAGATCAATACGAAAGCCAAAAAAATTGTCTCCGATGTTGTCATGCCGTCCCTCGGTAGTGGTGCAGGTATTGCTCGCACTTCCAAGCGCCAAATTTACGTCCTCCCCACGCCCAGCGTTCACCATCGGCATAGAGCCGTTCCGTTGTATACGCGTGCAGGACGCGTTGAACGACTCGCCGTGAAGCCCGTTCTATTTGGTCCCTTGGCAACCACACCGACGAATAATTTTACCCATAACCTTACGGTCATAAACCGAGTCAATAAAGGCTGGGGATTCAATGTCGGCTCTGGGCCTCTGTGGGATCTGGTCGAAGATCGCGGTTGGTATAAGGAAGCGTTGGTGACCCATGGGGACGTGCAAATCGAAGCAAATCGACGGCCAATAACGCATCGGGCGGTGAGAGTCAAACCTGGTTGGGCAATCCTCAGTCCCGAGTGCGAAATCTCTCTGGAAGCGGTCGACGGATTCTTTTTTAACGTTTCAACCGTTTAGCGAAGCCACACCCTATCTGCCCACTGACACCGTCACGACCGATGAAGGAAACCTGAAACCTCCGCCTCCCATTGCTTGCTTGTTTGGGCCCCACGATAATCAGAAGCGTGTTGCAATCGGGATATTCGAGAGCCGCAAAAATTGTCAGTCCGCTGAGCTCGAGTACCACATGATACTCATGTTCGTCGCAGCCGACTTTATTCCGGAGAGTAAGTCGCATCTGTTTAATCCCGGCGCCCCGGTGTGGGGGTTAGATTGGTGTCCGATTCATATCGATGATAGACAAGGCTAGTACCTACTCAATATACATGTATCCTGGCTGACGAACGACTCTTAGGGCGATTCTATAAACAATATCTGGCTGTCGCCCCCTTTCCAACGGTCTCCCATAGTCCCGAAATTGGCGTCAAAGTAGCCCGACCATCGCTTGCCTGCATACAGATTTGGTCTCTCAGTTCCAGTCAAAGCGGAGGCACAAACAAAACGGATGCGGGGGTGATGAGATGCGAAATGGTTCTTTGTATTGATAGCGGACCCGCTCACGACTTAAAATGGTGTCCGTTGCCTTCACATGATTCCGTTAGTGCGTCCACTCTGTCCGAGTCAGCGCCCCGCTCAGTCTGGGTCAATCAGGTTGCGGATACACTAACGCTGCCACGCAAGCTTGGTTTACTCGCCGGTACTTTCGAGGATGGATCTTTTTCGATCTATGTTGTTCCTGACCGTTGGACATAACTCCGGTGGATCACAATCCGTCTTTGCCACTCTTTGGTACGTTTTCAATCAGTTCTTACAGGCGGACACGACTTAATTTCTTGACTCGCAGTCAAAATTCCAGAACCCCTTCTCCGTATCGAATTGGAAGAGACATCGTGTTGGTCGTTTGACTGGGCTAACAGTGAATTGGTCGCGATCGGAACTACACACGGTACGCTATGTTCTTGTGGTCGGGTTCAACAACTCACCGGCCTAGGCACAATTGCCGTGTATCATCTTGGTCAGGCGCTTAGAGAGTGCAGTGGCTTGAGTATGATTCCTCTTTTCTGACTCCTTCCGTGGTTAAATACTGGCTAGATCCCTCACTTCCTACGAATATACTTCCCTCACACTATCTCACTGTTCATCAATCTGCTATACGGGCACTAACATGGGTTCGTGCACCCCCAAGCTGGCCTTCAGGGACTCCCCGAGTAGATGCAGATCCAACTGTCATCGTCAGCGGTGGCTACGATGGTTTAGAATGTCTAACAGATATTCGCGAGGGCCATGGTTCGGTCATGAATCGCACAAGAGGTAATCTATATCTCTGAGCCTGTTTTACCGACGCCTGAACCTTGTCATATTAGACGTCATCAATACCATGACTTACTCCCCATTCGGCGGGGGCCCAATAACCATTGATCACGAAAACATAGTCAAGATATACTCAGTGTCACCAAGCATGCTTGGGCGAGGACATATTCTGATGGAGCCTCAGGGACCAGTATGGGTATGATAGCTGATACCCTTCTTTCAAGATCCCAAAGCTCAACTTCGCGTAGAGCTTAACCTCGTCAGATTATCATCCCCAGCTTGCAGTCGGATCGGCGGATGGCGTCTGTAGCACAACGAATACGCTCAGGTCCACTCGTCGAGGCGGTTCCGTTGTTTGTGCTGTTTCGCTCTCAGATCACACTGGAACTCATTGTCGGATTTTGATCTAGCCTTTCTTTGTACACAAAATCTACCAGCTCGACTATAGTCGGAATTCGAAAGAGTTTCGGATGTTGGAGCGATTCGTTCCTACTGTACGCTCCTCACCATTTGCCCTGGCCCGCAGTCCTCACTTTCCTGTAGGAAACACAGGATCGGCCCACTCAAACACGGGTGCAAAAAGCCGATAAAGCCAAGAACAAAGACGCACCCTCGCTGGCTCCCGGCGGCACAGGAGCGTGGTCGAGGGAAGTTGGTGTCCAACGTGTCGTTTGGAACAACGGAAATGGCTTGGGGGCTTCATCATTGCTTGCTTCCGCGACTGGGTGTGGCCTCTGCAGAGTTGACGTGCTTTGGGGCAGGTGGCTGAACGACAGGATCCCTTACTCGTCAGTAGCGCATCTAAGAATGGAAGTGGAAAGTGTGCAGGGTGATGCGATGGATGTTGACTCGGACGACTCGGACTAACACACTCTGTTGACGACCTCTTGCTGCTTTCTTTCTTGACATGCCGCGGCAGCATCTTGTCACCGGCACAACACGAGTATCAAGCCAATAGTGGAGAACAATGTTGTACATTCGGCAAAATAATTGCGTAATTACAGAAGTACCATCAATTCATATATATACCTTGCTGCCCTATTCGAAGTTGACCTTGTTCTATTGATTCCCGGGATAGAGTCGTGAGTCCTGGATCGTTCAAGCGCGGTCCACCTCAACGTACCTTGTAAAACGCGACATATCCTTTGATGGATTTAGCTTTCTCAGACGGCTCGGGGTAGTACCTTGCGAGCAGAATGGTTGAGTTGAGCTAGACATACATACCAGTCAACTCACCAAGCAATGTCCTTCATGGTTTTGCCATCAACAGTTGCATTGTAGTACGCAGCCGTTCTGATTGAAATCGGGGTAAATCCTCAGTTTGACGGCAGCTCGGCCTTCCTTACCCTTTCCAAGGGCAAGTAGACCTAGCATATATACAGGTTGGCATAAGCACGCGCGATGTAGGCAGCGTTGCTCACGAGGTACTAGAATCGCTGAAGACCTCCTTGCTCACTGAGTCGGGAGGGAAGTAGTGGTTGTTTTCGATGACAATGGTGCTGTCCGAATCTGCGATAGTCTTTCCATCGACAGTGACCTTCATTGTTATGCGTGGTTGTGGAGGCGAAGATTCAAGGGTGCTCTTCGCTGGACCAAGCGTTCAGTATTTATATACGGAGTGCAAGTAGTACACGTGATGTAATTAGCAAGACGCGGGATCGCGCGTTGATGTTAAAAAATCCACTAACATGTTGGTAACATGGTTAGTTGGATTCGTAACCACTATCGTCCGATTCGGAGGCACTCGTGCACTTGATGAACCAGGAAGCAATCCGAGTAAACGATAGCTCGCCAGCCACAACAAAAAGACGCACCTGCCCTTTCCATTCCAGCATAGCCTCTCTGGTCGTTGCCAGTAGACCGAAGCCCATGTCGTCAGCATCTCCGTAGCCGGTTTGCTCGCTGAGCAAGCAACATCCCCTCGCCAGCGTTTCCTGTTTCCGGCCGATACCAGCGGCTATTTGCCAGTACTCGTCGCATTCAGACTTGTATCGCAGAAGGGCGCGCGCCATGGCTTGATCAAATTGGTCCAGCTTGGCTTCCGCCTGCTTAACAGCTGCAGTGGAACGTTCATCTGTCGAGGAATCGTTCGCCTCCTCGACAAGAGTCATAACCCAGGAATACGGCTCCACGGGCCCCATCGGGAACCGATGAGACCAACCGTCCTGGTGGGCATCGACCGCAGAGATGTATTCATCGATCAGATGGAACAATATCGCGAAAAGCGACTTTCCCGTTGTGATCTGGAGCTTGGCACTGAGGACATTCTACGCGTCGATTCGCATCACATCGCGTCAAGCATGAGAAGAAGAACGTACCTCAACCGCAGTGAGCACAAAATCGTAGCCTTTCAGCCACTCAAGGTAAAGCTCTGCCTGCAGCATCTTCCCTCTGCCCTCGTTTGTCTCTGCGACCTTTTCTTTGACGCGTTCGATTATCGACTGGACCATGAAGATGATGTGTGGTACGCGTTCGCCGCCTGGGCCTGAATGGTGTTCGATAAAATGCCAATTGACGCGTCGAGTACGCGCATACCAGTTACGATTCCCTTGAGCGCTCTCGCTGCTGCAGGATCCGCACTTCTTGCTAATCGCCGAAGAATGTTCTCCAACTCGCAGCCAGGTGTTTGTGGTTCCGAGGTGTCTCCTTCTATGTAAATAGGTTTTGGTTAGAGTTCTGGCTACTATTACACATTGAACAAACCTTGGCAGCGAGGTTTGCGCGTATCGGAGCATTGCTTCTTGCAGGCGCGTCCACTAGCGGCAAAATGGGCGGGACGCTTGAGAGCATTTGTGGAATCAACAAGAACGGAGCACGACATGGTGGGAGGAAAGGTGTGTAAACTGGGTCACGCACGTCGCGTAGTTGTCGCCAACTTTAGGCAATCGCGTATTGACCTGCCCTAAATCTATGTATCCATGCCACGTGCGATTCAATTTTTCTATGTCCGACTCGGACAAGGCAGAACCTCAGAAAAAATTGAGCGCATTCGAGCGATGGCGGAGATCAGCCATGCTTGTCACAGGTCTCGGCGTTACCGATGATGAACGACTGGACTATCTTGTCGAACAGACTCGGCTTTCATGCGAGGAAAAGAAACTGAAGTTCATGCAACAGAGTGCGCCTCAAGGTCTTATCCTATGACTCTCTATGTTCACTCGGTCCTCTTCAGGTCCCATAGTAGTGTTCATGCTCAAACACCTCCAGGCGGCCGGCTGCGACCTTCCACCGTCGAATATCATATGCGCGCCTTGTGACCGGACATCCGCCGGTGGGTTTAATCCTAAACAAGGCGCCGTCGTTCTATGCCAGGGTGTTTTCTTTGGCGACGCGCACATGGAAAACACAATGGTCCATGAGATGATTCATATGTTTGACCACTGCCGATTCAAGGTTGACTGGAATAACTTGAGACATCATGCTTGCAGCGAAGTTCGTCCCATCCTCTCAAGTACTATAGCCTTGAATAAACCCTCAGCTTTGAGATCCGAGCCAACAGTCTCAGTGGTGACTGTAGATTTTCCCGCGAATTACGCATTGGCTCCTTGGCTTTCACAAAGCATCACCAAGTATGCGTTCCCTGGTCACTGAGTGCTTCGAGATTAATGTAGCGTGTCATCGACAGGATTGTGTACGGCGGCGGGCTGTCACTTCCGTCACCCGCAACCTGTTATGTCCCAACAAAACTACTGCTGAACGGGTAGTGAATGAAGTGTTTGAAAGTTGCTTCAAGGATACTAGACCTTTTGACGAGGTAAGCGCCTCTCTATCTCCATGCATCCGGTATTAACAGGAGGCGCCTAGATATATTAATCCACGGGCTGCCCCCTCACTTGCCCCCTCACGCTATCTTAAGTCGAGGGCTGGGATCAAATATCATTTTGTAATTCTCCCGTCACCCTCGTGTATTTTCACTAGATAAATTCGCCATGGAGGACATCTCTACGGGATCACTATTCTCAGGAATTCGGAAAACTGGCACACATGATGCATGATGAATAGTCACAGCTTCGCCTTCGCCGCCTTTTTCAATTCTTTCGCTCGCTCTCGCAATACCCGTCGGAGGAGCTTCCCGCTAGGAGTCTTGGGGATACTCTCAACAAACTCTACACCACCAGCGAGATGTTTGTAGCCGACCTTGTGGTCGGCGACGTGCTACAGGGATGCATATGCCAACCGTCACGAAGGGTGATTCGCAGATACACACACCTTCAGGATAGATACCTTAATCTCCTGAAGGCAATCCGGATTGCGTTCGACCCTACCGGCTGCATCTACACTCAAGACAACGAAGGCAAGTGGAACTTCGCCGCCTGCGTCCATGTTGAGGACTGGAGTATGTGTAAAGGAAAATATCAACGCACTGAAGTCATCTGGAACGCCCACGACACACGCATCAGATATGTCGCGATGGTCCCTGGTTCCAATGATAGTCCCTGGTAGTTACGGAGCACGCTGAGAAGGAAACGCACAGTAATGTGCCCTCCAATTCGGCTGGGGCAACCTGGAATCCCCTGACCTGCGTGGAAGGTTGCACCAGTCATTGAAGATATGGTGTGGCACTGCTCACCTTCATGATTTCCTTTATTCTATCTATGATCCACAACTCGCCATCGGGGGAGATCTTCACTTCGTCGCCGGTCCTCACCCACCTGGGGAGTGCCATGAGCCGTGAGAACAGTACTCAACCAACGTCAATTACCCATCGACAAATGTTTCCTTGGTCCTGTTTACGGGTCATTCAAACACTTGGAAGGCTTTAGGAAGAACATACGCTTGTTGATTGTTGTGGTAACCTAGTGCGTTAGACGGCGATTTTACCACGAGCTCGCCAACCTCGTTGTAGCGACCCAAAGTCCCATCGGTCTTGACTACCCGAGCGACTACTCCTGGCACAAGTTGACCTGCACCTTTGACCTCGTCATTGGCATACACGGTTTATCACTGGAACAAAACGACGAACTGCCGGAGATACCCCTCTTACGTTCAATAGGCCAAATGGACGTCACAGTGCAGGTTTCGGTCATACCTAACGAACATGAGACATAAGAGACACGCAACAGGTACCATGATTATAACATGCACCGTATCCTTGTCCGATATGTGCATCGGGGAACAACCTGAAGAGCATCTCGTTTACTTCGTCGGAAAGAGGTGCGGCACCTGAAGCAAACAGTAAGGTACTTGCAAGCATACGGATCTGCCATTATACCGATCATAATGTATCTTATTCCACTGAGGTCGTAGCTTTTGACGGCAGGATGCTGAGTGGTCTCGTCAGGATCGTGGATCAAGATAGCGACGGAAGCATACTTTACACAATAGTACCGCTTGGGGTGGGACAATTCTCCAGAATATAAGTATGAGCATTGCAGTTGGTCTCTCCAAAGAAATAGGTGAGCTTACACCAAATGCGAAATGCGGTGCCGCACAATGCTTTTAAGCATTCTCTCGAAGTTGAACTTCGAGACAACAACTAGAGTCATCTTCAGAGGAGATTAGTTGTTACGGGGCCACAGAAGGATCTATCGCATACCGCGCAGTATAGCATGAAGTGAAGCTGATCTCCGAAGACGTATTTTTTCAATATACCACAGCTGAATCGTACAGCACTCACGTTGACGACCAGACCATAAATATCTGGTGCCATTGAAATTAAGAGTGTACATTATAATGAAATAGAGTGCGCACGAAATAAAGGAAGAACTGCGGCAGACATTAACAGCAGTAGAGCTATCGAGGAGTGTGAGCTGACCTCCTATAGCAATGTCTCCGGGACGATAGCGACCGGTCTGCCCATGGCACATACTCTTCATTGACCCTGCTATGAGCGGCGAGTTGGAGGGTGTTGGCTATGACGGCAATATGTGGTATTGCAACAGCCTAAGGCACACGTTGAGCCTGTATCGGTAGAAACTGACCACCAAGGTCACCTTTGGGGTGCCAGTGGTACCTAATACATTAATAAGAATTCCGCCCCGTCGGGGTATGTATCCGAAAAGTACCAGATGAAAAGCTTAGGAATGCGATTTTAGTCTTCCCATCTCCAGGTCTCATTCTGTGTTCAGTGAAGGCTTCATGGAAAGCCCACGGTTTACCAAATGATCCACAGTAAGTAGACGTAGAGATTCCATAGACAAGACATTTGGACCATTGAGAACCAGAATCCGCTCATTTGGGAGGCCGACTGCCTGTGCAGCAGAAAGGGATGTGTCCAACACGTCCGGGTGAGCTATAAGGAGAGTGGTCCGGGTTGCCCGCAGTTGGAACTCGAGCTCGTAGTGAGAAAAATCTGGGTTGGCCGGGGAAATGATACCGCCCAAGCGATGCACAGCCCAAATGACGACTGGATAGTCTGGTACGAAAACGCAATTCACACCGAAGCTAAGAAGTAAACACAGTGAAGAACATACCGACATGATTTCTGCTGAATAGAAGAACTATGGGCCGAACGATGAATTGCATTGCTGTAATTAAAAAACTCTAAAATTACCCACCGACATCATCCTCCCCTGAAAAGAACATTCAACCTTCCACAATATCCGCAAAGCGCAATTGAATTTCATTACCGATAAAATAAAGGGATTCGAGCGCATTTGCTAGTCCAAATGTTCGTTCTTGGAGCTTCCGAGTGGCTTTAAGCAGCAGCAGCAGATGTGCGGTCGATTTGCCCACCTCGCCGTGACTTATCTGTCTTCCCGACCCATCGTCTATTAAGCATGGTATTCCATGTCGCTGAGGCCGAGTTGGGTCCAATTGATGATCGAGGAAAAACTGGGGAATACTCAAATCAGTCGGGATGGAAGGAAGGGTTCCTGTAGACGCTGAGTATATGTCGCCCATAGCGGGAGGAGAAGCTGGGATTGGGTACATCCCAAGCTTCCGTAAAGGTTGAACAAGGCTCTCACCTGATCTCTGATCAGGTGTCTCATGTAATTCAGATGACGTCAGGTTATGACTTTCATGTCCAAAGCCAAATTGAATATGATCAGAGTACTTTTTCGTTCAATTCGACAGTCACGCGTCACACGGGTACTTGTCGATTTGGAATTTTGGTTTTGTGTCACGCGTCACGGAGGCGGTTGTCGAATTAGTCTGGCGTCACAGACAGAAATTCGGTGCCCAAAACCTGCAAAAAAGCCAGTCTCCTACCCAACCGCGGTTTCGAGGCTCATCAATCTCAGTAGCGTAGATTTAATCGAATTCTGAGGAAATGGATGAGTCCGGAAATATCGGACCGCGTGATGTGATCGTGATACGTGACCTAAGTTGTGAACCTGGCTGGCATATAACATTGGTAAACAACATAGCCACAATTTCAGGAAATGTTTTGTAAAATGTGTTCTGCCGGAAAACACTTCAAATAAAAATGCTCTTGAGCACCTAATATTATATATTAGTGTATTAGAGGGTCCCCCTTGAGCGATGAATATTTAAGAGATACTCTGCTAGTGGTGGCTGGCAGAAAGCCCGATTTCAGCACTTATTCAACAACAAGGTGTTCTTTAACGTCTTCTATGCCGTGTTAAATATTTACCGACACTCAAAAGTATTTTTGGGATCCAAAGGAGCCTAGGAATAATTTTATTCATGGTGACTGAGGGATCCAAACGATTTTACAAAACATTTCCTGAAATTGTGGCTATGTTATTTACCAATGTTATATGCCAGCCGTTCACTCACACCCAATAAAGAAAAATATCGACCTAGGTCGATAGCTTAGCTGAATTGAGTTAAATCCGTCGTGAAATCAAATTAATGGGAAAGTTTTTGTTTCAATTGGGCTGGAAAGTCAGACGGAAAGAGCCACATTCGGCAGCTCTTTCCAAAGCGCGAAAACAAACGACTTTCCGCAAGCTCTGAAAGGACTGCCGAAAGCTGATCTTTCAGCAGCCCTTTACAAAGCCCGAGATTGAACGACTTTCCCAAAGCTCTGAAAGGACTGCCGAAAGTTGATCTTTCAGCAGCCCTATTCAGTGACAAGAATAGTCTTTCTTTCAAATGTAACTGAAAGCCGCACCGAAAGACTTTCTTTCGGCAGCCCTTTCAGCTGCATCGAAAACAAAGACTTTTTGCCATTTCCGAATGTGCTGCAGAAAGAGGAACTTTCAGCATAACCCCAGGGTGTACCCTAAGGCGCACCCCTGGGTGCACCTGCAGGTCGGGGCGTGGACCCTCACATTGACCTTACCGCTGAACTTCAAGCAAGGTTTTTTTAAATAAATGTATTATGTAGATACGTATTGCCCAGGTCGTTGTACTCCGGGAGAGAAGTACAACAAGACCAGTCAAGATAGAAGGGAAGACACATACCATCATGGGTGAGCTCACTGTCCTCGTCCCCATCCTCGCCCTTCTTCTTCGCCTTGCTCTTGCGCTTCTCCTGCGGGTTCGCCGTGTGCTCCTACTCGCACTCGGCTGGGTCGAGCGCCTGCGGAACAGGAACGTGAGCATCGAGGGGGACGTAGAGGAAGAGAGCAAAATGGAAAGGGACTACACGCCGCAAAGCCCACCAGCAGCATGACGACAGATACGACAGCGTGCTGATACGACGCGTGGCTTGGGAGCGGGCGTGTTGACGCCTGGGGCACTTGGCACAGTGGAACGGGCGCTTGGCGCTCAAGGGCACGTTCACGCTCTGCCGCGTTGGCGCTCATTTCAATGCACCCGCCGCATTGAGGCTCGGGTGCGCGTTCGCGCTTTGGCGCGTTGCTCGATGCTTGGGAGCGGGCGCGTTGGCGCCTACGGGTCGACGCTCGTGGGCGGGTGCCGCGCTGCTGTCTTAAACTAAGTCTCGGTCTCATCATCGACTGGGAACACATACAAAAGCACCACGAGCAATAACTTCTACATTTGAGGGCGCGTGCGCGATTTGTACAATCGTTTGTAAGTAGAACCTGCTCTATAAATGCAATGTTAGATGAGGAACGTTAGCGAGTGCAAATAATGCTCACCTTACTCTCCTACCCCGCCAACGCAACCCCCAGCTACAGCCAGAATTCAAGCTCCACCATTCCCCCCGCTCCCACCGTAAAAAACTCCCTATGGTTGACGCCCCAGCCTGGGCAGCGCACGACGCGAGCACGACGACCCTGCGCGGCGAGGACCAGATGAATAATGTGCTCTGGACCGAACCTCAGTTAGCACAACACAGAGGGAGCAAGCCAAATGACGACGCACCTGCAAGCATTCGGTGCCGCGAATACACAATCCCCCAAAACCAGAGTCCGTGCCCGTTCTGCTGGCGGCACCGCGCAAAGTTTTTTGTGTGCCCGTATTTTGCTTGAAGCTGGTGGTGGTTGTCTGGGTCGAGGCGCAGCTGGATGTAAACACCGCCGGGACCATCGTGTTTGTACGGGGAGCGCCCCAGCGCCAGCAGAGCGCACGTTTGGTGGATGCATTGCGAATCCGGCGGGGGTGCCGATTGTGAGCGGTGGTGGTGTCTGGGTCGAGGCGCAGCTGGATGTAAACACCGCCGGGACCATCGTGTTTGTACGGGGAGCGCCCCAGCGCCAGCAGAGCGCACGTTTGGTGGATGCCATTGCGAATCCGGCGGCTGAGGGTGTCGGCCGTAGTGATTGTCGACCAAGGGAGGGTACTTACGCCGTTCGAGGACGGGGTTGCGACGAGGTTGACGAGTGCGGGCCATTGTAGTAGTGGTAAGACGACAAGAGGTATTTGGCGTCATTGTGTCGGCACCATATGCGTTGGCTTGGGCGCCGGTTTGTTACAGCCAGTGTTTGGCTCCCGTGGCTCCTGGCGACGCCGTCCGCCTCTGCTTCGGTGCCGGTGGGGGGCTGGGATCCAGGCGGGCGGCGGCTGGCTGGGCCCCAGCATCGTGTAAGGGCGGGGCTGGCCTGTCTGTGTGCGGGCAGGTGGGGATGAACACCAGCGGCACGCTGCGTGTAGGCGCGTTGCTGTGCGCACAGCTGCCTTGTGTCTCCTTCAGCGCCAGGGCGAGGACTGGCTGGGACGAATGCGGGTCTCGCGTCGGGTGCGCTGGTGCGGGCCGTGGGGCCGGTTGTCCCGGACGTGCGAGCAAGGCGTGCGCAGCGGGTACAAACGCGAACCTGCACTCGGCGGTACGTCGGGCAACGTTCGGAGCCTCAGAAGCAATGCAGACCCACGCCAAGCGATGTACACTCGGGGAGGGTCATTTTTAAAAAAAATTAAAATTAAAAATTTGCGAATCCGCGAGCTAGATGGATATCTCCTCACTCGATTTTGGCATGTCGCTGGCGCCAGGGGTATTCATCGGGAGGCCTCAATCGACGGCGTGTCGCTGCGGACTTGCAATAAATAAATAAAATCGAATATCAAATATTATTATAAGACTACAAGCGTCAGCTCGGTTTGTATGGAGCGGGATCTCGAGACAACTTACCAAAAGTATAAGGTAGATGCGGGGCACCACCCCCGAGAGTCTCGAGCTGCTCCGATAAGAGTTGATAGCACTGGGTAAGAAGGTGGTCAGAATGCGCCAAATCGGGTCACGAAAAAAAAAAAAACGCACCACGGGCAATCAGCAAGTACGGGGAGAGCGGCTTAATCCGCGTGCAATCGAGTTCCGCCAGTCAGTCCCGGTGGCACGATTTCCTGCTGTGACCCCCGAGCGATTTACACTCGGGGTGTTGAAGTGTGGGACTTCCAGCATTCTCATTTGTCTTGTTGTGTTTCATGGACACTTAGTTTAGACATGTGAAACACCAGTATCCTGATGGATCTGATGGTTTCCATGGTGTCTGATTGTAGTATCCATCAGTATCCTGATGGACCTGATGGTTTCCATGGTGTCTGATTGTTGCTGTGCATTGTGACAGGCACAGCCTTGAGGCTGTGCATGCCATTGTATATATAAGTAGCCTAGTTTAGAGCCTGAGTCCCCAGTTTCTCACTGTTGACTCAGGTTAGTTGTCTTGTCTCTCTTTTCAATAGAGTTTCTCACTGTTGACTCAGACTACTGTGCTTGCCTGATTCTAACACGGGGAGGATCAAATGACCGCGAGGGTAAGAGTTTGGTTGCGGGCGCCGGCGAGGGCAATCGCGGCCAGACATTGGTTGCGAGTAGGGAGACTGGTTGTGGAGCTTGAAAAGCGGTGGAGACCCTTTCCAAGCGATTTACACTCGGGAAGGTCAAATGACCGCGAGGGTATAAGCTTGAGCGACATGGTCGCAGGCGCCGGTGAGCACACTAGTGGCCAGACATTGGTTGAGAGCAATGAGATTGGTTGTGGAGCTTGAGAAGTGGTGAAGACCCACGCCGAGCCACTCGCAGTCGACGAGGGTCAGAACGCGGGTCAAGGGTGTTAGGCGGGAAAGCGGTGCAGGGCAACGACACCGGTGGCCGATAGCATCTGCGCCGTCGAGTGCTTGGTATGGGCGAGCCACACGGGCAACGAGCGATCTACACTCGTTGACCTTGTGGTGGTCAAGACCAAGTCTGATGTCACACCGGGTGACCTTGTGACACCATTAAGTAACAGACCTCCGCTTTAAAAATCTTATAGGAGCGGCATATGGCTGCGTCTCGGGCTTCACCTGAGTCGCTTACACGGGCGGATGATACCGGGGGAGGAAAAAAATCATTGCGTGCCAGGTACAGAATAGATTTATACAAATATATGTAAGCCAAGATAGACAGACGGACGGACCTCAGGATAGGATTGCACCCATGTCTACGAAACAATCGACTATGCTGGAAGCAACCCTCTCATAACCGTCCCAACACTTCTTGATGTCCTTCTGGAACTTCAGGTTGTGCTTCCAGACACTTTGGCGTTGCAGAATGTAAACACCCTTCTCGAAGTGGGTCAGACGTTTTTGAAAGAAATCGTCTTCGCATTGCGGTGTCCACCACGCCCCGTCGAGACTTCCGCGCGCCCACGCACTTGGTTTGGGCCACCATGAGACAATAGAGGTTTGCTCGGCGTCTGACTCGTCCTGTCCGTTCCCTAAATGTGCGCATTTGTCAGGAAAAAGACGCCGCGAACAGATGCTACATACCTTGCTTTCCCTTGTCTTTCCCTCCTCCCCTCTTTTGGCCTGGATTGCCAATCAGTAAGCATGAAACGAGTAAACAAACGATGTTACATACCAGTTCTGACGTGATAAACGCCACAGAGAAGATCAATTTCATGGTCAGAAAGTCTGTTGTGCCAATATGCCCATGTTGTTACTCCATTCCACAAACAGTCACCGACATCGTAGATGTCATCGCTGAACCTGCAGAAAAAGTCGTCGTCTGAGACTTCTGACCTTGCCAGCCGCCCAATTACGCCGCCGTGCTGCAACGCAATGCGACCGCGAGGAGTATGGAGGAGTTGGAGATCGCGCTGGGTAGTGTATGCGTTATAGTCGTGCACGTCGAACTTGTAGTTCTCAGGGCGAAATCCTAGACCCGAACTCGTATCGACCATGAAGCCCTTGGGACGATGACTCAACGGGGCTGGCGTCTCTCGCGCCGGCATGATTTCAGTGCTGACATAGGCAAGCCGGAATGGGATGCCTCGAGCCAAAAGGTGTTGCGCAACGTCCTTGAGTTCTGGACCCCACTGTTGACAGAGGATCTCTATGAGGTCTGTCGCTCGTGGAATCAAGAGGGCCTCGCTTCCGATCCCGCTGCCAATTTTGCTGACCACATAGTAGTAAGCCTCCTCTGATGGGTTGCGCATGCTCTTGAGATTCTCCCGCCGAATTTGGAATAACTTGGTTTTGGGGGGAACGTGCACACCCCCCTGCAGAGCATGGTGAAAGTCCAGGAGGTTCCTGTCAATATCATTGACAGAACGCGCCTGAATACATTGTCCGAAGAAGATACCCAGTATATTCGCAAGGCCTTTCTCTGTGGCCAATTGCCCGCCAATATCTCTCATGCCGACGACATTGGCCAGGAGCTGCGGCTTCAAGCATGCTTGAGGCGGATTGAGAGGAACAAAATTCTCGGGAAACTGCGGCATCAAAAACCCATACCGCATCTCGAGTGCGCGCAAGAGACTTCCGGCGCTCAACTCGTACTCGGGCTTGTCCGTTCTGGGAGCAAGACCGAACTTGAGGTACACCAAGGTCACACAGTTCCTCGAGGCTTCGGTGAGGTCATGCACGGGTATGTCAGATTCCGCCATGTCTGGGCCGAGGTCTTCATCCCCGGGCTGCCGTAATCAAGCGACTCCATCTCGATGTCGTGGAGGCGTTGCGTTTGCATGACTTGCATGGTATCAGCATCTTGAGGCTGCGTTGGCACGACTTGCATGGTGTTATCCTCTCGGGGCTGCGTTTGGACGACTTGCATGCTGTCATCCTTTGGAGGCAATCATGATGCCATGTCGATGTTTTGGGGGAAGATCGGATGATTACCCGTGTCGTCGTCGTCGTCGTCGTCATCGTCAGAAGGGGCTTCATCATAACCTTCCCTGAATACTGGGTCGTTATTCTCGAAGATCTCACAAAGGTCCCATTCATTCGAGATTGGGTCGAACCGACGCCAAGGACCGTTGTATTCACTCCAGAGGTCCTCGTAGTTGCCTCGACCTCCAGGTTGGCAGATGTAGTGCCCATCCTGTTCTTCCCAGACGAAAACACAGGCTTTTGACGGGACTTGACCCTTTTTGCGTGTTCTGAGCGCTGTGTGCGTCGCTGCCGGTCGGTAAAGCTCTCTTTCGCCATCACTTTCAAGTTCCCCTCTCTTCTTCGAGCGAAGAAGGCTTGAATTGTCTCGTTTTTCTTTTGCTTGCTGTGTGCAGGAAGGGGGGGAAGGGAGCAGGCTCAACAGCTGGTGCGGCGGAATCTCGATGCTCATTGTCAGGACCGGGGGTGGGAGGGGGGCAGGCGCGACAGGCGGCATGTAGGGGTCCCGATACCAGACTAATGATGCGCTGTCGACAGTCCATCGGCTGAAAATCAGCTCCCCCTGTGGTGAGGAGGCGAGGTATTCCAGCTCATCAGTGTCAGGCACAAAGTCCAGAAATGCAGGGGGGACATCGAAGGAGCTTATTTGTCTCGGTAAGTTCCCCCAGGAAAGATAGATAGGGATGGTCCCCGGACGGTGGAGCGGAGAATTGTCCCCAGTAACCACTCGAGTTCACGACGCGCCTCACGCTCCTTATGGTGAACACCTTCGGGAGCCGGAATGCGGTACAGAGCTCCGACGTGTTCCTCTCTCCAATTGACGACGACTGATTCCTCCAGATAGGATAGGAAAGCCGAATGGACTTTAGTGGTCTTCTCCGTGATCATGCTCCGTCAATCCGGAGGGTCAGCACCTCGAGCAACCTCGGCGGTCTCCCAACTATGCATGCACCAAAGCCCTATCGACACGTAGCCGAGAAGAGGCAGGAAATTGTCTCTTGAACACGCTGCAGCAAAGCGCGCCGCTCGCTCGCTTCGGAATGAGAGGAGGAACTTGAAGCGGGCGGGGAAGAACCAAGAGTTTACAAACCGTACAGGGCTTGCTGGGGCGCCAACTGGAACATTGCATTTCCCAAAGCACGGAGGCAGAGCTCCATTCGCAGCCAATGTTCGGCGACGTCGTGATGAAGGCAAAAACCATTGTCCTCGTCGCTGATAATCGGCAGTTTGTGATGAGGGTGGTCAAAAATTTTGAAGAAGTTGTCGCGCCAGGGATAATTCCTCGGAATGAAGAGCAAATATGGATAGTTGAGGGAAAGATACCGCGGTTGGTGGAAAAAAGGGTTTATGGTGTTATTGTCGATGACGGGAGCTTCCTCGGGCGTGGGGGTGTGGCGTACGATGTCAGAAGAGCCGCTGTATACGGTGTACAGCTGCCTTTTGTGGGAGTAGTGCCCGTAAAGAGGGCCATTGGGCTGGAAAACGGGTAAGTGACAATTTTCGGGCTAAACAAGCACAGATGCACATACCAGGACACTAGGTGCATCAGTCATGGTGCGGGAAGTGGAGACAGAGATCTGGAGAGACTTCTGGGTCGAGTTAGCTCAACGCACGGGGGGTATGAAAGTCTGGCTTACTGAGGCGGCGGTTTCACAATGGCAGCAGACACAAGAGAGCACGGGCGGATTTTGGGACGGTTAAGCTCCTCCTGGATGAGCAAAAGCAATGGACCAGAATTGCCAGGGGATTTACCCCCGAGAATGGAGGACTATGCGGACGCGCGCTGCTTCTTTGAGAGGCAGATTCACGATTGCCGGAAGATTGCCGGGGGATCTACACCCAGGAATCCAGAGGTCTCGCAAAGGCGCAGTCGCTGCTCTGGGTGGCTCTACGATTACCAGGGATTTACCCCGGAATCGTTGACCTTGGCGTCGAGAGGTACGTGCAGGTGACTCTGTGACCTGTGACCCTGCGACCCCGTGACCCGCGGAGTTGGTCTCCGACTGACTCCGACCACCATGTTTGTTGGGTGCAGGTCGCCCAACAAATACCCGCTGCTGGCGGCTGTTTCTTGGGTGCAGGTCGCTCAAGAATTGTCTCGCTGATGGTCTTGTACCAGGCGTCGACTGCTGGCGAGTGTTTCTTGGGTGCAAGTCGCCCAAGAAATGCTCATGTTATGCTGAGCTGAGGCAGGCGTTTCTTGGGTGCAGGTCGCCCAACAAATGCGGGGGTGTATTGCTGAGCTGAGGAGAGAACTCGGTCACTCTTGTACGTTGTATTGAATGTCATCGTGTATTCTGAAGTTAAATTACACGTAGAATCCCACAAGCTCTAATATGCACCTCGCGCTGGTCTAGTTCGGCGGGTTGTAGACAGTAAACTCCCTCATCTCCACCTCCTTCTCCTTGATCATCAACTGCTCCTCGATGTCGGGAATGTACTTCTTCTGCTGCGAAAGCCAGGTTTCGTCATACAGATATCGGGCGAGTCGTAGGGGAGCTGCAGTTTTCGAATTCTCGCCAGTGCGCTGCCGGATGCGCTTCTGAGCTGTCTTCGTCTTCGCTCTCTCCGTCGCGTCGTCAATGATCTCCATGTAGCCACCGATCTTCGTGGGGGCCACGCGCATTTCCTGATCTTATGCGTCGTCACTACAATCCGCTGGTCTCCGCACACTACCTCTGCAGGTTCGTCCTCCTCGGACGACATCCCCGCCACATCCAGCTCCCTGAGAATTTCCTCCTTCAGCCACTGCCAAGCCGCAGCACCGTCGTACTGGCTCATTGCTGCGCAGACCTTGATCATCCTGTCCGTCGTAACCATACGGGAATCGAATTTCTGCCAAATTATTAGGCCGTTGCCCCTGCGAGTAGAGTCAGGACCGCCACTTACATGCTGTTTGCGCGAGTGGTGGACGAGTCTCTTCTGGCGTTTCTCCCCGTAGCCCTCTGCACGCTCACGCGCTTGCTCGGATGTTTCCCCTGGGCGAGCCCGGTAGCGGCTCCACTCGCCCCGCGCTTCTTTGAGGTAGTTGTGAAACAGCGCTAGGAGGTAGCTATTGTCGACGTCCGGGAGCCCGTAACGCTGAGGATCTTCTTCTCGCCTTTCTTGTATCTCTTCTACGAGTCTCTCGAAAAGCCTTGGTTCCACAAACAATGCGCCCAACCAGCCCCAAAAAAGAACCTGAACTCATTGGGCTCCTCCTCGCCCTCCTCGCAGCGTCCCGCCGTAGCTGCGTCCACGGGCTTGTAATCCTTGAACTCCACAAAGGTCGTGCATCCCGTCAACATGCGCAAAAGTTCGCGGACCAGCGCCTGGCGCGAATTTCAGTCTTTTGCTGCACGAATGGTCGAAGTGGACCAACCTTCCACAATAGATCAGCTCTTGGATCCATCTTCGCCTGTTGTGCCTTTCCGGGCTTCAGTCATAACAGTCATGGCCCCCGGCGCTTTTTGCGGCTGGCGTCGGACCGTCTTCCCCAATCCCACAGCTTTCAGCAGTGCCTCCACGAACTTCGGGTCGCTGAGGTTGATGAGCGTGGGGCCTGTGAAGTTGTCTGCCCGGCGGTCGGGTCGTTTGTGGTGCCGCCGGAGGGGTCTGCGCGTCGGCGCGCTCATGGAGATCACCGAGAACTGCCCGTATCCATTACGTATGACGGCCTCGACTGCTCGCTCTTCACGAGTCGCCGCTGGGACAAATTGGGGTGGCCGCGTCGGTGGTGCGTGTGGAAAACAGATATTTCCATATCGTCATTCTGCATGCCCCGGGCGCCCCCTCTTTGGTTGCTCTGGCGGGCATGGGAAGGCTGCCAGTTTTGTTCGTAATCCGTCTGGTACATCGGTAAATACTTGTTCGAGTCATGAAGTGGTAATCTACCTGTATTTCTCTTGCCGCGCCGATGCTTCGCTTCCTGGAAGAATAATCAACACATACTCAAGCAACAGTATCGGGCAGTCACTCACTGCTTCGGCCAGCTTTTGCTTTTGCTCCTCGTCCTTCGCAGCCTAAGACAGCATTCTAATAATTGACCTTTGACGACGACCAGCACCCCACTTACAATCTGAGCATCAACCTCTTAACCCGCTGTGCATTGAACTGCTGCTGCTCGATGAAGGCGTTGTACTGGTCGTTCTTCTCCTTTGTGAAACTTCTCGGTGAACTTCTCGAAATGTGCGGTCCCACGCTCGGTCCTGAAGAAGTCAGTCGGTGAGTGGGAGAACGAACAAAGACGCGTACCCTATCCTCCAGAACCAAGTCCTAGTCTCCACAACCGAGGTAACCAGAGCCTTCACCCGCGTGAGCTCCTTCTCCATCTCCGCCAATTTGGCTTCAGCCTCTTTTTTCTCCCGCAGAGCCGCTTTCGCTGTCTCCCGCGCGTAGTGCGCCCTCTCCTTTCCTGCATCAATGTTGTCAGGGTTCGATTTCAAGTGAACCGACCCACGTTGCAAGCCTATCCCTGGCAGGATTTGATATTACAACCCTTTTATGCTGAAAACAAGAAAAATCTCGGTTTATATTCATAACAGGTTCAGAAGAGCGCAACGACGAGCTTCATTGGGGCAGGGGCCTTCTTGGCCAGCCCAGACGGCAGTCGCGTCGCCACCAGTGTCGAAGTTGGTTCTTTTGCCGCCCATGCCGACGTTGGATCCCTGCCGAAAAATGAGCCTAGTCAGCAAGCCGTGGTCGACGATCACTAACCTGCGTCGCGGGTTCTTGTGGCGTATATACGGGTCCCGTGGGTCCACCGCCATCGATGTTGGCCTGCCGAACAATGAGCCAAGTCAGCAAAGCGTGGTCAACGAACACTAACTTGCGGCGCGAATTGTTCTTGCGGCATATCATCCATGTTGAAGGAATATCCCTGCCGAAAAGTGAGCCAAGTCAGCAAAGCGTGGTCGACGAACACTAACCTGCGGCGCGAATTGTTCTTGCGGCGTATATACGGGTCCCCCGCCATCCATGTCGACGTCAGTTGGCCCGTCATGCCTGCGGGGTTCGTCGGACCAAATGTCGGTGCCTCCGGGGCCTTGGAAGTAGTAGCTGCCCCCAGGCATGTCGGGTATGTCGCTCATTGTGGATATCGGAGAGTCGGGATGGTTATCGGTGAGTCGGAAATCCGTTGCGAGGTATACACCTCAGGACAGATGGGACAGAAATGAGAAATGTGCGATGTGCGAGGGTGCGCTTTATATGGCCCGCCGCGCGCTTTGAAAAGCCTTTGGGATGCCTCATGGAGAACAGAATATTGGGGAGAGGAGAAAGGAAGCCGGAATAATGGGGAGAAGACTCAGCGTCATAATGGGAGAAGCCTCGTGCCATGAACGGAATAAATAGGAGAGGGTGTCGGTGCCTTTGGTTTGACTGGCGTGGAATTAACGGAATAATGGGGAGGGTCAGCAGGTGCCGGTGCTCTTTGTTTGAAAGGCAGAAATGACGCCTCGAAGGTCGGGAGGGTGTGAACGGAATATGGGGAGCGGGTCGGAGGGTTCCTCTTTGTTCTTGTCGGTTACACTGTAATTTCCCTCCCCCCCCACAGAAATGCACATTAAATTAAGCGTGAAATTATAATAGTCACTACGAACACGAAAAGAAGTATAGAACAAGACTGTAGGACTGCGAATACGAATTCAAAAAAAAATGAATGCCGCGACGTCTAGATCTAGGGCGAACCGGGAAACGCGTGCCCTCGCTTGAGAACGAGCTCCTTGGGCAGTCGGGTGCGGTGTGGGCTTTGGAACTTTGACATGCGATCGAGCGCACTGTGTAATCTGGATCAGATCAGAGATGGGAAGGAACATCAGAGAACCACTACACGCGTAAAAGATGTAGTCTGCGACCCGCGAATCTGTCGAGCGCATGTTGACGACGGAGTTGCTGTCGCGCGCCGCGTGCGCATGATCACCACGTCGCCCGCGATGGTGTTAGCGCACGCATTTGGGTCCAATGCCTTTCCACGTTTCATAAATATATGAAAGCGCGACAATTTCTTGCCGTGTTGAAGTTTTATTTTGAAGTCGTGGATCCATGGCTGATGGGCAGCGTCTGAGAAGTTGGATTCGACGAGAGGGTATCGTGACACGTCGGATTCGATATTGGTGGGCGTGGAGACGAAGCGGGGCGCATTATGTGAGGTGGAATAGTGGCGGGAGCGAAGCGTTCTCAAAGAGCACTGAAAATGTGTCATTCAACGTCGAAGACGCGATACGGGATGGCTGCTCTGACCTTGTGAATCACGACTGGCTTGCGGTTGTTGACCATGGTGTCTGGGAACAATGTCTAGGGTCGAGGTCGTGGGGGAAGTTGACCTTGCCTTGAGGGATGGACGGTTTTATAGGGAGTTTCTTTGTTCTTTGTCTCTGGACAAAAGGTAACAAACGGCGCAGTGACCGCGACCCGCGACCTTCGACCTTCGACAATAGGGCACCCGGCGGGTCTGGTGCTGCGCTCATCGACGCTCACCCAGCGATTTACACTTGGTGGACATCGAAGTCGGGAACAACGCCTAAGGTGCGGGTGGCCTTCACCGCCACAGCTGTCAATCGAAGGTCGGATCGATCGCGAGCACCGACCCGATTTGGAGGTAGATCGGGTCTTCACCGCCACAGCTGTCAAATCGAAGCTCCGAGCCCCGAAGACCCATTTAGAGGCACACGCGATTTGAGGATGTGGAGAGTAAGCAAAACACAAAGATGACATTAGGGACGAGGCATTAGGACGACATGTAGTGGATAATGAGTAGTGGGTAAATAGGAACGAGGGTGGATGATAGGACAGAGGGTGGATAATAGGAACGACGGTAATAAGAACGAGGGTCGAATGAAAATTATGTGGGGGTGTCACCTTGCGCTTCGGGTTCGTCCTAGTCTTGGGTCCACTTCGACGAGGGTCTACCCCTGCGAGCGCGTTAAAGACTTTTCTGGTTGATTTGTCAACGGCGCGCGCCGGAGTTGTGGAGTTTGCCCTGCAAACACACCGCCGCGGGCCAGAAGTTGTTGTACTCAGCGAGCCACTCGAAAATTTCGGTCAACTAGAAGTCATTCAGTTCAGTAAAGCAGATTGAATGGATAATGTAGAGTCGCACCTTTTTGTAGACCTTGTGAACATCGTTTTTGTCCTGGTGGGTTAGCGCCAACGACGGACGCAAGTACCGTGTGCAGAGGGCATCAAGCTGGTCTGGCAAAAAAAAATGAGGACGACGTCAATCGCATGTGAAAATTTTTCACCCTGAACGCCATGTATTCCTTGTCGTGCTCCCGCTCGGTCAAGTTGGGATAAAGGTCCTTGAACAACAACTTGACAGTTTGAATGTTCGCGTTTGAGGGCCGTTGATCTGATTTAATGGCTTCTTTGCCATGCGAGAAGAGTCGGAGTCGGAGTCGGAGTCGGAGGAGTCATCGCTCTCGATTGGCGTCAGCGAACTCTCTCGGTTCTCAGGCGTGGGTTGGCGACGTCGGGGAGGGGGGGCAGGTGTGGGTGCGTGACGTGGAGCTGGTGTAGGTGCGCGACGTGGAGCTGGTGTAGGTGCGCGACGTGGAGCTGGTGTAGGTGCGCGACGAGGACCGGGAGGAGGAGTAGGCGTGCGATTGCTATCGATGTCGGTTAAAATGCGCGGAGACGGGAACTGCTCCGGATAATGTTGGTGAGCAGGACCGGCAGCATGATCGGGCAGGGCGCAGAGAGGAGTGGGCAGGCGACATGCTTTGTAGGAGCGCTGGTGAACAGAGGCGACATGAGGAGGGAAGGCAGAGGAGGGAAGGCAGAATGATCATGAGACGCGTATATAACGACCTGAGCGGCGTGAAAGGAGCCACTCTGTTCTTTGTTCAGGGGTCTTTGTCCGAGTCAATCGGTCTTCGGCCATCAAAATCGCTTAGTCCGAGGCTCGCTTTGTCTCTGATTGAATGAGATATATAAGGCTCGAGCACCAAGAATTTTGTACCTTCTCTCGATTTCCCATCCCAATCCGACGTCTCTACCGATGGCCCATGCTCGCCTTCCCTACGTTCGGCACCGCGGTCTCAGCAAACACCCCGGTAGCGTCCTCACCCTCGCTGTTACAGAAGACGGCAAGATTCTTGCCAGTGGAAGTAAGTG